>OY856411.1:323116838-323716838 GCA_963693085.1 Alisma plantago-aquatica | reverse complement strand
GGGATTGGAAATTCGTACCATGGGACGACCAGGAAGAGGGCACCGGAATAGGGTTCGGGGAAACGGGGGAAGGTGGGAGGTAGGGGCGAGGAAAATGGAAAGACCGGGTGAGGAAATTCCGACTTCCGAGCGAACGAGCGAGGGGAGGAGCGGGGAGAACTGAGAAGGGAGGGAGTGAATGGATGAAGAAGCTCGAAAAGCGGGGTATGGACGCGTGAGGTTGGAAGGGGATATTTGGAGGCTTCCAGTAAACCTTTCTCTCTCTCTCTCTCTCTCCTCTTAATACCTTCTCTGCAAGCAAGCAACTCATTGACCCCTCAGCTTACCATTAATTTAATTAGTAATGGATTGTGACTGGAGTGGAGGTCTCGAGTCTCGCAACTCAGACTCATCATCTCCCCATTACTCGTCTCCAGTTGCTTTTAGTTTAGGTGTACACGATGGAGGAGTAACTCAGTGAGAGAGAAGAGAGTTGCGTAGTTTATCTGTGTGTGTTTCTTTTCATTTATTTTTTTCCCTTGTTGGCGGCGAGTTAATTCCGGGAGCAGAAAGAGGAAACCCCCGCTCACCTTCCAGATGGATTGGGCTCGCATGCACCTCGTTTTCAAATTTCAAATTTGTGCGCGATAAAAGACTTGGACGTATTTGTCCATAAAAGTTAGTAGCTGTTACCCTCTTCCATCATTGTTTGCTTAATAATGATAATTGCCAAGACCTCAATCATGCGGTGGGTGTTCATGTTACTACTAATGGCATGTGTGTGTGTGTCAGCGTATTCTTTGTATTTTCAAATTGTCACAAGAACGGTCACGTTATTCATCCATGTCATCTGCTCAATGCAAATCAAATCAAATCATACACTCACGAATTGATTCATTGACTTGAAACGATGATTATTCATTCATAACCAACTCTATACATGGAATTTCTGAATTGCTTTAGCGAAACATTCGCACAACAATCAATTTGCAATCTCGAGTAACTCAGTCGGTCACTACTTATCAGTGGCACGGCTGTCAAATCTTGTTGTCAATTGATTTTCTCACTTCTCATTGTCATAAATTCTTACTATCAACAAAGGATGATTGCTTATGGGTGTGATTGACGAATGCTTTTCCAAACGTTGAATATATTCCGAACAGATCACACCCAACTTCACATACCCATTAAGTTATTTGAATGTAGACATGTCAAGCGGGTAGTTTGTTTTCGTTTAAGTTAGGTTAATGCTTATTTGAATTTTGCATGTACGGGTCAAAAAGATTCAATTCTAAGCAGTAGAACAAAGAAAAATTCAAATCCAACCTAATGGTTGCGGATTGACATGTGTGCATCCATATACTATGTGTCAATAAAATAACTTTAAAAGATATTTGTTCCAACAAATATAAAAGAATGAGACTCTAGTATTTTTTTTTCAAAAATATGATATAAAAAAAAAGCAACAAACTATTCTACATGTTAGCAAAATGATTGATATTTGAATATAATTCAACTACTTTTTTTTATAAAACACTCTAATGTGTGATTAAAATTCTCTTATATTATGATTACATGCTTGTTGTACATGGTAGTATTTATTGTTGTCATCGAGCGGCAAGAAGTAGGTCCGATAACTCTATGCAGCAGACTAAATATTTCGATGTGGAGAACTTATGTGATAAGAACATGAAGGTAATGTGAATATATGAATATCAACAAGATTTGGATCGGATATATATGGACCCTTTCATGAATATAAAAAACTCAAAACATCAATCCTATGGCATTAGGGCTACATACAAGGGTAAGTGTAAGTAAACCCTGAATCGAAGTTGAGAGAGTGGGGTGAATAAAGTAAATCAAGAAAAAATGAATGTGATTGATACCCTAACCCTACCTCATACAACTCAGAGGGTAAGATAATGCATCCTGGTACTCAGTGCAACATTAGATCATGAGTATGATCCTAGAGTATATTCAAGAGTCAAACACATGCACCTAGAAATTCTAATTGAGAACATTATTAACCCTAGAAGTCTTGACCCTAAGAAAAACATAAAGACCGATTGACCCTTTGATTTTTTAGGAGAAGGGTAGAAGTAGGATTTGCGGAAATGTTTTTAGGAGAAGGATAGAAGTAGGATTTGAAGTAAGACTTGGCTTGTCACATGTAAGTGGGCCATGTCCTTGAATTCACATAAATATGTTAGATTGATAGTCTAAAGTCTAATTACCCTATTCTAAATACTCCACTAAAAATGTGGTCTAATGTTCATGTGTAGGGCATTACTTCCCAATACAATAGAATCACTGCCTCATATAAATCATACATAGATCTTATCAAGTATCAGTTTAAGGTTATTATTCCTGCAAAAATGCTTAGAAGTTACATGCAATTACTAGAACTCATGATATAATTTGTCTTATTATGTTAATTCTTTGTTATCATTTAGAATTTAGAACTCTGTCAGAATATCAAAATCAGATAGAAAATCTATAATTTAGATTTATCATGTTGATTTTGTAATTGAGATTCCAAATTCAAAATTGAATTATTAGAACTTGGAATGGAAATACTAGAATTTATCTCCAATTTTAGTTCCTTATTGTTATATTAGAATTCAGATTTGACATTATAGTCCAAATAAAATTTAGAGTATTGAATACTAAATTTAGATTTCGCATTATAGTCAGAATAAAATTTATAGTATTCAATACCATATTAGCATACATACTTCAAATTTTATCAGAGTTAGTTGAGAGACAGAATAAGAATAGATACTAAATCAAAATTAGAATCAATAGAAAAGAATGGGAAAGAATAGAAAATGACACCAGAATATAATTTAATATTGTATAATAATTCCTCAAAGAATAGAAGTATTGCGGTACACAAAACAGAAGGAAATTATGCCATTGAAGGCGTATTGCACCACAAAAGACACTTTGTGCCAAAGAAGACATCTCGGTGTCACCAGAAGGCATTTTATTCTATAGAAGGTGCATTGCACCATAGAAGGTATACAGTGCCACAGAAGAAGACTTATTGTATAATAGTGGCCACAGAAAGATAAAAGATGTAAATAAAAGATGTTTACTTTAGTATAAATTTATAGTTTTCATAATATAGTTATTTTTATTACAGGTATTAGAATTCAATGCCACTTACTCTAATATAGAATTATTTTCTTTGTGCATGGCTGGAGACATAGACGTCCACATATTGTAAGGACCCTGACCTCCGTTTAAGGCTTACCCTGTTTGTTTTGCTTAACCCTGGTGTTTTGGAACCTACTAATCACCTTTAGTGGTGATTAGGGTTTGGTTGTGCTTTGCTGAGAGTTGGAGGTGCTACTTGCAAATAACCCAAGTCTGGGGTTTTGTGGGCAAGTTTGCCACCTTGAGAGGTGTTCCTCTCTCTCTCTTTGATTCCTCTAGGGTTGAGAGGAAGGCTTGGGCTTGTTGTTTGAGTTCTTTGGGCCATGGTTGAGCTTGTTGGGCCTTGAGGTGCCTTGTTTGGGCTTGGTTGGGCCTTGTAACGGCCAAGAGAGGTGTGTGTCGACCTAGAGGTGAGTGTGTCGGCCAACATGTGAGGTGTGTCGCCCTAGTGCAAGCATGTTGTGTCTCCCATGATGCTTGGTCTAACCTTGACCTTGTTTGGTGGACACTTGGTGCATGTCTTGGACATGTGGATGAGGCTTGCTAGAGTGGTGGTTTGAGTTCTTGGACAAGTGTCCTTTGGGTGGGCGACACCTTTCCATGTTCCACCTTGTTTTCTCCTCCCTTTCCTTATATATAGGCCATTCCTTCCTTAGCTTAAGGTCCCTTTGGTTCCTCTCCCTCTTGTGCACGACACACCTTGGAGAAGAAGAGTGGTGGCCGATACACCCTTGAAGGAGTAGCTTGGAGGCCGACACACCCTTGGAGAAACTAGTGGTGGTCGACATCCCTTGGAGCTTGGAGTTCTTCTTCTTCCCTGGAGCTTGGAGCTTAAGGCGGGTTGCATAACTTCTAACCCTAACTACTCTACTCTCTTTTTATATATGTTGATTCCATAGTCTTGCTTACATGCATGTGAGTAGCTTAGTTCTTGCTTAGTAGCCATGTTGTCCGATCCATGTGATTTAGGGTTTTAGGGAGCAACACTCCTTTCTCCCCTTGGTCTAGAAGAGTGAGTTTGGGTCCTAGTGCCATGAGCAACACCCCTCTTTCCTAGTCGAGTGAGGTGAGCTTGTGACCTAGTGGCTTGAGCAAGACCCTCTTCTAACCATGGGCTAGAAGGTGAGCTTGTTTTGGTGGTGACCCTTCTCTAGGGTTTCGGGTGCTCATGTGTATGGTTTTAGATGACCCTTGTTGAGATAAACCTTGGGTGTTTGGTGCTTGTGGAGGTGCTGCCCGACAACCCTCTTGACCTAGTTCCTTTGCACAGTTGGCTCACCTTGATAGTGTTGAGAGTTCTATCTTGTATGGGGCACGCGAGCCGACCCTTAGTTGCCCGGCAGGCTGCACGCTTTGGAGCTGCTCACCCGGTGGGCTTGCTCGCCCGACAGAAATGCTGGTCTAGCTGAGTGTGTAGGACCTTGCACAGATTCCCCTTGTCGTGCGTTGTGATGATGAGCGGGTGAGCACTGCCCTGCTCGCCCGATAGCCTTGATCGCCCGGCATAGCGCGTTGCCACTCCTGCTCGACACGTTTGAGTAGCGTCTCGCCCGATATAGCCAGCTCGCCCGACACCATGCACACCCTTGCACGCATTATGACTGGTCGATAGACCCTACATGCTCGCCCTTGTTTCAGTGTTGCACGCTGCACGCCAGGGCTGCACGCCAGGGCTGCACGCCCAACCCGGCTTTAGGTGAGGGTGAGTCCTGCCCAGTGTGGTCTTTTAGTGAGGGTTTTGGTATCTCTTGTGAGGGACCCTTGTGTCGTGGAAACAGCCTAAGTTGTATATGTCTTTGACAACGTTGGTGACTCCTTGCTCACTTAATAATAACGATAGTAATAATGGTAGTGGTAATAAAGACACTTGTTCTGTATATTTAGCATGATGTTGAGGCAAGGTGAAGTATATAAATAGTTTCTTAATAATGTATCTTGTGCATATGATTACCAGTTGATGTATAATTGATAATTATAGCATCATGTATGACATCTCATGATAGTAGGCATAGTCCTTATGTTGAAACTATGATTATTGATGGATGCTAACCATGCAGGTAATGCATAGCCGAATGAAATGCTATGAGGAATGGTTATATGGGAATAATGAGAAGACATGTGTATTATGAATAATGTTCCATAATGATGATGTAAGCCTGGAGAGGCAGTGGCACTATGTGATGAGGGATTGAGATCCCATGGTATGTGATGATCCTTGAGGTGGATCTGGATGGTTGGCAAGAGGCCAAGTGATAACATATGATGTTGGATCCTTGAGATGGATCAGGTTGAAGTAATTACAATAATAGCATAATGTTGAGTTTATGTTGTAGCTTGCATGTTATACAACTTGGTCGAATCTTGCAATCCATCTAAAAGATACTAATTAATCACAGTGAAATCTATCACGTAGTTTCCCTGGCCATAGATCCATCATCAGTCAGGATTGGGTGATGGTGAAACGGGTTCTCCTGCGGGTTAACCCGGAGCGCATATTTTTGAATATGCGAGGTTTCTCCTAGCCTCAAATAGAGAGGAAAACGAGTGCAGTTGCGGTTGCAGACTCGGGTATGTGATGAGCATGGTGAACATGGCCCATGGCTCCGGATATGTGATGTGATGAGCATGAATGTGTTCATGACTCAAAGCACGGTGTTTAGACCCGTGGCTCGGTTTTACTAGCGTCGTGACCTGTACCAAGGCGGGCTAGAGGAAGGGTAGCCTGAGGAGCTGACCCTGTGGCTGAGACCACTTGAGCATGAGACTGCGGTCCTGCTTGGTTCTCGTGTACTGACCACGAGGGGTGAGGTCATGGATTCCGGCTCTTCCATTGACCTTGTATGGCACCGATTATGGGCTTCGTAGCCGATGGTTGGATTTGGACGGTACGATTCACTTCCTCAGGGCATAATAAAACATAATCCATCCGTTTAGTATATACTGCTTAAGACAAACACGAAACATTGGTTGAGGCCGTGTTTGTGTAGTTACCCTCCTTATATCTTGCAGTTATTTGTATGTTCTTCTATGGAAGTAGAACTTGGATATCCTGTTACTCATGTTTAAGCTTGATCACATCTGGTAAGCTAGATAGCTTTATTTCATAGACTGTTCTCGCTACATCTTTTATCAGCTAATTGCTTACATATATATTTGCTCATCTGAGGTTTTGTAGTTTTGGGAGGGGAGTTATGTTTCCCGCTGGGACAATGTTCAATTGTCTCACGCCGCTGGTTTACACCCTTTTTAGGTGGTCGAGCTAGACGTGGTGGTGGTCGTGGAGTTGCGGCCGAGCAACAAGAAGAACAGTAGAAGGCAAGCTATGGATGAGTTGATGTTTTAGATGTTTTGTGATAGAGTCTAGAGTCATCCCTGTACTCTCAGGTCCTTGGCAGAGTTTTGACGTTGTTTCACGATATACAGTTGTAGATGTTTTGGTATATCCTGCAGTTGGCCGGATGTGGGCCTCTATGTATATGAACAGGTGATGATCTCATGTGACGACAAGACAGCTGTTGCTCTAAGCTGTGATCATGTAACACGTCTGTATATATGTATGTAACATGTTTTCTTGCAGGATATGGATTGGAATGCAATAGTTTCTCGGTTTATCAGTTTTCCGCAATTGGTTTTAATTAACCCGTGTTTTTAATAAGTTGTGGTTATGGTGATTTCCGTACATTTTTGCGTAACACCTCGTTGTCTGTGTGATAGTGGGTTGTTTTGCAACAAGTTTTGGTATCAGAGCTTTAGGTTCGCTGAGTCTACAGGGATCTAGGACTAGGTTGTGTCTATTCTTATGTGTTTTCCAGATTTTCTCATGATCATCTTCTGCCCTCAGCGGAAGAAAAGCCAAGATGTCTAGAAACCATGAAGAACACCCTGCTGAGTACAGCGATGCTACATCTGTTAATGGAGCAGTCGGCCAGGCACATGAAGATCGGGTGCCTGAGGTCCCCCAACCTGACCCAGCCATCCTTGAGCATCCTGCTTACCAACAGCTTTTGGGGCAGATGATGGCTACGATGAATCTCATGGTTGAGCGATTGCCAGTGCCTCCTCCGAGAGCACAGGCTCCCCATGGTGAAACATCGGGTATTGGGAAGACCTTCGAGCAGCTTCGTCGAGTCGAAGCTTCAGATTATGCTGGAACAGCTGATCTAGCAGATGCAGATCTGTGGCTGACAAGTCTTGAGAAGGCTTTCCGGATCCTCGACATCCCCGAAGCAGACAAAGTAAAGCACGTTGTCTACCTTCTGAAAGGTAGTGCTGGTCACTGGTGGACCATCGAGGAAGAGAAGCGGCCCGGTGAGGTGATCTGTTGGGAAGTGTTCCGGCACGAGTTCGTCAGCAGATACTTTTCCAAGACGTATCTGGATGAGAAGATCAGTCAGTTTGAGAACCTGCGACAAGGAGCAATGAGCATCACCGAGTACGAGGCCAAGTTCATGGATCTATTGAGGTTTTGTCCTCACATGGCGACGAAGGACGAGGAACAGATCAGACGTTTCGAGAAGGGTATGAGTACGGAGCTGACGACACCGGTTTTAGCATTGGAGAACCGGGAGCGGTTTGCTACGTTCGTGGAATCCGTACGGAGGATCGAATGATCTGTAAGGGAAAAGAGAGAGTCTATGGCTAAGAAAAGACATGCTCAGTTTTAGGGACAAAGGTTTGGTGGCTTTAAGAAGCATAGGTTTTCAGCTCCGACAGTGATGAAAAGTTCTGGTGGACAGTCTCAGTGGTCTCCAAGTAGAGGAAGAGGCTATGTTTCTTCACCATCTAGGGCACAAAGTTCGGCATCTGTGGCAGTGACAGGGCCATCTAGACCACGAATTGATGGTAGGACATGCTATGCATGTGGTCAGATAGGGCATGTTAAGTCGAGTTGTCCCTAAAGAGATAATGAAGTGACACAGCAACCGAGGCAGAACCTTCAAGGATCGGATCGTCAGTAGCCTAGTGGTAGCAGAGGTCGAGGACGCGGTCAAGCGTCTCAGGCTGAATCGTCTGCTCAAGGAAGTAGAGGTCGTGGACAGCAAGCAACGGCTCGATTCTATGCTATGAATCAGCCAGAGGCGATAGTCAACCTGCGAGTGGTGACATGTCAGATGGAGTTATTTCATTCTGATATGTCTTCTTCTTGCTTTATATCTGTTCTGGTTGACCCAGGTGCTATGCACTCTTTTATCACCTATAGTATGCTTGAGAACTGTCCTTTACATGTTAGTCGTAAGAAGGATAGTTTGTTGCTAGAAACCCCTCTTGTTGGATCCTTGTTGCTTTGAGAAGAGTGTCCATCATGTGTCTTGTCTTTCTCGGGACACCACATTCAAGTGGATCTCATACCTCTTGATATGTGTGGTTTTGATGTTATCCTGGGGATGGATACCTTAGAGAGGTACGAGGTCATTTTAGACTGCGGTACCAAGTAGGCGGTGTTTGATGATGCTGGAGAGAAGTGGATCTTCCAAGGAGATAGGAAGATTCTTCCGACATGTCTGGTATCGGCTATGGTGGCAGATAAGTTGTTACGACAAGGATGTGAGGCGTTCTTAGCTCATGTGGTAGATACCGTTGTGGCTACCAAGGAGAAAGGTCCTAGTCTTAAGGAAGTATCCGTCATCCGGGAGTTTGCAGATGTGTTTCCCGAGGAGTTTCCTAGTGTTCCCCCACCCCGAGAGATTGATTTCGAGATCAATATGGTTCCAAGAACGCAGCCAGTTGCGCAGACACCGTACTGGATGGCTCCAGTGGAGATGGCAGAGTTAAAGAAGCAGTTGCAAGAGTTGCTGGACAAAGGTTTCATCCGACCGAGCATATCGCCTTGGGGTGCTCCCATTTTGTTTGTCAAAAAGAAGGATGGTTTGATGCGGCTGTGTATAGACTATCGACAGTTGAACAATGTTACAATCAAGAACAAGTACCCGTTGCCGATGATAGATGATCTGTTTGATCAGTTGCATGGTGCCACAGTATTATCGAAGATCGATCTACGGTCCGGATATCATCAGTCGAGGATCAAGGCGGATGACATACCAAAGTCAGCCTTCAGGACGAGGTATGGTCACTATGAGTTTGTGGTTATGCCATTTGGGTTAACCAATGCACCTGCTGCTTTCATGGACCTGATGAACAGAGTGTTTCTTCCATTCTTAGATCAGTTTGTTGTAGTCTTTATAGATGACATCCTGATCTATAGTCAGGACAGGCTAGAGCATGAGCAACATCTTCGACGAGCGTTGACTCTTCTTCGCTAACATCAGTTGTTTGCCAAGTTCAGTAAGTGCGAGTTCTGGTTGGAGGAAGTGACTTTCTTAGGTCATGTGATATCCGCTAAAGGAGTTAAGGTAGATACGAAGAAGGTGGAATCCGTTGCAGAATGGGAACAACCGAAGACGCCGACAGAGGTTCGTAGTTTTCTGGGTCTAGCAGGATACTATCGGAGGTTTATCAAGGATTTCAGTTTGATTGCTTTGTCGATGACAAAGTTGACGAGAAAGGATGTACCTTTTGTCTGGGATGATCGATGTCAGCAAGCCTTCCAGAGTTTGAAGGAGAAGCTGACCAATGCTCCAGTGTTGATCCTGCCAGAGCCTGGGAAAGGCTATGTGGTTTTCTGTGATGCTTCCAAGAAGGGCTTAGGTTGTGTGCTGATGCAGGAGGATCATGTTGTTTCTTTTGCTTCGCGACAGCTTAAGAAACATGAGGAGAACTATCCAACACATGATTTGGAGCTAGCAGCAGTGGTTCATGCGTTAAAGGTTTGGAGACACTATCTATATGGAGAAGCATGTCAGATCTTTACAGATCATAAGAACCTGAAGTACATCTTTTCACAGCACGAGTTGAACATGCGACAACGTGGATGGATGGAGTTGATCAATGATTACGAATGCACTATCGAGTATCATCATGGTAAGGCTAATGTGGTAGCTGATGCGCTTAGTCGAAAGTCTTCTTTTTCTTCCAGGAAGGCACAGATGAGTTCTCTGGTATGCCATAGGCGGGATATGTTTGTCTCTTTGCGAGAGATGAATGTGCAGATAGAGGTTTCCTCATTAGCTGGACTCCTAGCACAGATGCAAGTCAAGCCTACGTTGAGACAACAAATCAAGGGTGCACGACAGAAAAATGATGCGGTACAGTTGATCAGATTAGAGTTTGGCAGCGGAAAGCGTGATGGGTTTCATGAGTCCGAGGATGGGTTAATCTGCTATCGTGATAGGATGGTGGTTCCCGAAGTTGATGAGTTGAGGAAGTTGGTGCTCAAGAAAGCACACACGTCGATGTATTCTATGCATCCAGGTGTCACCAAGATGTACCATAGTCTGAAGGACTTGTACTGGTGGCCGGGTTTGAAGAAAGACATAGCTGAGTTCGTGGCGAGATGTGTGGTTTGTCAGCAAGTGAAGGTTGAGCATCAGAAGTCGGCAGGTACGTTGCAACCTTTGCCGATACCGTAGTGGAAATGGGATCATATAACCATGGATTTCGTAGTTGGTCTACCCAGGACAACTGGGAATCATGATTCCATTTGGGTGATAGTGGACAGATTGACAAAGTTTGCCCATTTTCTACCAGTGAAGACGACGTATACAGCTGAGAAGCTCGCCAGAGTGTACGTGGATGAGATAGTCCGTTTGCATGGTGTGCTAGTGACGGTAGTTTCTGACAGAGGTCCTCAGTTCACCAGTCGTTTCTGGGAGCATTTGCACAAAGCGTTGGGAACGCAGTTGAGGTTCAGTATCGCCTTCCACCCGCAGACAGATGGACAATCTGAGAGGACTATTCAGATTCTAGAGGATCTCCTTCGAGCTTGTGTTTTGCAGTTCTTAGGCAGTTGGGATGTGCATCTGAGTTTGATAGAGTCCGCCTACAACAACAGTTATCAGCGGAGCATTGACATGGCTCCTTATGAGGCTTTGTATGGGAGGAAGTGCAGATCTCCCTTGTGTTGGTACGAGTCTGGTGAGTATCAGTTGATGGGTCCTGAGCTAGTGCAACAAATGACGGAAAAGATCAAGGTGATACAACAACAGTTGAAGGTGACACAGGACAGGCAGAAGTCTTATGCAGACAATCGCCGATGACCTTTGGGGTTCCAGATAGGAGACAAGGTATATCTCAAAATCTCGCCATGGAAATGTGTGCTAAGGTTTGGATGGAAGAGAAAGTTGGCACCCATGTATATGGGGCCTTACCCAGTCATTGCACATGTTGGTAAGGTAGCCTATAAGATAGAGTTACCTCCAGAGTTGCACAGGTTACATTCAGTATTCCATGCCAGCATGCTGAAGAAAAGTCATCCAGACTCAGGAACAATGCTATAGCCAGTTGAGGTTGAGCTTGATGAAGATGTGACCTACGAGGAAGGTCTTGTGGCAATCCTTGACAGAAGGGTCAAGAAGCTGAAAAGGAAGGACCTGGTTCTTGTAAAGGTTCTTTGGCAACATCGTGGCGTTGAGGAAGCCATGTGGGAGCTTGAGGAAGAGATGAGGAGGAAGTATTCCTCGCTTTTCTCTTTGGATTTCGGGGACGAAATCCCTTAAAGGGGGTTAGATTGTAAGGACCCTGACCTCCGTTTAAGGCTTACCCTGTTTGTTTTGCTTAACCCTGGTGTTTTGGCACCTGCTAATCACCTTTAGTGGTGATTAGGGTTTGGTTGTGCTTTGTTGAGAGTTTGAGGTGCTACTTGCAAATAACCCAAGTCTGGGGTTTTGTGGGCAAGTTTGCCACCTTGAGAGGTGTTCCTCTCTCTCTTTGATTCCTCTAGGGTTGAGAGGAAGGTTTGGGCTTGTTGTTTGAGTTCTTTGGGCCATGGTTGAGCTTGTTGGGCCTTGAGGTGCCTTGTTTGGGCTTGGTTGGGCCTTGTAACGGCCAAGAGAGGTGTGTGTCGACCTAGAGGTGAGTGTGTCGGCCAACATGTGAGGTGTGTCGCCCTAGTGCAAGCATGTTGTGTCTCCCATGATGCTTGGTCTAACCTTGACCTTGTTTGGTGGACACTTGGTGCATGTCTTGGACATGTGGATGAGGCTTGCTAGAGTGGTGGTTTGAGTTCTTGGACAATTGTCCTTTGGGTGGGCGACACCTTGCCATGTTCCACCTTGTTTTCTCCTCCCTTTCCTTCTATATAGGAGGTTCCATCCTTAGCTTAAGGTCCCTTTGGTTCCTCTCCCTCTTGTGCACGACACACCTTGGAGAAGAAGAGTGGTGGCCGATACACCCTTGAAGGAGTAGCTTGGAGGCCGACACACCCTTTGAGAAGCTAGTGGTGGTCGACATCCCTTGGAGCTTGGAGTTCTTCTTCTTCCCTGTAGCTTGGAGCTTAAGGCGGGTTGCATAACATCTAACCCTAACTACTCTACTCTCTTTTCATATATGTTGATTCCATAATCTTGCTTATATGCATGTGAGTAGCTTAGTTCTTTCTTAATAGCCATGTTGGCCAATCCATGTGATTTAGGGTTTTAGCTAGCAACACTCCTTTCTCCCCTTGGTCTAGAAGAGTGAGTTTGGGTCCTAGTGCCATGAGAAACACCCCTCTTTCCTAGTCGATTGAGGTGAGCTTGTGACCTAGTGGCTTGAGCAAGACCCTCTTCTCACCATGGGCTAGAAGGTGAGCTCGTTTTGGTGGTGACCCTTCTCTAGGGTTTCGGGTGCTCATGTGTATGGTTTTAGATGACCCTTGTTGAGATAAACCTTGGGTGTTTGGTGCTTGTGGAGGTGCTGCCTGACAGCCCTCTTGACCTAGTTCCTTTGCATGGTTGGCTCACCTTGATAGTGTTGAGAATTATGTCTTGTGTGGGGCGCGCGAGCCGACCCTTAGTTGCCCGGCAGGCTGCACGCTTTGGAGCTGCTCGCCCGGTGGGCTTGCTCGCCCGACAGAAATGCTGGTCTACCTGAGTGTGTAGGACCTTGCACAGATTCCCCTGGTCGCGCGTTGTGATGATGTGCGGGTGAGCACTGCCCTGCTCCCCCGATAACCTTGCTTGCCCGGCATAGCGCGTTGCCACTCCTGCTCGACACGTTTGAGTAGCGTCTCGCCCGATATAGCCAGCTCGCCCGACACTGTGCACACCCTTGCACGCGTTGCGACTGGTTGATAGACCCTACATGCTCGCCCTTGTTTCAGTGTTGCACGTTGCACGCCAGGGCTGCACGCCCAACCCGACTTTAGGTGAGGGTGAGTCCTGCCCGATGTGGTCTTTTAGTGAGGGTTTTGGTATCTCTTGTGAGGGACCCTTGTGTCATGGAAACAACCTAAGTTGTATATGGCTTTGACAACGTTGGTGACTCCTTGCTCACTTAATAATAACGATAGTAATAATGGTAGTGGTAATAAAGACACTTGTTCTGTATATTTAGCATGATGTTGAGGCAAGGTGAAGTATATAAATAGTTTCTTAATAATGTATCTTGTGCACATGATTACCAGTTGATGTATAATTGATAATTATAGCATCATGTATGACATCTCATGATAGTAGGCATAGTCCTTATGTTGAAACTATGATTATTGATGGATGCTAACCATGCAGGTAATGCATAGCCAAATGAAAGGCTATGAGGAATGGTTATATGGGAATAATGAAATGACAGGTGTATTATGAATAATGTTACATAATGATGATGTAAGCCTGGAGAGGCAGTGGCACTATGTGATGAGGGATTGAGATCCCATGGTATGTGATGATCCTTGAGGTGGATCTGGATGGTTGGAAAGAGGCCAAGTGATAACATGTGATGTTGGATCCTTGAGATGGATCAGGTTGATGTAATTACAATAATAGCATAATGTTGAGTTTATGTTGTAACTTGCATGTTATACAACTTGGTTGAATCTTGCAATCCATATAAAAGATACTAATTAATCACAATGAAATCTATCACGTAGTTGCCCTAGCCATAGATCCATCATCAGTCAGGATTGGGTGATGGTGAAATGCGTTCTTCTGCGGGTTAACCCGGAGTGCATATTTTTGAATATGCGAGGTTTCTCCTAGCCTCAAATAGAGAGGAAAACGAGTGCAGCTGCGGTTGTAGACTCGGATATGTGATGAGCATGGTGAACATGGCCCATGGCTCCGGATATGTGATGTGATGAGAATTAATGTGTTCATGACTCAGAGCACGGTGTTTAGACTCGTGGCTCGGTTTTACTAGCGTCGTGACCTGTACCAAGGCGGGCTAGAGGAAGGGTAGCCTGAGGAGCTGACCCTGTGGCTGAGACCACTTGAGCATGAGACTGTGGTCCTGCTTTGTTCATGTGTACTAACCACGAGGGGTGAGGTCATGGATTTCGGCTCTTCTATTGACCTTGTATGGCACTGATTATGGGCTTCGCAGCCGATGGTTGGATTTGGATGGTACGGTTCACTTCCTCAGGGCATAATAAAACGTAATCCAGCCATTTAGTATTTACTGCTTAAGACAAACACGAAATATTGGTTGAGGCCTTGTTTGTGTAGTTACCCTCCTTATATCTTGCAGTTATTTGTATGTTCTTGTATGGCAGTAGAACTTGGATATCCTGTTACTCATGTTTAAGCTTGATCACATCTGGTAAGCTAGATAGCTTTATTTCATAGACTGTTCTCGCTACATCTTTTATCATCTAATTGCTTACATATATATCTGCTCATATGAGGTTTTGTAGTTTTGGGAGGGGAGTTATGTTTCCCGCTGGGACAATGTTCAATTGTCTCACCCCACTGGTTTACACCCTTTTTAGGTGGTCGAGCTAGACATGGTGGTGGTCGTGGAGTTGCAGCCGAGCAACAAGAAGAATAGTAGAAGGCAAGCTATGGATGAGTTGTTGTTTTAGATGTTTTGTGATAGAGTCTAGAGTCTCCATGTACTCTCAGGTCCTTGGCAGAGTTTTGACGTTGTTTCGCGATATACAGTTGTAGATGTTTTGGTATATCCTGCAGTTGGCTGGATGTGGGCCTCTATGTTTATGAACAGGTGATGATCTCATGTGATGACAAGACAGTTGTTGCTCGAAGCTGTGATCATGTAACAAGTCTGTATATATGTATGTAACATGTTTTCTTGCAGGATATGGATTGGAATGCAATAGTTTCTCGGTTTATCAGTTTTCCGCAATCGGTTTTAATTAACCCGTGTTTTTAATAAGATGTGGTTATGGTGATTTCCGCACGTTTTCGCGTAACATCTCGTTGTCTGTGTGATAGTGGGTTGTGTTGCCACACATATAGTGAAAAGTATTCCATGGGATCCTTGAAGGAGTTTAGATTCAACAAAGTAGGATATTTATCGTTGGTGGGACATTATCTTAGGTGATCCTTCCTGATAAATATTTTATCATTTCTATTTTCTTTTTAGTTCATATAGAGAGATGTGACCCCTTGACTCATAGTTTTTAACTATTGGATTCTATCTTTTTAATTCAGTCACTATGTTATATTGGATTCTATTGTATGCCAAATATGTGATGTTTTCCCTAGAAATTTATATTATATGAGTATTGATGCTTCCACATATATTTTTGTGGTTGATAAATGGGTAAGGGTTATAATTTGGTATCATACATTTAAATAATGATTCGTGATTGATATTCCTTGATAAACACGACCGACCTAAATCACACATCCTAAAAGGAGAAGATGTAGAGTGTAACATACTAGATCTCGGACCCTACCCTAGAAGTTGACATTTTGAACTTAGCCAAACAAGGTTGAAGGTTAGACCTAAATAGATGTTTAGTATAACCCCAACGAGCTAATGCATGTATAGATCATGTTAATGTAACTTAATGTTCTAACATTAATCTTAGGTTTATAATGGATACATAAAAAATGCCACACAACTCATTTTGGTGGTAATATATAGATAAGAAACTTAATTGGATGAATAATTAGATAACAGATCGTTAATGGGCCGTATGACATATCTCATAAAAATAAGTCTCAAAAGTGGGAAAAAACTTCAAATTCGAGATCTACATATAAAAATTAGCCTACATGTCAAATTTCATCTAATTTGGACCACCTTGAAATATTAGGATAAGTTTAGGAGAGAAAAAATGAGTAAAATGCATATGTAATGAATAATGTGATTATATAACTTCAAAATATGGAAATAATGGCAAATTCATATTTAACACATAAAATATAACTTGTGGATGAAGTTTGGTCCAATTTGGATGTTGTTTGTGCAAGTTATGCAATTTTAGGTACATTCTAGACTTTTCTGCAATTTACCCAATTGGGAGGTTTTCTTTGCAAATTATCACTTGAATTTTGATCCATAGATATTCCCTTACCATTCTTGAGACTTTGAACCATATGGAGCCTAGTTTCACCTTGGTTTTAAGGTGTTTCTTTCCGAGGGCATTATTGGGATTACTCTCTTTATAAATGAGCTTATCTTTAAAAGCTATCAACCAATGAGGTTATTTCTTTGATTGGAGATCGGTTGGGATGGCCTATAAGTGTCCATAAACTGATATATATTTTATATTCAAGAATCCTCTATGAGATGTCCTCTTGCTTGGCCATTAAATCCCTAGGCTAAGGACACATGGAAAGCTCCATGAACACCTCATGTTTGACTTCTTCCTTATCCATAAAGGTTTACATGTCCATAGACACCCTTAGCATTGGACACATGGAGATTAACTTGACACCTCATGATTTACTTATTCCTTATCCATAAAGGCTTGCATGTCCATGGACACCCTTATACATGACACATGGAAAGTCTCATAGACACCTCATACTTGACCTCTTTCTTTATATAGCCATATCTACCCCTTCCCAACACCAAATTTGAAAACTCTTGCTCTTCTTTCTTTCATCTAGATTATAGCATAACTCCTACTTTGTTTGGCCATGAAGGTTATGTTCCAAGGTAAAATAAGGTGCCTACCTTGGTGAAGAAGGCTCCTAGGGTTCCAAATTTATCTATTTATGATTTCTTAAGCTCCTCCTTGGTGATTTTGACCAAAATTAGTAAGTATCCTCCTTTCCTTCCCTATTTTCATGTTGTTAATCTTCCTTCCACCTTCCTCCAGGTCAGAACCATGGCCTTCCATGGTGAAACCCCACCTAGAACCCATAAACACCTCATCTCCATGTTCTTTTGTTAGGGTTTTTCACCTCTAAAGTGGAGAAGGTGATTCTTGCTTGAGATAGGAGCTTTGTTGTAGAAACCAACCTCTCTAAGCATGGGAACCTTACTTATTGTTCATGTACAATTTCCCTAGAGGTTCTTCGGAGGCCTAGGCTTGACTTGGATGATAAGGCATGAAGTTTTGGACTAGTTTAAGGAGTTAAAGCTTGGAGACAAAGTTATTATGGTTTAGATTTCCCTCTACTTAGATCCTTATGTTATATCATACATTTAAACTCTTATGGGATATTTTAATGTACTTTTGTAATCTTTTGTGAAAATTGAATAAAGTCATTATTTTTATTCCGATGTTATACTTTGGTCTATTGCATACCATTTATTAAAGTTTGAAATTGTGTACTAATTCTAGCATACCTTTGAGTGTGTTTGGAATGGATGTTTTATTCTTCAAAATTTTTTAGTAGGGAGCAGATCCCACGGTTGGATCCTAGATGGGTGATTAGATGCTCTAGAGGGGGGGTGAATAGAGCTGAAAGCACTTAAACAAAATTCATTAAACCTTCAAGATATATCACAAGATAAGGTTTCTAAATAGGAATTTTGTGTGCAACTAAAACATACATAGCAAGGGAGAGAGAGATTGAACATGCACCAATTAGAAAAGCTATTTAGAGTGGTTCCACACTTAAAACTAGAAGTTTGTCAGTCCACTTGCCTAGAGAGGTCAACCTCTAGGACTTCCAAACTATTGCACTCTTATATTCATTCATAAGACATACAATACATGACCAACAAAGGACTTACCTGTCCAATACAAAGAGTCTTCAACCTTACCAAGGACTTACCCACTTTGCAAGAGTCTTCGGCCTTCTCCAAGGACTTACCCACTCTTACACAAGTCTTCAGCCTTGCAAGACTTACCCACTCTTCTTGGATCTTCCGCCTTTGACTTCACCTTCACTCGGAGAAGCTTTCCACCAAGGACTTACCCACTTGAGCTTGAGTCTTCTGCCTTCTCCAAGGGCTTACCCACTCTAGCTCCAAGTCTTCAGCCTTGATCTTCACCAAGGGACTCCTTCCCTTGTTCTTCTTCACCTCTCTTGAATAAGAGAGAGAGAACCTTCATCTTCATGATTGAAATGAGAGAAATGGAGGTGGTGGAAGTGAGAGCCTCACAAGATATACATATAGGACTAGCTCTCTTATAGATTTCCTACTCACTCTAATGGATGTAGCAAGTGATTAAGCTTAGAGAGAGAGAGGAGGCTTTAGGAAGCACTCAACTATAGAATAGGAACCTCACATAGAGTTTGCAATGAATGCTCAACCTTAGAATGAAGCCCAAGGGGTCCTATTTATATCTGGGGATGCCTCTTAGCCTTTGGGAATACTTGTGAACAAAAACTAGCCGTTTTGTGGATTGCAACGGATATATTTTCACTTGTTGCAACTCCACAATGGCTTGAAGCACTTTTCTGCACTTTTCCGTACATTGCAATTGGTCGAGTTTCTATAAGTGTAACTCGACCGATAGAGTAAAAGACAAAATCGATATTCAGACCATCGGTCGAGTTTGTTCTGAGGAAAGACCGACCAATGAAAATCGATTTGGTCAATTACTCCATCGGTCGAGTTCTGTGAAAACACAACTCGACCGATGCAATCTCCAGAAAATTGATCAAGGATGATCGATCGAGTTTTCACGCTGGGAAACTCGACTGATAGAGTGCCTATAATCAATTTTCAAAGTTGCATCTAAAGTGCTCTAATAATCGCTCTAAGTGCTCCTGATATTTTTCTAAGCTTAATTACAAGTCATACAATCATTACAAGTGATTTACAACATGATTCTAATGGATATACATCATATTACAAAAATGTGCACTTGTATGACTTTGACTTGTCTTTTCTCCAATTTGATATGCGCAAGTTAGGGTATTTGGAGTGTGTCTATACCTAATCTAAAATCACTCAAGTAGAGACATTAAACATCAATATGTGGAATGGTTAGTCATCATCAAAACATGGGTTTAGTCAATTTAGACGTGAGTCAACATTGACCTAATTGACCTTGAGTCAACAATCTCCCCCTTTTTGAAGATGACAAACCATTCCATAAATGTATTAAAAGCTTTCAAGTAAAATCATACCTTTGGAGAAACCTAGGGGTTTCAATAGAATGGAGTTCATATGCTCCCGCTCAATTGATGTGCATAGAGTTTTCATACTCCCCCTCAATTGATGCTATTTCTCCTGCATGGTTAGCTTTCATAACATTTATAGAATACTATGTCTTCTACTCATATATGTTCTACACATATATGTCTTCTCCCCTTTACCTTCTCCCTTTATATGAACATGCTTCTCCTCTTCATGTAAGACATGCCTTCTTCCTCTTTTTAAAAGAAGACATACCTTTCTCCCCCTCTGTCATTTCAAAAAGTGGGGTTATGAAGAAATAAGAAACATCACTTGTTAAAGAGAAAGGAGATAACACAAATATATATAAGGAGAGTAGAATATCACAGATAGGGGCTTGTCCAAGAATAGAAAGAAAAGCAAGTTAAAGCATATACTTGAACAACCCAAAAATGCAAGATAAAGTGCTGCAAAAAAACATCAAAACGCAATTTTGACCCTCAAGATGACGGAATTTGACCAAAAACCATCAGAGCTCATCGCAAAGTAATGAGTCTTGCTCATAAGGTCGTTTCTGCATGAAAAACACTAGTCTTGCACCAAAAACTAAAACTGGAGCAAAATCTGCATAAAATCCAAAAAAATACTCCAATTTCTACATATAATGTAGATCTATGTACCCTGCATCACAATGTTATGCAAGCAACTCAAGATAGTAGATATGCAATTCAAGGAACAAGCTTGAGCATGTATGAGACAAGATACAAGCATAGCATATAGATGAGCAAAGATGCCAATCATAAGCAGGGTTAAAACTACATGTATATGAACTACTAGTAGATGATATCACAAGTTAGGACTACTAGTAGGATCTAGATCATAGCAAGAGATACCAAAACATACACAAGATAAAGCAATCTATGAATAGATGTAGAGATATATCCAAACAAAGAGATATGCAATTTTAGAAGCATGAAAGGATATAACTCACTAGATATGCATCCTTACCATAAGATGATTACCATTAAGAACCTCAAGGTTGTATCAAAACAAGATATACACCTAGATAGATGTAGCAAGTTAGAGAACAACGGAAGCAATTTAAGACACAACCAAGAGATCCAAAGAGATCATCATCAAAACCTACAAAACAACTCAAAGCAAGTAATTGCAACATATAGATATACCAATTTAGAGAAATTTTAGAGATAGAGATGTAGCAAGATAGGCAATTTAGAACAAGGCAATATGCATATATATAAAGGTACCAAATGAGAGTGCCAAAGAATAAGGCTATTGGTTGAGAAAATCTAGTTGAGAGAGAAATTCTCATCCAATAAGCCAAATGTATATTCTGTGCACAGTGTTATTGGTCGAGTTCTGAGCATTGACAACTCGACCGATGACAGCTGTTGGCAACACTCTTGGTGCCTATCGGTTGAGTCTCAAATAGGGAAAACTCGATCGACAGACCAGCTGTCAAAAAGCACATAAATTTCATGAAAACATATTTAAAGGCATGCTAAATATACGAACCATATCCAAACATGTCTTAGCAAGTTGGTAATGCACTATAGAAGCATTAGAAATAGTTTTTGAGCAAGAGTGTGAAGAGAAACACAAAATACCACTTTTGACTCAAAAACCATATGTATAGTGCACACTAACTTGACAAAAACAAGTTAGAAATGGTTATAAGCAAGAAAACCTTTACCTTTGTTCTTACCATTTCTTTTCCACTTGTTGTCACCCTCTACACATCTCACCTTTCTTCTTTCATGTGGATTGAGAAGTCAATTTACAATTCAATAGCTCAAGTCAATCCATTTGCAAGTACCTACAAGAAGAAAGATGAAATGGTCCCCAATCATATTTTTGGGCCCGGAGGGGTTAGTTTAGCAACCCAAGTCCTATTGCTCTTGGGTGCTTTCCTAAAAAGACAACAATTAGAATAATGACCAAATTCATTGCAATAGTTGCATGTGCCCATAGTCTTGGAACTAGAGGATTCTCCATGGAATATTGTAGGTCCTTTATCTCTGTTGTTCCCTTGACTACTATCATACCCTAAACCATGTCTACCAATTTTTTTAGTAGTATGGTGTAGAATGTCATTAAGACTCTTTTTACCAACTAAGAATCTTTGCAAAGAGGATCTCAAACTGTCATTGTCATGCTTAAGAGAAGTAATAGTAAAAGACAAATGATTTATATTATCTCTAGCATGCAAAAGACCATTTTCTAAGCAAAGAGCTTTAGTTAAGTAAGAGTCTCTATCAATATGAAGAGCAGCAACATCATTATCTCTACTAGTAGAACTAGAACAAGATTCATGCACATTGATTTTAGCAAGCAAGGAGGCATTTTCTATTTCTAATTCTTGCAAAACAAAATCTTTGTCCTTGTTTTCAGATTTAAGAATATCAATGTCATGCATGAGAGAATCAAGAATTAAAGTATGCTCTTCATTAGAACTAGGAATGATAGGTTGAGCTTCTAGAAATCTAATCTTATCAAGCAAACTAGCATTTTCAAGTTTAAGAGAATCTACTTGACTAAGACAATCATTTTTATCATCAAGCAAGAAAGAATTAGCATATTCAAGAACATCTAGTTCTATATGCAAATTATCAACAATTCTAGCAAGCTTTTTCTTTTTCTTTTTAGAAGACTTAAAAGAGGCACAAATATCATGAATAATCGCAATCAAAGATTCTTTATCTAAAGAGTCTAGATTTACCTCACTTGAGTCTTCACTTGTTGATGCTATAAGAGCAAAATGGCATTCTCCTTCATTACTAGAGCTTGAGCTTGATCCTTCACTTGAATCTTCACTTGAGCTTGAGTTGGAGGAGCCACTTGAGCTTGATTTCCATTTCTTCATGTGAAGATGGGTCTTTTTGCCTTATGGGAAATCTTCCTTGTAGTGACCCTTCTTTCCACATGTGAAGCACCGGATGGAGGAGGACTTGCCTTTATAGAGTTTACCCTTGGAGTACATGGCATCTTATTCAACTTGAGAGGATGGAGAAGCTTGACCAACAATAGCCTTGATTTGAGCTTTGATTTCAACCTTCTTCATTCTCTTGAGTTCTTTCTCCTCTTGTCTTTCTAATTCCTCCCTCTTGTCAAGTGTGGCTTCATGTGCTTGTAGATTTCCAATGAGCTCTTCAACAGGAATATCCTTAAGAGATCTTGCTTCTTCAATAGAAGTCACCTTGGGTTCCCATCTCTTGGGGAGAGTTCTAAGGATCTTTGAGTTGATCTCTCTACTAGACATATGATGTCCTAGAACAGCAAGACCATTCACGATGGTGTTGAGCCTTGAGTACATGTTGGCTATGCTCTCCTCCTTTCCCATTTTGAAGTTCTCAAGCAACCCTTTGAGCATGTAGACTTTGCTTTCCTCCACTTGATTTGTCCCTTCATAAGTGATGCAAAGTTTTTTCCATACCTCATAGGCAATCTCACAAGAAGAAATCCGGTTGAACTCGGTGGGGGTCATGGAGGCATATAGGATGTGCATGGCTCTAGCATTCAAGGTTGCTTTCTTCAAGGTAGCTTCATGTATGGGTTGTTCACCATCTGCCCATTCTTCAATCTTTGTCTTTTGTTGCATGTATGGGCTGTTCACCATCTGCCACATCTCAAGACTTGATCCTTGGATGTAGAATTGAAGCCTTCTTCTCCAATAGAGGAAATTGCTCCCATCAAAGATTGGTAGGCTGATCGAATATCTCCCTCCTTAGTAGTCACCCATCTTCTCCTACTTGTTGAAGTATGCTTGGAGAAGACCCGCTCTGATACCAATTGTTGGATCCTAGATGGGTGATTAGATGCTCTAGGGGGTGAACAGAGCTGAAAGCACTTAAACAAAATTCATTAAACCTTCAAGATATATCACAAGATAAGGTTGCTAAATAGGAATTTTGTGTGCAACTAAAACATACATAGCGAGGGAGAGAGATATTGAACATGCACCAATTAGACAAGCTATTTAGAGTGGTTCCACACTTCAAACTAGAAGTGTGTCAGTCCACTTGCCGAGAGAGGTCAACCTCTAGGACTTCCAAACTATTGCACTCTTATATTCATTCATAAGACATACAATACATGACCAACAAAGGACTTACCTATCCAATACAAAGAGTCTTCAACCTTACCAAGGACTTACCCACTTTGCAAGAGTCTTCGGCCTTCTCCAAGGACTTACCCACTCTTGCACAAGTCTTCAGCCTTGCAGGAATTACCCACTCTTCTTGGATCTTCCGCCTTTGACTTCACCTTCACTCGGAGAAGCTTTCCACCAAGGACTTACCCACTTGAGCTTGAGTCTTCTGCCTTCTCCAAGGGCTTACCCACTCTATCTCCAAGTCTTCAGCCTTGATCTTCACCAAGGGACTCCTTCCCTTGTTCTTCTTCACCTCTCTTAGACAAGAGAGAGAACCTTCATCTTCATGATTGAAATGAGAGAAATGGAGGTGGTGGAAGTGAGAGCCTCACAAGATATACATATAGGACTAACTCTGTTACAGATTTCCTACTCACTCTAATGGATGTAGCAAGTGATTAATCTTAGAGAGAGAGATGAGGCTCTAGGAAGCACTCAACTATAGAATAGGAACCTCACATAGAGTTTGCAATGAATGCTCAACCTTGGAATGAAGCCCAAGGGGTCCTATTTATAGCTGGGGATGCCTCTTAGCCTTTGGGAACACTTGTGAATTAAAACTAGCCGTTTTGTGGATTACAACAGATATATTTTCACTTGTTGCAACTCCACAACGGCTAGAAGCACTTTTCTGCACTTTTTCGTACAGTGTAATCGGTCGAGTTTCTATAAGTGTAACTCGACCGATAGAGTAAAAGATAAAATCAATATTCAGACCATCGGTCGAGTTTGTTATGAGGAAACTTGACCGACCAATGAAAATCGATTTGGTCAATTACTCCATCGGTCGAGTTCTGTGAAAACACAACTTGATCGATGCAATCTCCAGAAAATTGATCAAGGATGATCGGTCGAGTTTTCAGGCTGGGAAACTCGACCGACAGAGTGCCTGTAATCAATTTTCAAAGTTGCATCTAAAGTGCTCTAATAATCACTCTAAGTGCTCCTGATATTTTTCTAAGCTTAGTCATACAACCATTACAAGTGATTTACAACATGATTCTAATGGATATTCATCATATTACAAAAACGTGCACTTGTATGACTTTGACTTGTCTTTTCTCCAATTTGATATGCGCAAGTTAGGGCATTTGGAGTGTGTCTATACCTAATTTGAAATCACTCAAGCAGAGACATTAGACACCAATATGTGGAATGGTTAGTCATCATCAAAACACGGTTTTAGTCAATTTAGACGTGAGTCAACATTGACCTAATTGACCTTGAGTCAATACCCACTCCTTAAAGCATGGTATCAGAGGCTATAGTAGTCAAAATCTGACTATTTCAATTTTATCTCCCTAGTTAGAATTCTTGCCTTACCTCTAAGTGACATGTTTGCCCTACAGTTGATCAGTAGATGATGAAGGGTTGATTTAGGATCATATAGTTTCACATTAGAATAAGGATGAATAGCTCCCTAAAATACTTACAACTAAAAGATGCATAAGTAACCATAGTAACTTGAGGTTGTTTAGCTTGGCCTTTAGGAAGCTACTAGGACATGAAGTTAAAAGGAAAGGTGTCTAGAAAGGATCAGGGTTCAGGGGTTGGTAAGATTTTTGTCTACGCCACTAGCTTGGTTTAAGAATCCTGAATCCATATGATACAAGCATGGCCTGAGCTGATATATATTGTTCAAAATAGCATGCTTTTAGGCAATACTAGCCTTAAACATCTATATGATATATATTTAGGGACCCTAATATGTTGAACTAGTTTCCCAAGTGTAAAGACATGTTTGAGGATGGACAAGAGCAAGTTAACCCATAGTTCATAGTTAGTCTTTACAAGTTATGCTTCTTCTTCTTTTGCATGATTCTTATTTAGTTGAATGTAAGGAAGTGTAGTTGAACCTTTTGTACCAAAATAATATTTTTGACTTAATAAGATGAATCCTTTAAGGGGTGGTGAATAAGTTGGTTTCTTATATATGGATGTTTTGATTTTGAGGACAAAATCCCTTTACGGGGTGGTGTGATGTAACCTACTAGATCTCAGACCCTACCCTGGGAGTTGACATTTTGGACTTAGCCAAACAAGGTTGAAGGTTAGACCTAAATAGATGTGTAGTATAACCCCAATGAGCTAATGCATGCATAGATCACCTTAATGTAACCTAATGTTCTAACATTAATCTTAGGTTTATAATGGATACATAAAATATGCCACACAACTCATTTTGGTGGTAATATGAAGATAAGAAACTTAATTGGATGAGTAATTTAGATAACGGGCCACTAATGGGCCATATGACATATCTCATAAAACGAAGTCTGAAAAGTAGGGAAAAACTTTAAATTCGAAATCTACATATCAAAATAAGCCTACATTTCAAAAATTATCTAATTTGGACTTCCTTGAAAATTAGGATAAGTTTAGGAGAGAGAAAATGAGTAAAAGGCATAAGTAATGAATAATGTGATTATATAACTTCAAAATATGGAAATGATGGAAAATTCGTATTTAACACATCAAATATAACTTGTGGATGATGTTTGGTCCAATTTGGATGTTGTTTGTGCAAGTTATGCAATTTTAGGTACATTCTATACTTTTATGCAATTTACCCAATTGGGAGGTTTTCTTTGTAAAATATCACTTGAATTTTAATCCTTAGATATTCCCTTACCATTCTAGATATTTTTAAACATAGGGAGCCTAGTTGCACCTTGGTTTGAAGGTGTTTCTTTCCAAGGGCATTTTTGGGATTACTCTCTTTATAAATGAGCTTATCTTTAAAAGCTATCAACTAATGAGGTTATTTCTTTGATTGGAGGTCGGTTGGGATGGCCTATAAGTTTCCATAAGTTGACATTTGATATTCAAGAATCCTCTATGAGCTGTCCTCTTGCATGCCCATGAAATGAAATCCCTAGGCTAAGGATACATGGAAAGCTCCATGGACACCTCATGTTTGACTTCTTCCTTATCCATAAAGGTTTGCATGTCCATAGGCACCCTTAGAATTGGACACATGGAGAGTAACTTGACACCTCATGCTTTACTTCTTTCTTATCCATAAAGGCTTGAATGTCCATGGACACCCTTATACATGACACATGGAAAGTCTGATAGACACCTCATACTTGACCTCTTTCTTTATAAAGCCATATCTACCCCTTCTCAAATCCAAATTTCAAAAACTCTTGCTCTTCTTTCTTTCATCTATCTTAGAGAATAACTCCTACTCTGTTTGGCCATGAAGGTTTTGTCCCAAGGTAAAAGAAGGTGCCTACCTTGGTGAAGAAGGCTCCTAGGGTTCCAAATTTCTCTATTTAGGATTTCTTAAGCTCCTCCTTGGAGATTTTGACCAAAACTAGTAAGTATCCTCCTTTCCTTCCCTATTTTCATGTTGTTAGTCTTCCTTCCACCTTCCTCCAAGTCAGAACCATGGCCTTCCATGGTGAAACCCCACCTAGAACCCATAAACACCTCATCTCCATGTTCTTTTGTTAGAGTTGTTCACCTCTAAAGTGGAGAAGGTGTTGCTTGCTCGAGATAGGAGCTTTGTTGTAGAAACCAGCCTCTCTAAGCATGGGAACCTTATTTAGTGGACCTGTCCACCTTCCATAGAGGTTCTTTGGAGGCATAGGCTTGACTTGGATGATAAGGCATGAAGTTTTGGACTAGCTTAAGGAGTTAAAGCTTGGAGAAAAAGTTGTTATGGTTTAGATTTCCCTCTACTTAGCTCCTTATGTTGTATCATACATGTAAACCCTTACGGTATATTATGATGTACTTTTGTAATATTTTGTGAAAATTGAATATAGTCATTATTTTTATTTCGTTGATATACTTTGGTCTTTTGCATACCATTTATTGAAGTTTGAAAATTTTGCACCTATTCTAGCATACCTTTGAGTGTGTTTGGAATGGATGTTTTATTCTTCAATTTTTTTAGTAGGGAGTGGATTCCACTCTTTACATAGAAATGAGACTCTTAAATTAATAACCTAACACTCAGGCCTGCACAACTATTATACAGGATCCGATGTAGTAAATTGGGGTCGATCCATAGGGGCAAGGAGCAGTACGTGCTAAGAATGTAAAACCTTGGCTCAATTACACTAACCAAGAGAGTAGATCAAGTTGGTGTTCCTTACAGAATGATGTTACTTCAAACAACAATAGAACAAAATAACTAAAACAAAGTAAGAAAACAAACAAGTAGAAATAATGAGTCATGTAATAAGAATAGATGGGAACTTGGATTGGGTTTCACCAACTAAGATCTCTCACCAACATGAAATACTCACACCCATTGTATACCCTTAGAAAGATTACAAGCAATCATCATATATGTTTATACCCTCCTCTCTCGAGCTTAGGATAGATCTAGATTATAAGGTTGTCTCTCTCTCGAGATGGAAAAAAACAATAAAAAACATAACCATATGACATTAAGCTTAAGCATTCCAACATTATCATGCACTCATGCAACTCCATAACACTTAGATAATATTAGCACTACTCTTTCAAGGTACTAACAATCAAATATCACAAGATGGTAGCTAATCATGCAAATGAAGCATTGAGAACAAGAGTATGGGGATAATCTATGCTAATAACATACATTCAATGGATATACATATTTACATGTTAGGATAGCCTTAGTGGCTACTCCCAACGCAAAAAAGATGTTTAGCCACTTAGGGTAGGGAGTAGCATTACAGATTTACAAGTATAGTGAGACATGAGAGAAAATGACAAACTGGGATGAAATCAATGAGGTGGATGAATAAATCTAGAGGAGAAGAAGAGGGATACACTAACTGTGACCACAAACGACCAAGACCGGTGCACATCTCCTTCAAATTTGGATATGGAGTGGGTGTGGAGAAGCGGCTAGTCCTTCTTTTAAAGAATAGGTTGATGATGATGGTGGTGGCGTAGATCCTATCTCTCCTCAAGACTATCATCTTTGGAGATCAAGGGTCGATGGGATGACTGATGGGTGGCTCTGGAAAGCGATAGCACTTTGTCATCTCCTACACATTGTGATCCCCCTCTTGGATGAAGTGGGTATTTATTTATAGGCGTTGATAATCGACTTAAAACCCTAGTCGTCGCTGAGGTGGCGAGACTTCATCGGTCTCGAAGGCGTGATGGATGTTGATAATGCTTAGCTCTTGTGGTCTCTAAGAATGGTCGATGACAGTGATCGGTGAAGGGGTGATCTTAATTGGTCACTAAGATAACTTGACCTTTGGTCGTAGGGACATCAAATTCATAGAGACCGCAAAGATAGCATAGAATCCATCAGTCACTAATTCTAAGGGAGAGTAGTGGTAGCGAAGAATGATCAGAAACCATTTGACTTGGTGCAATCTTCATTGATCGCCAAGGTGTTAGAACCTCAACGACCACTTGTCTTTGGGTTCAACGACCACTAAGAAGTGTATCACATGTAAAGAAAAAAGGGGTAAGTTTAGGTAGCTACATCAAAACTTCCCAAAACCATTAGAACTATCTAGATAAAATATAGCAGAGATGATAAAATGAGGGTAAAATAAGCACTCAAATATCCACAAAAAAATGGATGTTATCAACTCCCCTAAAATTAGAGTCTAGCATGTCCTTAGGCTAAGAAGAAGAATTAAAGCATCAAACAACTTTGAAGGGCTTTATTAGATTATTTTTTGAGAATTTAAAGAATATCATTACATCAACCTTAAATCAAGACATATGCATCATGACTAGGTGTTATCAATCCCAAGACTCTTTCTCTCTCTTAGACTCGGTGTTGCGGTACTCATTTTGCATGCTACGACCTTCTAATTAAGGATTTCTCTGCCTTGATACATTGACGACTCTTTTCCAAGTTGTACTTCTAGTTGAGGTACCTTTCACACCCAACTTTTATCTTTTTGGATATCTTATCTATTGTACTGGGTAGGCTGCAGTTGTTGTATCTCCTGTCTTTCTCAGGTTTCCACAACCATGTTTATTGTTGTAATGAAAGTGTTACCTGATTGGGTGTTGATTTAATGTCGGGTGGTTGTGTGAGGTTCCTAAAGGTAGGTGTGTAAAAATATGGCTTCCAGACTCCACTATTAGGCACAATATATTTACTTTCTTGAGTGCAGCAATACACTGACCAGGCAAAGTCCTTCGTCATCTTGAGTGCAGCAATACACCGACCAGGCAAAGTCCTTTGTCATCTTCCTGGGCACAACTCTCATGATTTTATTTCACTCAACTTTTATTATTTCTTACCGACTTTGGCGATGATATAATTCTAAGAAAGTTTTGGGTCATTGAGCCTTAGATCCCAAAGCGGGGATTTTTAAACTAGAAGGGGTATTTTCTTCCTCCTTGTCGGGGTTATGTAATTTCCTACCTATACTTAGAGTCAGGGTGATCAAACATGAGTGTGTTAGGCTCAGTCCTCCTTGCCTTGAGAGTTTATCCTAGGGTAACATACAACTATTTGAATTTTACATTATCTTGAGGGAACGGTGATGTTAAAAAATTATTGAATTCAAATCTATAGGTAAATTAAGTAGGCCAAATCTATCATTCTTGAAATGATTACACTAAGAGTTAGCCTAAAGACAATTAAGTCTAAGAATGGTAGTAATAACTAAATCTAGGAGAATTGAATCCCAAACTTGTGCATGTTGTATATGATTCTAAAGATACTTGTAGATTATGCTCAAAAATAAAAAAAATCATTTTTTTCTCACGAGGGGGTGGGTATGTTCAAGATCTAAATTATCTATATTGTGAAGTAAGGGGATTACAACATCAAGTAGAGGTAGTAATTGAGAAGAGGTACGAGAGAGGTACCTTTCACACCTGTTTATGACCCCCCCCAAACTTGTCATACACTCCATCCCGGAGCATCAAAGATAAAGGTTAGAAATAAACAGGCTATTTTTGCTCTTCATTTCTGGGTTTTGTGGTTGCCCATTTAGAATGCAGTAGCATCTCGGCGTAGACACCCCAGAGTGCATGGTACCACTCCAGATGCATACTTTTTATCTTTACTCCTTTCTATAACAAGGTTGTCATCTAGTAGAGGAAATTGAAACCATAGTTGTTTGTTTGTTGGATCTGTTGAGAACGTCTATAGAAAATCTATGGTTTCATGAAGTCCTTAGTGGGGTTGTAGTTGTATTCTCTGCCATGAGTTTGTATCATCTCAATTATCACTTCTTGCTCTTTGTATTTTATGATACTCTGTGGTGTTGTTGCATACGTGTACTTCTTCAGAGAGAACTCCACCTCAGAATTGTTATAAAGGATTGTGATGTTTGATTTTATATTTATCTCCAGGAGCATCCTGTGATTGTCATGCGGGATGGACAGAAATATAAACTTTAACAGTAAACTCTATAGGTGTGTTGTAACCGCTCCTTCTCGTCAGCGTCCTTGTTGCGAATGATTTCTTATACCAGCATGAAATAAGCCATGTGAGTATTAGGCATGCTATCTCCTAGAAGGGATTGGTAGGTTGTTATCACACTAACAACCATGTAGCCATTAGGCCATAGTGTGTCTTGCTAATCATCCTTTAGGACACATACCCCTTCTCTCTCAAAAATCATTTCCCTTAGATCGTTGTCTGCCTTCAGGTTCTTCATGATTATCTACAATAACCCAATGGATAGGTCTTCACATGATCATTTATCAAACTCTAGGAAGCTATCCTCTATCTTTCTCACATCCACCTCTATTCCTTTCTCAGAAACCTTATGTCCAAGCACAATTCCTTCTTGAACCATGAAATGCCATTCTTCCCAAATTAGCACTAGTTTCTTCTCTTCACATTGCTCTATTACCTTGGAAAAATTCCTCAAACAACTATCAAAATAATCTCCATAGACAAATAAGTCATCCATGAATGCCTCCATAATATCCTCAAGGAAGTCGAAGAAAACTAAGATCATGCACCTTTGAAATGTTGCGGGCGCATTGTAGAGTCCAAATGACATTTTCCTAAGTGCCATAAATGTAGGTTAAAGTCATTTTTTCTTGATCATCAGGGTGAATGGGGACTTGATAGAATCCTGAGGTCCATCCAAAAAATAGAAATATGCACGGTGAGCCAAATGTTACAACACTTGATCTATGAATGGTAGGGGAAAAGGATTCTTCCTAGTAGCACCATTTATTTTTCTATAGTCAATGGATATGTGCCAACCTATCACGGTTTGCGTTGCCACCCCATCTCCATTTTCTCCTTTAATGATAGCCATTCCTCCTTTCTTTAGCATTACATGGATCAGGCTAACCTAGTTACTATCACTGATGGGATATATGACTCATGTGTCATGCAACTTTATTACTTCCTTCTTAACTAGCTCTTTAAGCATTTTCTTTAGCTTCTTTTATGGCTGAATAGGGGCTCAGTTGTTTCTTCTGAGTTTAGCTTGTATGTTATCACCCCGATCTCACAATTTCCTCAAATCATGAGATTAGGGCGTAAGATAGGATTTATACTTAACACAAAGAACACCCTTAACTTTTTCTTTTCTTTTAAACTCTTGTTTCATCGCATTGAACCACATATCATCTTAACAAAGGAATCTGAACATTTCTTCCACTAATCAAACTTTAATAGTAAAAATACATGTATAAACATTCACGATGTCTTTCACACATTATGCACATGAAACTTGCTAATTAGCATATATATCAAAGAGAAACAATATTACACATCGTAATTACAACTCTCTCTCTCTAAACTCTTACTGAGGACCTAGAGTGACAAGGACCGACTGACTCAACAAATCTCATACTTGACTCCTGTGGCAGATCTACTCTGATGCTCTGATCATCTTCAAGTCCACGCGGTTAACCCTAAAATGTTTGAGTAGAGGGGTGAGCCTACTCGCTCAGTGAATGAATACTTCATGGAAACAGACTAATGCACTAATGTGATCAAAGATATAATTTGATTAAACGATATGAAATTTAACAACAATAAATACTACACTGAGCAGTTCTAAAGCAATATAATTGAAATAGCAAAGAATATAAATATTGCATTCAAAGAATAACTACTAGAAAACTATGCTCTAGTCATTCTTAACTCTTTCATTTATAAGTAACTCTGTGAACCTATATGATCATATTTTAGATTATGCCCTAAATATATGCAGTTTACTCTGCATATAAAGATCCGTAACAAGTCCATGCTACGATCCCACCGTACAAGACTTAGCGACACACCCGGGAAATGCTAAGTCTGACGCCAGCCCTGTTCTGCCACAGGGACACTGGCTCGCCGGCTAGAAACATAGGCTCTACGGCCTCAAGCACTACTCTGAGTGCACCCGACTCCTCCTTAAACCTGAGTACACCGGCGGAGAGTCACAGGGTTACCTTCGCGACTCCGCACGAATGGTGTTAGATAACCGTGTTTTCTGGTGAAACCGCAGTGCCATTGTGACACAAGCACAATTGTTGTTAGACACTGCCCTTTTTCTCTTTCCTCGTTTGTCCGCGACACACGCACGGATGATGTTGCAACACGAGTTTCACCCCAAAGCTGCAGATACCACTTAGGGGTTCTACGGTGTTAGGGCACTTAGGTCTATACTTGATTAATAATAAACAATTTAACAGAAATATAAGAAGTCCTGCAGTATGTAGATATCATTTCAGAGAGAACAAGCATATAAAGTTAAATGCGCTAGAAACATACAATTCAACAGTTAAGCATCACCACATCTCATATCGAGACCTTTCATATTACCATAGCATGATTCATTGAACACCCTATCCTTAGGGTTTCATTTACCATATTCATTCATCACATGCCAACACCCTACTCTTAGGGTTGCATTTGCATCATTCACTTGTCACATGACTCTTATCATGATCTCATAAGATATAAGCATTCACTAAATAAAGATTATTTCCAACAAATCGTATGCAATCAATATAGACATGAAACCATGGAAATTTAACTAAATTTAGGTTTTCCATATCATCACTGCGATATCTCAATAAGGTCAAACCCTAATTACATAATTTGATATAAATCTAAAAGCATCCTCACTAGGAAGTGTTGTATACGTATCTGATATGAATCTACCATTTAGGAATCATTCAAATAGAGAAGGAATCCATATCATATCAAATTACAATAACTCAAATCAAATGGACATTTCAGGATTTAGAATTTCACATGCTAAGCATTTAGGGATTTGGATGTTATAATCAAATTCGTGCATTAGAATGTTTGAGGGAAGAACCCACTCACCCTAAGGTGTGAAAACACCTCACAACTGCAGCTCAACTCAGGGAATCTCGAATTCCCATCAAATCCCTAGCAAATCTCCCAATTCTTCTTCCATTCAACTCGGGAACCTTGAAAAAGAGGGATTATGAAGAAAGGGTGAGAAAAGAGGGAATTTCGACATCCTCTTGGATCAAATCAGAGCATGGACGGAATCTTGACATGAGAGAGAAGATCCACCATAAAAGTATATGCAAGGAATCCGAACTTACTTGATTTCACCCATCCTGGAATCGCAAAACCCTAATTCAGCAATTCCCCCACTTTCTCCACTCAAGCCCTAATTCTCCCTCTCTCTCTAGGAGCTCGTTTCTCTGGAATGAATGACGAGAAATGAGAGCTGCTTGTGTGTGTGATCGTTCATATAAGTCAATTGAGCTGCTTGGGTCAATTGCATATTGACCCAACACTTAACTTTAATTATATAGGCTGAATATTCAACTATACAAAAGTTACTGTAATTCGTTTATTTCAGAGATCAAACATTCTCCAACAATTATGTGAATTTAGCAAGTTGTGTATAATTGATCTATAAAGCTTCAGTTAAAATTTGGGATCATTTGGAGTTACCAATAAATAATTAAAAATCGAACAGTGCACTGCTATATTGCAGTCTGCAGAATATATTCGGCCGAGTTTGTCCTGCACAAACTCGACCGACACCCTTACTGTAGGGATTCAAAAGTCATCCAAAAATTATGCAAATTTAACAGAGTGTCTAAAATTGTATTTATCAAATACTGTTAAAATTTGAGATCAATTGGATATACCAATAAAAAGATAAAATTCAATTACCACACTGCTGTAAAATTCTGAAATTGTGATCGGTCGAGTTTGAAACTCGGCCGACAAACAGGTCAGAGCATTCTTCAAAAATTCTGATATTTTCCAATAATGTTCACATTTTATATATCTAAATCATATACAAATTTGAAGTAAATCAGAGTTATACATAAAATACTAAAAATCATTTAGTGAGACATTCTACTTATCAAATTCTGTATTCAAGCATTATCAAAACCCTAATTGGGCCGATTAGGGTTTATACTTCTCAAACCCTAATTCTCAAGACAAAAGAACATTTAGACTTCTTATCATAGTTAAAACATCCTAATTGTGTTATCGTCATTAATTAGATTTCAAGAATGATTATTCCAATTAATCTTTGCAATTGTCTAGGTAAACCCTAGTTTACCAATTAAGCTCAAATGGGGTCGTAACAACTCTCCCCCCTTAGAATGTTTCGTCCTCGAAACATAAACCCACAAGAAAGATACATTCAAGGTTATTCTAAGCTTCTAAAGCCTTCCATGTCATTATACTCTTGTATTTCATACCTGAATGTAGTTTTCAATATTAGATCTTTTAATTCTTTACTACATCACAACATATTTCAAATAGTTCTCAATGATATCAAGCAAATTCTTTATACCACAGTCAAACATAGAATGCAAAGATAAACCACCACGCTTTCACTGCGCAACTCTGATACTCTGATGCAACTATCTCAACTTATGCTGCTCAGAGAGTTCTATTGTTCTGTATCACCTTTAAGTGACCAAAAGCAAGTTCACCATGCTGTTTTAAACTTTAATCAAGTGCTATTCAAATAGCAAAACAGTCTTGAATTAAAAGACTAAATTCAACAATCATTTGCACAATACCATTCTTGACATCCCCATTGGATCATGGATGCGTGAGGTGAAGCATTACCACCTCATTCCATACTATCATGTTTCGATCCTGGGACATGTGGGTTATGGGCCCACACACAATTCAAAGTGTAACCATCGTATTATATCATTTTACGGTTTCAACCACAGTAATAAAGAAATCCACAATTGTATCAGTCATTCAAGCATTAATCATACTCAATTACCATCACTCAGTTATATTAGAGCTAGGTATAACAAGCTACACCTCATTAGGGTTACTTGTCCAAACAATCTAATTATCATCCCTCTCTATTAATATGAGTGAATAAGTATGACTACCTTGTTCAGGGTATCTCTCCATGTGTTCTGACATTATCCAAACCATATCACCATATTACAAATACACAATACCAGGATGCATATTAGGTATGAATTACTACAACTATCATACACCTTTAATTTAACATATAGCTTGCACACATACACTGAAATCATATGTAGAACCAACTTTCATACCCTAATATGCTTTCAACAAATCATTCATGTAAAGACAAATTCACATATTACACAAAGCTTGTGTTTTCCCATATCTCTCTGCTCATTCATTACTTCTTTACTTTTTTGCTACCTATCCTTTTCATATGATTATATACAATAAACATCATTAGCATTGAATCATTTAAGATAGGAATAGATTATTCATCATTCTTGCTATCACACAAGAATTTATTTCTTATCGCACTTCATCATATTGTATGTCACTATTACATTCACTAGATGACCCCACCAAGGTAGTTATGCATCATATATGATTCATTTTCTCTTATCATTTCATTCCCACCTTGCTCTTATTAAGGAATATATGAAAGAGAAGATGATTTTAAGACTTGGAATTCTTGTATTCAAACATTCCCTTAATACATTCTCGTATGCAGATTTACTTAGTTATCAATAGAGATATTTGATTAATTAGTACTTGCTTGAATCTCAACCTCTTTATATTATAATTTCTCCATCATATTTCAAACCCTATCTTACGTTTCATAGTCCTCTTACTATATACTACTTTTTAACCCGTCATCTTTAATTCTAAATTTTTCTTTTATGACCATGTTGTTTATTCATATGTATGGTCATGTATACCATGTTACACATATTTCCTCCTTTACCTTTATACTATTGTGAAGTTAACATTCTAAATTAATAGTCCTTCTATTAGTTTTTACTCATGTTGAATACATTACATATTCTTCATTTTTACATCAAGTGGGTCATGCATGGGTCAAACATAGTTTCTCTTTCAATCAAGTTTTTCTCTCCTGAATACAGTCTACCTTTGTATGACTTATTCATTCGTTGAACTACACCTATGTCCTTTGCTTAGAAACTAGTTTGTTGTTCTAGTCTTATGAATTACATGTTCATCGATCCTTTTTACTTTTATGGACCTATTGAAAGCACACTCTATTCTTCTACTTAGCCTTTTCTTTAGAGTTCATAAAAGCATTATACTCTATTCTATGCTTCATTCTTGCTATCTTGAACCATACATACATTTCACATATATTTTCTATATTTCATATGTATAGTTCATGTAATATTAATCAATAAACTGATTATGAGCTTCATATCATGTTCTATTATTCCCAATTAAGGGTTTCACATTTGAGACCCCAAAGTTGAACCTCAGATATCAGTTTCGACTAATTCTTAGTTGTTCTGATCTCGCCCATCTGTTTCAACATCTTACTGTATGTACATTCTTACTCTGATGTGGGTCTAATCATTCAAATTCTATTCGTATTATGCTATTGATAGGATTCATTAGATCCTAATAACGCATCCTACCAACCGGACCAGGCCAAACCTGAAATCCTGAAGCCAAGAACTACAAAGGATTACATTCTTCCTGAACTGCCACTCACAGCTCAGAAACTCGGCCGATCACTCTGGAACTCGGCCGATCACCTTCCAGGTTCTGAAACTTGGCCGACCAACTTCGGCCGATCAGCAGGAAACTCGGCCGATCCTCTGGGGAACTCGGCCGAACCACACACAGACTGAAAACCTAAACAGACCTGCTGATGTCAATTTCACTCGAATCAGCGGGCAAATCCATAGAAACAAAAGCTCATTCAAAGGTCAATTCTAGTCTACTTGTTACAAAGAATAAAATCAATAAATGCTACAATTGCATAGTGTACAACAGATATTAAAGACCCATATTTCATAGTATTGAATATTTCAATTCAAACATATAAGAGCATTTCTATACATTTCCAAGAAAAACAACATTATGAAATGTAAGTTCTATCTCCTTTTACATTTATGCTCTTAATTCTTATTTCTTTTCTCGTTCTCTAACCCTAACATTTCTAGGGTTCCTCTCTAGCCCATTCTTCCACTGTATACCTGGCCAGGGTATACGTGAGAGAATAGATAGAGTAGCTTGTACTGGCTGATCCAAGTACTCAGATATCGGGCCAGGATATCCAAATACTCAAATCCCCAAAGCTAACATCAAACATCTCCTATCTGCCACACATAGGACTCTAACTTACTAACTTAATGGTCCTTGACAACTCACCCTAAGCTCTGATACCAAGCTGTTATCACCCCGATCTCACAATTTCCTCAAATCATGAGATTAGGGCGTAAGATAGGATTTATACTTAACACAAAGAACACCCTTAACTTTTTCTTTTCTTTTAAACTCTTGTTTCATCGCATTGAACCACATATCATCTTAACAAAGGAATCTGAACATTTCTTCCACTAATCAAACTTTAATAGTAAAAATACATGTATAAACATTCACGATGTCTTTCACACATTATGCACATGAAACTTGCTAATTAGCATATATATCAAAGAGAAACAATATTACACATCGTAATTACAACTCTCTCTCTCTAAACTCTTACTGAGGACCTAGAGTGACAAGGACCGACTGACTCAACAAATCTCATACTTGACTCCTGTGGCAGATCTACTCTGATGCTCTGATCATCTTCAAGTCCACGCGGTTAACCCTAAAATGTTTGAGTAGAGGGGTGAGCCTACTCGCTCAGTGAATGAATACTTCATGGAAACAGACTAATGCACTAATGTGATCAAAGATATAATTTGATTAAACGATATGAAATTTAACAACAATAAATACTACACTGAGCAGTTCTAAAGCAATATAATTGAAATAGCAAAGAATATAAATATTGCATTCAAAGAATAACTACTAGAAAACTATGCTCTAGTCATTCTTAACTCTTTCATTTATAAGTAACTCTGTGAACCTATATGATCATATTTTAGATTATGCCCTAAATATATGCAGTGTACTCTGCATATAAAGATCCGTAACAAGTCCATGCTACGATCCCACCGTACAAGACTTAGCGACACACCCGGGAAATGCTAAGTCTGACGCCAGCCCTGTTCTGCCACAGGGACACTGGCTCGCCGGCTAGAAACATAGGCTCTATGGCCTCAAGCACTACTCTGAGTGCACCCGACTCCTCCTTAAACCTGAGTACACCGGCGGAGAGTCACAGGGTTACCTTCGCGACTCCGCACGAATGGTGTTAGATAACCGTGTTTTCTGGTGAAACCGCAGTGCCATTGTGACACAAGCACAATTGTTGTTAGACACTGCCCTTTTTCTCTTTCCTCGTTTGTCCGCGACACACGCACGGATGATGTTGCAACACGAGTTTCACCCCAAAGCTGCAGATACCACTTAGGGGTTCTACGGTGTTAGGGCACTTAGGTCTATACTTGATTAATAATAAACAATTTAACAGAAATATAAGAAGTCCTGCAGTATGTAGATATCATTTCAGAGAGAACAAGCATATAAAGTTAAATGCGCTAGAAACATACAATTCAACAGTTAAGCATCACCACATCTCATATCGAGACCTTTCATATTACCATAGCATGATTCATTGAACACCCTATCCTTAGGGTTTCATTTACCATATTCATTCATCACATGCCAACACCCTACTCTTAGGGTTGCATTTGCATCATTCACTTGTCACATGACTCTTATCATGATCTCATAAGATATAAGCATTCACTAAATAAAGATTATTTCCAACAAATCGTATGCAATCAATATAGACATGAAACCATGGAAATTTAACTAAATTTAGGTTTTCCATATCATCACTGCGATATCTCAATTAGGTCAAACCCTAATTACATAATTTGATATAAATCTAAAAGCATCCTCACTAGGAAGTGTTGTATACGTATCTGATATGAATCTACCATTTAGGAATCATTCAAACAGAGAAGGAATCCATATCATATCAAATTACAATAACTCAAATCAAATGGACATTTCAGGATTTAGAATTTCACATGCTAAGCATTTAGGGATTTGGATGTTATAATCAAATTCGTGCATTAGAATGTTTGAAGGAAGAACCCACTCACCCTAAGGTGTGAAAACACCTCACAACTGCAGCTCAACTCAGGGAATCTCGAATTCCCATCAAATCCCTAGCAAATCTCCCAATTCTTCTTCCATTCAACTCGGGAACCTTGAAAAAGAGGGATTATGAAGAAAGGGTGAGAAAAGAGGGAATTTCGACATCCTCTTGGATCAAATCAGAGCATGGACGGAATCTTGACATGAGAGAGAAGATCCACCATAAAAGTATATGCAAGGAATCCGAACTTACTTGATTTCACCCATCCTGGAATCGCAAAACCCTAATTCAACAATTCCCCCACTTTCTCCACTCAAGCCCTAATTCTCCCTCTCTCTCTAGGAGCTCGTTTCTCTGGAATGAATGACGAGAAGTGAGAGCTGCTTGTGTGTGTGATCGTTCATATAAGTCAATTGAGCTGCTTGGGTCAATTGCATATTGACCCAACACTTAACTTTAATTATATAGGCTGAATATTCAACTATACAAAAGTTACTGTAATTCGTTTATTTCAGAGATCAAACATTCTCCAACAATTATGTGAATTTAGCACGTTGTGTATAATTGATCTATAAAGCTTCAGTTAAAATTTGGGATCATTTGGGGTTACCAATAAATAATTAAAAATCGAACAGTGTACTGCTATATTGCAGTCTGCAGAATATATTCGGCCGAGTTTGTCCTGCACAAACTCGACTGACACCCTTACTGTAGGGATTCAAAAGTCATCCAAAAATTATTCCAATTTAACAGAGTGTCTAAAATTGTATTTATCAAATACTGTTAAAATTTGAGATCAATTGGATATACCAATAAAAAGATAAAATTCAATTACCACACTGCTGTAAAATTCTGAAATTGTGATCGGTCGAGTTTGAAACTCGGCCGACAAACAGGTCAGAGCATTCTTCAAAAATTCTGATATTTTCCAATAATGTTCACATTTTATATATCTAAATCATATCCAAATTTGAAGTAAATCAGAGTTATACATAAAAGACTAAAAATCATTTAGTGAGACATTCTACTTATCAAATTCTGTATTCAAGCATTATCAAAACCCTAATTGGGCCGATTAGGGTTTATACTTCTCAAACCCTAATTCTCAAGACAAAAGAACATTTAGACTTCTTATCATAGTTAAAACATCCTAATTGTGTTATCGTCATTAATTAGATTTCAAGAATGATTATTCCAATTAATCTTTGCAATTGTCTAGGTAAACCCTAGTTTACCAATTAAGCTCAAATGGGGTCGTAACATTGTACATGTAGAGAGTTGGGTTAAACCCCTTGATGTTGGATAAATTGGACATTATGATAAATCCCTTTGTTTTGATGATGACAAACATTTCATTCTTGTTAATCTAACGTGCTACTTGAGTGTTGCAGGAATGAGGTGGATGAAAAAGCTCTAGGGAATCTATATGCTTGAATGATTGTAAATGTCATGAAATGTAATCAATTGTAAACTTGTACAAATATATAATGTACAAGTACTTAGACTTCATGTAAATCAAGCGTTAGATCTTCCCTAGCTAATCACCACACTTAGATAGGTCATCCCCTTCAATAGTGTCACATATGCATACTCATACACACACTTAGTGCCTTAATTGAAAGATTGAAACAAGGTCAATCTCGGTCGGCAAATTCCTCGACCGAGACACTCTCGGTCGACAAACTTCTCGACCGAGAAAGACCCAAGTAGCCGTTAGACACAGCTGACAAGGTAGTTGGCAGTTGGAGATGAACGTTGATCCAGAGAGCCTGTCGGTCGACAAAACTTCGACCGAGTAGGTATCTCGGTCGACAATTCCTTGACCGAGATGGACTCTGACAGCCACTGCAGAATAAAGTAACTAGCCGTTACTAATGCACCTAACTTATACCTAACGGCTAGTTAAGCACTTAGAAACCCCTAGAAAGTGTCTAGAACGTCCTTAAGCACTTGTAGGTCATTCCTATAAATAGGACATGCCTTAGGACACCTAAAGACACCTAAGCTACACTTGTGCTACACTTGAGCTTGAATACTCATTGGCAATCTGTTTTGAGCAATAGAGCAATTCCAACATTGGATATTCATTCCCATTGCTCCAATTTCGTGTCCTATAGGCTAGCATCTCCTTTCCACAGTACTTACACTTCTACACTCATTGGTTAGGAGATCAATACGCTTGATATAGGCAAATCAAGCCTTGCGCTTCAAAGGATAAGTTGTAATTTCCATTTTCCTTCTTGTTCCTTTTATTCTTTGTATTCTCCTTGCTACTCCTAGGGTTGGAGGCTGTGAATTGGAGAAGGTTCTTCTCGGAGGAGAAGGTGGACTTCAAGCTACTTCAAGAAGGCTATTGCAACGGGAAGCTACTTCAAGAAGGCTATTGCAACGGGAAGCTACTTCAAGAGGAAGGCTGCTTCAAGGTTGGTGCAATTACTTCTAGGTGAAGGCTGCTTCAAGGTTGGTGCAATTACTTCAAGGTGAAGGCTGCTTGAAGGGTTTAGGGAAAGAATTGTAATTTTGTGTAAAGTCCTTGCGAGGTAATAAATTAAATTCTTTCCAAATCTCGGTTGGGTAAGCAACCGGGTAGTGGACTGACTACCTTAGTATTTGCTAAGGTAGGAACCACTCTAAATCCTTGTCCCCTTGTCCAATATTTTTGTGGTTGGTTGTTTGAGTTAAATAATTGTTAAAATATCTTTAAAACTCTATTCACCCCCCTCTAGTGTTTTTCAATTGGTATCAGAGCAGGCTTCAAGGAACCCTAACCAGGTCTTGAAGAATGGAGGGTGATGGTGATTACAACCGCAACAAAAGGTGCAGCCTGGAAAAATCTACAACATGTTGCAATTGGTGCTTAGGAACAAGCCACACAACATCTAGTTTCCCATGGAGATCTAAGAAGGAAGATGAGCTTAAAGATTGTCTTATTACTACAACAAGTGAGGAAGAAGAAGAGGTAAGTCTTTTTGATTTATCTAAAGAAGAACTAGTTGCTAGTCTTGAAGAAACACATAATAAATATGTTGAGTGCAAGAAGAAATTAAAGAAATATAATAAAACAAATGATGAATTACATGCTAAGCTTCTTGATATTACATCTGAAAATGAAGATCTTAAGAAGATCATTGAAGATCATGATATTAAGATAAAATCTATAGAGGCAGATTGCAATCTTCTGTCCTTAGAAAAGATTAATTTGCAAACTCAAGTGAACGACCTTCAAAAACAACCCATCTTGTGCACCCATCTAGATTATGACACTATTGTCAAAGAAAGAAATTTGTTGTCATCTAATCTAGATCAAGCAAAACTAGATATCAAGAAGAGAATGGATGAGATTGCTAAGTTACAACAAAAAGCTAGTAGTCTAAATAATAATGGCATTCTTGATCAAATCTTAAATGATTCTTACCATCAAGTTGGAAGGAGAGGACTAGGTTACAAGCCTAAGGGAAAATCTCATCATAAATCTAGTTGGATAAAGACACAAGCACATCAATCTATATATGTACCTAAAGGAACAAATACATTTTTACCCAAGAACAATATAGAACACAACCATAGAAAAAGATATGAGGTTGACTCGATATGTTGTCATTATTGTTCACGCCTTGGACACTATTCTTTCTCATGTCCTTACAAGAAAAAGGATATTGAGTTAGTATGGGTTCCAAAAACCCCAAACTAAACATACAAAATTAAGTTGAGATGTGACCAAAGACTCTAGTTGCATATTATTATGTCTATCTCAACTTAAAATAATAGGATAACAAATTAATTCAAGCATCTAAAACATCTAACTTGCATAATCTTATTTTGCTTGGAATCAATTAACAGTTCTGAAAACATTCCAAAAACTTTGTCGGTCGAGAATCTGTCGACCGAGTGAACATTCGGTCAAGAAATTGTCGACCGAGCAGGTCACTAATTTCCAGCCTGCTGTAAAATTGCTGATTTTTTTTAATTGATCAAATTGCTATCTATTTGTGGTTAATGACTGTTTGTACATGCAAAACAAAGTATAAATTCTGGAAATCATCCTTGAAAACTTATATGAGATTAATTTGGTTTATTCTCTAAATGATTTAAGTTAAAACTGAAAATTATGAATCATGTTGATTTAAGTCAAATTACTTCCTTCATGGTCTGTTCTAAGTATTCTTTGATTTATTCACATAGAAACCATATGTTGAATTTCATATTGTTACTGTTTTATCATTACATCATGGATATGCTTTCAACATTTCATTATTCAACTTCCTATATATAAAGTTGATGCTTATTGCATGAATGATCCTTGATGATACATAGGCAAGCAAAATGATTTGTTGGTAGTATGTTGTTTTAATGCTTGCAACACATAAGATAAAAATTTCTCAATTGGTATCTTTAAAGACTTGAGATATTAATCGTGTTTTCATTTAAGAATCTTATGAGGGTACAAGAAGAAATGAAATTTGATATTTATGTAGCTACAGCAAAGTTTATATTCTAAGAAAATCAAGGACAAATGTTTTCATATTGAGTATTATTTAAAATGCTTCAAATTGATATCTAATCAAATTACATGCAGATATTATACTTCATATATGAGTATTCAATTTGGAAATTTGCAAATTTGCCTCTTGGTTGAAATGAAATTTGACCAAGGGGCGCTATGGTCGAAAGTCAAGGTCGACCTAAAATAAGCTTTGACAAAATGCTTATTTGGACATCATTTCATTGCACTTAATCTTAGTATACTTTTGATAAAGGTCAAAATCAAAATTTAAAATCATTTGTGACCTAAGAAGCTTTAAATTGCTTTAATGGTAAGATTAAGGGGGAGCTCATAAAAACAAATTTGATTAAGAAGCTTACAAAAATATTGTAAACATCATTTGGAGCTTGTTACTCTCTAACAATGATATATCTTGTTCTTAAAGGAAATCTCTAAACAAATCAGGGCTTAACATCCCATGCGTTTGGTTAGAGACATTTTTATGTACTCTAAGCTTAAGGGAATCTCATATCATTTTTATGGCTTAACATCCCTTGTAAAATGGGTGAGAAATCAATACATATAAGCCATAAACTTAAAAGAAACTCATATCATTTCAAGGCTTAACTTCCTTTGCAAATGATTGAGCAACAAATTGTGGCTAAATTAGACAAAAATGATATTAAATCCATGTTCCTAATAGAATATTCATTTAAGAGGGAGCATAGTATAAAATTAAGGGGGAGAAGAAATATAAACTATTCAACCTGGACATCTTTTGGAAATGACAAAGGGGGAGAAAGAATATAAAATCAAAAATATAAATGAGTTTCATCTTAATGGCCAGCACTCACTTGCAAAACAAGAATGGCTACAAAAGGTAATCTTCAGGTATGAAACTCACATGCTTTATATTTCCTTATTTCATATTTAGGAAATGTTTGTCATCTTCAAAAAGGGGGAGATTGTTGGATAAATTGGACATTATGATAAATCCCTTTGTTTCGATGATGACAAACATTTCATTCTTGTTAATCTAACATGCTACTTGAGTGTTGCAGGAATGAGGTGGATGACAAAGCTCTAGGGAATCTATATGCTTGAATGATTGTAAATGTCATGAAATGTAATCAATTGTAAACTTGTACAAATATATAATGTACAAGTACTTGGACTTCATGTAAATCAAGCGTTAGATCTTCCCTATCTAATCACCACACTTAGATAGGTCATCCCCTTCAATAGTGTCACATATGCACACTCATACACACACTTAGTGCCTTAATTGAAAGATTGAAATAGGGTCAATCTCGGTCGACAAATTCCTCGACCGAGACACTCTCGGTCGACAAACTTCTTGACCGAGAAAGACCCAAGTAGCCGTTAGACACAGCTGACAAGGTAGTTGGCAGTTGGAGATGAACATTGATCCAGAGAGCCTGTCGGTCGACAAAACTTCGACCGAGTAGTTATCTCGGTCGACAATTCCTCGACCGAGATGGACTCTGACAGCAACTGCAGAATAAAGTAACTAGCCGTTACTAATGCACCTAACTTATACCTAACGGCTAGTTAAGCACTTAGAAACCCCTAGAAAGTGTCTAGAACGTCCTTAAGCACTTGTAGGTCATTCCTATAAATAGGACATGCCTTAGGACACCTAAAGACACCTAAGCTACACTTGTGCTACACTTGAGCTTGAATACTCATTGGCAATCTATTTTGAGCAATAGAGCAATTCCAACATTGGCTATTCATTCCCATTGCTCCAATTTCGTGTCCTATAGGCTAGCATCTCCTTTCCACAACACTTACACTTCTACACTCATTGGTTAGGAGATCAATACGCTTGATATAGGCAAATCAAGCCTTGTGCTTCAAAGGATAAGTTGTAATTTCCATTTTCCTTCTTGTTCCTTTTATTCTTTGTATTCTCCTTGCTACTCCTAGGGTTGGAGGCTGCGAATTGGATAAGGTTCTTCTCGAAGGAGAAGGTGGACTTCAAGCTACTTCAAGAAGGCTATTGCAACGGGAAGCTACTTCAAGAAGGCTATTGCAACGGGAAGCTACTTCAGGAGGAAGGCTGCTTCAAGGTTGGTGCAATTACTTCTAGGTGAAGGCTGCTTCAAGGTTGGGCAATTACTTCAAGGTGAAGGATGCTTGAAGGGTTTAGGGAAAGAATTGTAATTTTGTGTAAAGTCCTTGCGAGGTAATAAAATTAAATTCTTTCCAAATCCCGGTTGGGTAAGCAACCAGGTAGTGGACTGACTACCTTAGTATTTGCTAAGGTAGGAACCACTCTAAATCCTTGTCCCCTTGTCCAATATTTTTGTGGTTGGTTGTTTGAGTTAAATAATTGTTAAAATATCTTTAAAACTCTATTCACCCCCCTCTAGTGTTTTTCACTTGATTTCCTCAACTAAGTAACCTATTTCCTTCTTGTGGTGTTTAAGTTCATCTATCAACTTATCCTCTTAATGTTCTATTACGATAGAGTTTATAATCACATGATTTCTTTCTTTGTTATCCAAAAACTTGTATTTTAGTCCTTCTGGGAGTTGCTTCAGCTCAGACTTACGATTAGGTGCCTTCTTTTCATCTGGTGTCCATTCTAGAGATGTGTATTTTGTAGTTTCAACTGTCTCTTCTTCATCGTCACTACATTCTTCTTCTGAATGGTTTAGATAATCAAGAATCTCAACAACTTCTGGGTCTTCCAAGCTAGGTTGTAGGTAGTTCAAGGATCTCATTAGTGAATCAATGATAGCATGATCCTACTATACATCTTAATAGAATTGATAGTAGATGTCCATGCAGTAAACCAACTCGAACACAGACAATCCCCTCATCGAGTCTTGCACGTGGAAGTTAATGTGATTGTTCCCCACTCTTAGGGTAATGATTCTTTCTTTGACGTCAATTAATGATCTCCCAATTAAGATGAATGGATTTCTGAAGATCATGGGGGCATGCCTGGTATTCCACTATATCGACCACAATGTAATCACATGGGATAAACAATTATCCCAACTAGATTGGGACATCTTCCACAATTCCTACTGGCTTTGTGTATGTGTGGTTTTCTGGTTGAATCCTCATTCTAATTTTTACCATGTTGGTCAGTCCTAACATTTGAGCTAAAGTGAGAGGCATGAGGCAATGCTTGCACCCAGGTCTGCAAGTCCTTATCTTACTTCATTGTCACCGACATTGAAAGGAATAGTGAATGCTCCAAGATCCTTCTTCTTCGTGGGAATTTTTTCTTGTATGAAATCCATAGACATCTTAGCTAGTTGTGTTGTCTCCACATGCTTTCCTCTTCTCCTTTTTGTGATTATATCCTTGAATAACTTAGTGTAGGTGTGCATTTCCTCGATGGCATCCAACAATGAAAGATCTCGGTGCAACTTCTTGACAAATTCTAGGATCTTCTCGTACCTTTTCTTCAAGTGAGCTTTGATTAGTTTATAGGAAAAGGGAACACTTGGAGAATAAGGATCTCTATTTGTGAGAGCCTCCTCAGTGGGTTCAGACTTCTTTGCCTTTGTAGTTTTCTTTCCCTTGATCTTTTCTTTGGATTCATCCTTCTTAGTAGACTCTCCCTCATTAGGCACTTCCTCTGTTATAATTGGTTCCAACTGTGATTCAACATTTGTTCTTCCTTCAAGAGTATTCTCATCATTTTGATTTTCTAGAGTTTTTCTGGAACAAACAGTGGCCATTTTCGCACTCTCAATGTTAGATGGGATCCTTCCTTGTGAATTTTTGATGAGTTCTGGCATGTGCGCTAATTGTTGATCAATTTGATTTTTAAAGATCTGCATATCGTCATCTGAGTTGTTACATTCCCCATTTGAGTTTGTATGGTGTTCGGAATTTGTGGTTATGACACTCTAAGTTAATTATTCATTCATAGTATCTTGTCTTTTTGCAAACTCAAAAAGTTTTGACACTGTATCTGTTTGGATATTTCTTTTGTTTTGATTCTAATATGGGACAAATCCATTGGAGTTTCTATTCTAATTATGGACTTGTACTTGGCCTTGATAATTGTTTTTGTAATGTTGGTAGTTTATAGTGTAGGTGTACATTGTTTGTCCTCTACCTCTTCTAAATCTAGGAGGTGATTTAGGGGATCCTGTTAATTAATGAGAATTCTCAGTAGCTTCTTTGTTTTTATAGTTGAAACCAAGGTGATCTAGATTCTTAAAGTTAAAATAGGAAACATTTTCTGTGTCTTCTTCTTTGCTGTCTTCTTCAAGTTGAGTATAGATACAATTGTCAACACCATGGCCTCCCTCTCCACATATGACACACTTCATGACTTTTTCTATGGGTTTCTTACCTTTACTCCATGAGTCTTTTATTTGCTTAAAATCTATGACTATCTTTTTGGATCTGGGCAGTTATGGCTTCCAAATACTTTGATTATGTAGTTGTTCCTTTAAGTGTTTCCTTCTTGTCTTGTTCTCTATTGTAATTCGGTCCTGCTTGAAGTGCAACCATATTGTCAATTATGACCATTGTCCTTTTTATATTCTTTCTTAAGGAATCACTTCCTATAGCTGTATTTAGTAAAATTCTCTCTACATGGGTGAGACCCTTGTAAAATTTCGTAACCATAAATCCCTTGTCAAAATTGTGGTGAGGGCAATCTCTGTGGTACTCTTGAAAATGTTCCCATGCATCATACAAGTTCTCTCTAGGATTTTGCATGAATCTAGTTATTTTGTGTCTATTTCTGAGGGTCTTCTCCACCAGGTAGAACTTGGTCACAAAAGCGTCCGCCAAGGGTTCCCATTCATTAATTTTCTTGTCATGTAAAGCAAGGTACCATAACAAGGATTTGTCCCTCAAAGAGAAGTTAAATCCCTTGTAGTATATCACCTCATGTGTCACCCTCTTCATCTTGATGGTGCTGCAAATGTTTTTGAAGGTGTCCAGATGATGGCAGGGGTCTTCATCACAGGAATTTTATCCAAAATATTTATTTTGAATCATGGTGATCACAACCAACTTTAACTCAAGATTTGGAGCATTGAATCTTGGAATGGTGACTGGGCACCTCGATTCATTGGCTCATGTGGCCGCCAGTTCCCAAAGAGAAGGGCCTCCATCATAATTGTTTTAAGGAGTGGGACCCAAGAGGGAATCCACTCCCTACTAAAAATTTGAAGAATAAAACATCCATTCCAGAACACACTCAAAGGTATGCTGGAATAGCTATAAAATTTTCAAATTTCAATAAATTGTATGCAAACCAACCAAAGTGTAGCAGTGGAATTAAACAAATGACTATATTCAATTTTCATAACATATTACAAAAGTACATCATAATATCCCATAGGGTTTACATGTACGATACAACATAATGATCTAAGTAGAGAGAAGTCTAAACTACTTCAAATCTGTCTCCAAGCAACATCTCCAAGAGCTAGGTCCATGTTGGAATCTATGTTCTCCTTGGTCATGTTCAACGCCTCAATCTAAACCCCGGTCATTGGGAAAACACCCAGCAAAAGGGAAAAGAAAACAAAATATGTGTCAACAAATATGAATAGGATATCAAGGAAAAGAAAACATGTAAACAAAGACTAGTTTTAATCATAAGATGAAGATTTCAAGAGTATGAGGCTATTTTTAAGTAGATGTTTGCCATAAATAGAATATAATAAAAGGGTTGCATGCATGATAATTATGACTACCTTAACTAAGTATGGTTGAGGCTCCTACCAGACCTCAACCTATATGTTAGGGGAGAATTAATACATTCCCAGTCACCTACACATACTTTTCTGGGGAAGTATAAGACATTCCCCAGGGAGAATTAATACATGCTCTATCTGTGGTTGGTTGTACATAAGTACCACTACTATCATCCCGATCAAAAGTAGAGAAGGCTTTTTGGAGAAGAATTTTGCCATGAGAGACCTTCTCCAGTATTGCAAAAGAAAGGGCCTGCCGATAGAGCTGGGTGGGGGCGGAGATGCCCTTCCGAAGGTTAGAGAGAGGAATGGGAAAGCTAAATAGTCCATAAAATCAACATTCTAGAAAAGAAATCAAGGGAAGTAAAAGCATCATATCAATTAGAACATGGCAATATATATATATGTATATATATGCGTGTGTATATATATACATTTCTCCTATTTAGATCCCTATTAACCACTTTCCAATACTTTAGTTGAGTTCAGGGTCCACTTTTCTTATTTTGAATGTATTATCATGTATTAGAGTACATAATGCACATTAATGTATAGAAACCCTAATTTTAGACCTTTTTAGGAAAACTTGGATTTAGACTATGAAAACCTCACCAATGAACTTATTAGGTTCTCCTGATCAAGAAAATATATTTTATGTTAATTTTGGAGTTATGATGATTGAGATGTAATTTTTATGGATTTTATGCATTAAATTCATTTTCCAAAAATCACCCTTCGTCAAACCTCAAAATCAGACCTCAAAAGCATTTCTATTAGATAGATATTAATTTCTTATTTCAAAACATATTTATTTGTCAAATTTGGATAAGCAGATTAAAAGATATGAATTTTTCAATTTGAACCAGTCATGAAATGACAAGTCAGAAATCTTTGAGAGAGAGGGAGAGAGAGATAGAGAAAACACCATTTGTAAGGAGTGGGATCCCAGAGGGGAACCACTCCCTATTTTAAAAGGAAGCATCCCATACCAAACACCAACATATATATATTTTTCCAAATGGATGAAACCGATTTATTCAGGATGAATGTATCACAACACCAAAGTTTAGTAGCGAAATAAAAACATTGACTTTATTCAATTTATCATAAGATTACAAAAGTACCTCAACATCAACTCCCATAAGGGTTTACATAAAGGGTACAACATAAGGATCTAGTAGAGGGAAATCAAAACCATAACAACTTTGTCTCCAAGCTTTATCTGCTTAAGCTATGTCCATATCTTCATGCCATATCATCCAAGTCCTTCACCTAGGGTTGGAGGCATGCCCCAACAAGAATAGAAAAATAGAAGACATCAACAAAGGATGGTATGTGAATACTAAATAGAAGATTGAGAAAATTAAAAGAATAAAAAACATCAAATTAAAATTCTTCCCATAGAAAAGTAAAGTACTACCCAATCGGGCATAAAAGGATATAAACAACAAAATAAGAATGAAGCAAAAGAGTATATAAACAAGGCATACATGTAAACATTGGTGACAAAACCAGAATAATATATCATGTTGGTAGGAAATACACATATACCATAAATGTTGGGTGAGGAGGAACTATATACAACCCCTCTAGAATAGGGTGGTGGCAGGGTCTGTCAACATCTGCCGAGCAGGAATTGTCACATCTGCCATAATTTATAAATATGTAGGAATTTTCACATCTGCATTCATATGTGGGAATTTTCACATCCACATAAAAGCACATTCAACAGTACACTAGTAGTCACCACATGATGCATATCAAAAGATAAAAAAGAATAGGAAAGATGAGAACATCCATCCAAAAATATCCATCACATAATGTGCCATATATATACATCCACTTCCATGGTGAGAAAAGAAGCACATATCAACATATAAACATCCACCTCAAAGTGGGAAAATAACATAAAATAAGTCCAACATGCACCAATCATAAGAAAAAGATTCCAAGAGAATATCCATGATCATAAGATCAATAATAATTAAGGTAGTTCACATGAACCATGATTTTCAAAAGAAAAGACATTGTGTATTGGCTACTGTCCATAGGACCAAGAGAAAGAAGAATATAGGCGAATTTCTCAACATAGAATAATAGGGGATGCAAAACATACCTCATAAGAGATCTACATATGTCCAAGTTTAGTCCTAGGTCCAAGCCTAGGTATCCAAAGCACCTATTAGGCATATATGTAGAATTAGGGTTAGGTTTACATTAATTATTCAAAACCCTAAAAGTTGCCTTTTCATTATTAGCAAATTAGGTTATCAAAACCATGCCATGTTTTTAGGTTATATTTTTCAGAGTTCAAAACATATTTTATTATATTTTTCTGACAGATATATATAGTTAATTTTTTTTACAAGTTATTACTTATTTAGATTAATCCATTAAAATCACATACTTTACATTGGATTTAGGCGACATGACGAATACCATTAGAAATCTTATATCTTTCTAAATCCAATGAGTATTTATTTGTAATTTTTGGAAAACGAGAGCAAAAGATATGAATATTATAAAATCGGTCAATCATAAAAATCCAAAAATCCATATAGGTGAGAAAATCGTGAGAGAGGGGAAGAGAGGGGTCGGGCCCAACTAACATGACCCAATCGTATATGGCCAAGTCAATCATGTCAATGGCTCAGTTGACTCACCCCAAAGCAAAGGAATCTTGGGAAAAAGACCAAATTGCCCCTCGTAGGAAAAGCAACACAAGGAGGAAAGGGGGGGGGTAGAAGTGAGAGTTTTCTAGGGGGATTCATCCTCCTTCAATGGCAGCCATGGCTATGAGCAGCAAGCTACTCGAATGCGGTAGATTGTGTGAAATCACGATCCAAAACCAAACCAAAAAGTAAGAGTACTGAGATAGAGAGAAGAACAAACCAGACTCACCTGGAGGGCTAATTTGGTCAGAGGCGACGAGAGTGGAGAGCACCACCTGTCGGAAGCCAAGGAGAAGAATCAGTTCAATGGCAGACCAACATGCGACCAAAGAAGAAATTGGCAGATGAGGAAGGTTTAACAAAGAGAAATGGGGACCTAGGTTGCGATATATATAGGTGTGCGTGGGTGAAGATCCACTGGAGGTAGGGGCCGTAGAGACTGGTTGTCTGAGATTTGGGTAAATCCTTGTTTCTTGAGGAAATTACACAAATATTAGGTCATCAAATGCACAATCTAATTTGGAAACCAGTGGCAAAGAAATCATAGTCTCTCTCCTACTCGAGGTAGGAGATGATGTCTCCGCCATTAGATCTGGGATGAGACAGCCCGAGATAAACCCAAAATCAAATATAGGCGTGACAAAGTCAAACAAAGCAAACTTATACAAATTGGAATCCAATTAAAGTGTGAAATGAAATTAATTTCCTATTTTCTCTCTCTTCTTTTGAGGGTGCAAACAACTCCCAAATTGGATGAAATTTGACATCCAACCTATTATTGATTTAAGGAATCCAAATATGCATTTAGATTTCCCTTTTGAGAACTTTTAATGTGTTAAATAAACCAAATCTTATTTTCTCTTTCCTCTTACACTAATGACATTAGGATTATCCAAATTTGATGAAACTTCACCCAAAAGTCTTATTTAATGTGTTGGATAGGAATTTGCCATTAATTTTACATGTTGGAGAGGTTTGCACATTTATTTAATATTTTGAAGGTTCTACACACTTTCTCTCTCTCTCCTGATTACACCTTTTAAGCAAACTTTCTCCAAATTAGATGAAAATTCACCAAAAGGCTATATTTATTATGTATATTATGAATACAAGATTATTTTACTCTTTTTGAGTCATTTCTTGTTTTACTTGTTATTTTGGGGAAAACGTAGATCTTCTCTCTCTAAAAAGAATTAAATTAATTATTATTGTGTGAATAATGTAAAACTTGACTCCCAAGGCAATTGGGACCCAAGGAACACAACTTCAACTTAGATTTCACTTCTGGAATTTATTTTAATGATTTATGACAAAGTTAACATTTGTGGCTATTAATATCACATTATTACTTAGGTTATCATATTATTTCACTATTATCATTTTTGCTCATCCATAGCTTAACCAAAAGAGTTATATGTCATTATTATCTCATGTGACATATTTTATGTATATATCATTGGCTTAAGACTCATGTAAGAATATTAGGTTACATTAAGGTAATTTATACATGCATTATCTCATTAGGGTCATACCAATCCTCATCGAAATCTATCCTCAACCTTGTTTGGCTAAGACCAAAAAAGTCAAACTTCCAGGGTAGGGTCCAAGATCTAGTATGTTACAACATTCCACCCCTTAAAATGATTTTGTCTTCAAAATCTATTGATCCAAACATCAACAACCAACTACTCTCCACCCCTTAAAAGGTTTAACCTAACAAGTCAAACTACACAACATTTAGGGTTACCCACATAACTTTTAGTTGTGAATGGTTTAGAGATTTATGTCATTCATGTATCCAACTTAACAAACCAGAACCATCTAGGGTTGAGTTTTAGGTCCTCATGTCTATAACCTAACAAGCCTAAGATCCAAAAATTCATAGGGTACAAATGGTAGGTACACTACACCTTAATATTATCTCACACATTCGTAGTCACTTCTTAAAAACCCGGGTTCAGATTCTTTTTTTATTCCAACTAATTCTAGGAAATTCTTGAGAAAAACTTCACATATTTCTTTATTGTGACTTGGTTCAAGAAATTATAGAGAAAATTAGAGAAATTTTTTGTAAATATGGCAGTATAACGAAAGTAAATTTTTTGAAGATAAGCAACATTGTGATGTAAAATGAATAATTTGGCCAAAATTCAATGCAATAACCAAGTCACAATTTATCCATTACATGACCTCTTCATCTTACTACCTCCTCATAACCTAATAGCATCCTCAGGTCAAACCCTATTGTAAATAAAGATTCATGTCACCAAAAACCTATGTGGTAGGGTATGATCATCGAACATCATCACATTATTAGGGTTTATTCAACATGAAGCTCATATCAACCTTTCATCATCTCATGAAAACGTAAGTCAAAACTAGGGTGAACATCTCACCTAGAGGGAAACTATGCAAGGCAAGGGTTCTAATTAGGGAGATAAAATTGAAATATTCAGATTTCAACTACCATGGGCTCTAATACCATGTTGTAAGGAGTGGGATCCCAAAGGGGAACCACTCCCTAACAAAATAAAAAGGAAACATCCCATACCAAACACCAACATATAATTTTTTTCCAAAGGAATGAAACTAATTTTTTCAGCATGAATGTATCATAACACCAAAGTTGAGTAGCTAAATAAAAACATTGACTATATTTAATTTATCAAAAGATTACAAAAGTACCTCAACATCATCTCCCATAAGGGTTTACAATAAGTACACATCATAAGGATCTAGTAGAGGGAAATCTAAACCATAACAACTTTGTCTCCAAGCTTTAACTCCTTAAGCTATGTCCATATCTTCATGCCATATCATCCAAGTCCTTCATCATGGTTGGAAGCATACCCCAGCAAGAAGAGAAAAATAGAAGACATCAACAAAGGTTGGTATGTGCATACTAAATAGAAGATTGAGCAATTTAAAAGAATAAAGAACATCAAATTAAAAGGATTTCCATAGAAGAGTAAAGTACTACCTAATTAGACATAAAAGAATATAAACAACAAAATAAGAATGAAGTAAAAGAGAAAATAAACAAGGCATACATGTGTAACATTGGTGACAAAACTAGAATAATATATCATGTTGGTAGGAAATACACATCTACCATAAATGTGGGGTGAGGGGGAGCTGTATACACCCCCTCTAGAATAGGGTGGTGGCAGGGTCTGTCAACATCTGTCAAGTTGGAATTTTCACATCTGCCATAATTTATAAATATGTAGGAATTTTTACATATGCATTCATATGTGGGAATTTTCACATCCACATAAAAGCACATTCAACATTATACTAGTAGACACCACATAATGCATATCAAAAGATAAATAAGAATAGGAAAGATGAGAACATCCATCACATTATGTGCCATATATACATCCACTACCATGGTGGGAAAAGAAGCACATATCAACATATAAACATCCACCTCAAAGTGGGCACATAACATCAAATAGGTCCAACATGCACCAAGCATAAGAAAAAAAGTCTAAAAGAATATATATGATCATAAGATCAATAACAATTAAGTAATTCACATGAACCATGATTTTCAAAAGAAAAGACATTGTGTATTGGCTACTATCCATAAGACCAAGAGAAAGAAGAATATAGGTGAATTTCTCAACATAGAATAATAGGGGATGCAAAACATACCTTGTAAGAGAACTACATATGTCCAAGTTCAGTCCTACATCCAAGCCTAGGTCTCTAAAGCACCTATTAGGCATATATGTAGAATTAGGGTTAGGTTTACATTAATTATTCAAAACCCTAAAAATGACCTTTTCATTATTAGTGAATTAGGTTATCAAAACCATGCCATGTTTTTAGTTATTTTTTCTGAGTTCAAAACATATTTTATTATATTTTTTGACTTATATATATTTAGTTAGGAATTTTACAAGTTATTACTTATTTAGACCAATCCATTAAAATCACATACTTTAAACATTGGATTTAGGCAACAAAACAAATACCATTAGAAAGCTTACATTTTTCTGAATCCAGGGAATATTTATTTGTAATTTTTGGACAACCAGAGCAAATGATATGAATTTTATAAAATCGGTCAATCATAAAAATCCAAAAACCCATATAGGCAAGAAAATCGTGAGAGAGAGAGAGAGAGGAAGAGAGGGGTCAGGACCAGCTGACATGGCCTAATCATGTATGGCCATGTCAGGGGGCAATGGCTCGGTTGACTCACCCCAAAGAAAAGGAATTACGGGAAAAAGACCAAATTGCCCCTCGCGAGAAAAGCAACGAAAAGAGGAAAGAAGGGGGTAGAAGCAAGAATTCATCTGGGGGATTCATTCTTCTTTAGAAACAGCCATGGCTACTAGCAGCAAGCTGCTCGCATGCGCTAGATTGGGCAAAATTGTGATCCCAAACCAAACCAAAAAGTAAGAGTATCGAGAGAAAGAGAAGAACAAACCAGACTCACCTGGAGGGCTAATTTGGTCAGAGGAAATGAGAGCAGAGAGCGCCACCTGCCACAAGACAAGTAGAAGAATCGGTTCAGTGGTGGACCAATGTGTGACCAAAGAAGAAATTGCTAGAGGAGGCAGGTTTAACGACGAGAAACGAGGACCTAGGTAGAGATATATGTAGGTGTGCATGGGTGGAGATCCACTGGAGGTAGGGGCCGCAGAGATAGGTTGTCTGAGATTTGGGTAAATCCTAGTTTCTTGAAGAAATTGCATAAATCTTGGGTCATTAGATGCATAATAGAATTTGGAAACCGGTGGCGAAGAAATCATAGAAAACCATCCACAAATGAGAGAGATATAGGTGGGAGAAAATCGCAACACTGTACCCGGCGGGTCTCTCTCCTACTCGAGGTAGGAGATGTTGTCTGTGCTGTTAGATCTGGGATTGGACGGCCCGAGATAAACCCAAAATCAAAGCTAAGCATGACAAAGTAAAACATAGGAAACTTATACAAATTGGAATCCAATTAAAGTTTGATATGAAATTAATTTCCTATTTTCTCTCTCTTCTTTTGAGGATGCAAATAACTCCCAAATTGGATGAAATTTGACACCCAACCTATTATTGATATGAGGAATGCAAATATGTTATCACATTTGCCTTTTGAGAACTTTTAATGTGTTAAATAAACCAAATCTTATTTTCTTTTTCCTCCTACACTAATGACTCTAGGATTATCCAAATTTGATGAAACTTCACCCACAAGTCTTACTTAATGTGTTGGATATGAATTTTCAATTAATTTTACATGTTGGAGATGTTTGCATATTTATTTAATATTTTGAAGGTTCTACAAACTTTCTCTCTCGTGATTACACCTTTTAAGAAACTTTCTCCAAATTGGATGAAAATTCACCCACGTGCTATATTTATTATGTAGATCATGAATCCAAGATTATTTTCCTCTTTTGGAGTCATTTATTATTTTATTTGATATTTTGTGGAAAACTTAGATCTTATCTCTCCAAAAATAATTAAATTAATTATTATTGTGTGAATAATGTAAAACTTGAATCCTAAGGCAATTGGGACCCAAGGAACACGATTTTTAACTTAGATTTCACTTTTGGGGTTTCTTTTAATGAGTTATGACAAACTTAATATTTGTGGCTATTAATATCACATTGTTACTTAGGTTATCATATTATTTCACTATTATGATTTTTTCTCACCCATAGCATAATGTTTTCACCAAAAGAGTTATATCTCATTATTATCTCATGTGACATATTTTATGTGTCTATCATTGGCTTAAGACTCATGTGAGAACATTAGGTCACATTAAGGTGATTTATACATGCATTATCTCATTAGGGTTATACTAATCCTCATCTAGATCTATCCTCAACCTTGTTTGGCTAAGTCCAAAAAGGTCAAACTTCCAGGACAGGGTCCATAATCTGGTATGTTACACCATTTGACCCAAGATCAGGGTTGGAGATGTATAAGTAACCAAACTAGATCTTCTAGAGAAGGTAAAACAACAAGAAACCAAAACCCTAGACGAATATGGTAAATAGAGATGGAGATCATCAATTTTAAACATAGAAGCATGAGTTTTAAGCATGTAGTAAGAAATATATGAGAAGGGGGTTATAAAACTCACCTCTAGGAAGGTTGATAGGTTCAAGAAGCAAGGTTACCAATCTAGAGAGGCTGCTTTATCCAACAAAACTCCTATCTCGAGCAAGAAGCACCGTCTCCACTTTAGAGGTGAAAAACCCTAGCAAAAGAACATGTAGATGAGGTGTTTAAGGGCTCTAGGTGGGGTTTTACCATGGATGGACAAGGTTCCGACCTAGAAGAAGGTGAGAGGAAGACGAAAAATCATAAAAATAGGGAAGGAAAGAAGGAAACTTACTAGTTTTGGTCGAAATCACCAAGAAGGAGCTTTAGAAATCCTAAATAGAGCAAATTCGGAACCCCAAGAACCTTCTTCACCAAGGTAAGCATCCTCTTTTACCTTGGGGCAGCACCTTCGTGGAAAAACAGACTAGGAATGATGCTCTAAGCTTGAGGGAAGATAAGGAGGGCAAGAGTTTTAGAATTGGGAGGTGGGAAGGGGTAGATATTGCTTTATAAAGAAGGGGGCAAGCATGAGGTGTTTATGGGACTTTCCATGTGTCCTTAGCCTAGGGCTTCATGGCCATGCAAGAGGACAAATCATAAAGGCTTCTTAAATATCAAATGTCAATTCTAAAATCCCATGGAGACTTCTAGGCCATCCCCACCATCCTCCAATCAAAGGAATAAACCCATTGGTTGATAGCTTTTAAAGTTAAGCTCATTTATAAAGAGGGTAACCCCTAAAATGCCAGAAACACCTTCAAACCATGTTGCAACTAGGTGACCCATGGTTGTAAAATCTCGAGAATGTTAAGGTAATATCTAAGGATTATAATGCATGTGATAATTTGCAAAGAAAACCACCCAATTGGGTAAATTGCATAAAAGTCTAGAATGTACCTAAAATTGCATGACTTGCACAAACAACATCGAAATTGAATCAAATTTGAAACTTAGGCTCATTTTATGATTCCAAAACACATAAAAAAGTTATATTAAGGTTTATAACTCCTAAATAGGGTCCTTAAATAAACTTTCATTGAGGTACTTGTGCATAGACCCTTTTATTGGTACAAATAGTGAATAAATGTTCACCAAACCACTATAAATTCTACTAATTAAACATCAAGGACATAAAGGACGGAAATGAAAGAGTAACTTGGGAAAAAGGATTATATTGAGATTACATCTAAGATTCAATATGTTACAGTACTCCACCCCTTAAAAAGGATTTTGTCCCCGAAATCTCAAACAAAAAGAGTAGGGTGAGTATGCAACATTCCAACACTGAACTCTCAGGTTGTTTCCAAAACGATTCCACCAAAACTTTCACTTCTCAAACTCCTTGGTTTTCAGCTATTTAACTTGAGAGTTCAAAATCTTCTCTAGAAACTCCACATAGGTCAGGTTCCCATGGATCATTAAGGGTTCCACTATTAAGATTTCTTTTTATTACATATAGCACAGTTAACATTTTAGGCCTATTAATATTATATTCATTATGATATTATATCATCCTCAATATTCTTTTAATTATGTGTCATTATATTCAAAAGAGTTATATTTCATTATTATGCTTGAAACCATATATATTTCTTATTTACCTCATTATGAGTTTTAGCACAATTAGGGTTTACTCAATTATCTCAATATACATTATTATATCTGATCATTATCTTTAATAATTTAATTTTAGACTCCATTATCACCTTATTGAATTATATCAGCTTATCTTGTATGAAATAAGACACTTTATCCAATTTGTTACAATTAATCCAAATAATGTCACATTAATCACTTATATCTATACTAAACATTGTCACATTATATATTTTTTACATTAATGTCATCATTAATCATTTTCTCATATTTATTCAATTCTTATTATTAATTATGCTCTTTTATGTGAATCCAATTAGTTCTTATCCATATTGAAGTCATTATATGTATTTTAGTAAACAACGTGGAATATAATATCTATTAATGATTTGATTCACCTACCAAGTCATGATTAAGTGATTAATTAGGTATGTATTAGAGAACAAGGTGATATGCATTTCATATTGATGACCTTATTAATTTATGATTAGGTGATTATATATCATTTATGTGTATTAAAGTATGTTATCTGGTTATGACACCTAATGTCATTAATGTATCAAGAATGTCATTAAGAATGTATATGTTAAGCTTAGATGATTACAACTTATGGTTTTGGTCATATGATCATTATTCTTCACGTATACATTCTTAGTATGCATTAAGTACAAGATTAGGTTACAATTATCTTGCTCATCATTTCATCAGGGTTTATTGGTCCAAGACATGTTTACCATCATGTGTACCAACTATTAGTATTGATATGTGACTTACTCATATTGTGTGCATTAGATATTCATTAGGGTTCAAACATGTGAACTATTCATTAGATGACCATTATATGTTCTTTAGGATAACACCAAGTATGTGGGGTTACAACTATAACTTGGTTGGACAAAACTAAGGATCCAAGAAAACTATCCTCCTAATAATGGAGTTAGGGTTTCTAGAGTCAGTGTAGCTAGATTTAGATATGTCACAGGACTCCATCCCCTTAAAAAGGACTTCATCCTCAAAATCTAACTACCCAAACATCATCAAGCCAACAACTCTCCACCCCTTGAAAGGCATGCTATTTTGGACAGTCAGTGTCATCTCAGGCCAAGTAGGTATCATATGGATCTGGAAGTCCTAGTAAACCAAGCTAGTGGTGTGGAGGAAAACCTTGCTAGCCCCCAAACCATGATCCTTTATAGATGTTGGTATGTATGCCCTGAGAGCCAATCATAGGATGATTGGTGGGATACATTAAGATTGATTTTATAAACATCAAAGGAAAGCTTCCAATTCTTTCTGGTTCAATCATATGAGATAGTGATAGAACAGATTGAATGTCTAGAGAATGACAGTACTCAATGACATATGCCTTCAGGTTGAGGACCTGAACGATTAGATCATATAGATGCTAAGAGTTTGTAAATTCTTGTTATGTCCCTAGTCGGATGTCATTGTGGAAGGTAGATAGACAACAATGACACTCAAGACTAGATTGTGGTGTTGGTTGATGACAAAATCTCATTAGTCATGATATAGAGATATCAAACCAAACACATAGGTACTTGTTAGAGAACAAGTGTACCGGACAGACCCACCATGAGTTTGACACATGGAACCATAATATGGTAGTCATAGTTAGTACTCACAGTGATGGTGGTGAGTGTGATTCTTTGACCTGAAATCACTACACTCAACACATGTCGTTGGGCACACTTTAACATCATCAAACGCAGTCCTGAAACATGGGTTGTTATAAAGGTGATGATTGGGCGGCTTTGACACATGGGGCTTTTGAGGGGTGAGTGATAGATATGGGATTTGTCCCTCCTGAGGGAGTTTGATATCCAAGGCCACTTGATGAGTAGGATTGAGATAGGCATGCGCACGCATGTGTGAATCAATATGTGATATTGATGTCATACATATCTCATTCAATCTACTCTGAGATCAAGAAAGTGAATGAACCTTGACAGGATGATTGTTCCATGCCTTGAGTTCATTCGGGATATCAGTGACAAAGGAATTATACATTCGCTGTAACACCATTCACGGATTGTAGGATTGAAAGTTGTTCTCCAACTTTCTACTTTCACTTGGGTAGCAATGATGTGTGACTAGGCACCGCTCTTTGCTTGTGAAGTCATAAGTGTTATGGACTTTCACTGCCAACGTGAAATGGACCTACAGGGTCACACACATAGGATTTAACCTGGAAGAGGAGTTTTGTCCACAAGCAATGTTTAGATTGATTACTAAAGGAGTTTAGTAGTTCAATGAAACACTCAATTGATCGATATCTCAATATCATAATGTTCAAGGTATTGGACACGTTGATTGGAGTATCATATTGATTGAAATCACAATTGACTAATTTTGCACAAACTGCACTCCCAACCGATCGGCTCATGTGATGAACCGGTCGGCTGAGGTTGCTGAACCGGTCAGCTCAAGTGTTGAGTCGATCGGCTTAAGTCCATAGTGAACCGATTGCTTCAAGTGTTCAAACGATCGATTCAACTAGTGCAACCGAGCAACTTGGGAAAGTAGGATTGGTGAGAATTTTCCTTTGGTTTCAAATTTCCCAATTTGATTGGGAAATAGGATTGGTATTCGATACCAATTAGAAACAAAAGAAGGAAAGTCAATCGGGAACTGACTAGGAACCCCAACCAACCGGTTCACTTATGAACCGACCGGTTGAGGTGTCCCAACCGACTGGTTCACTTGTGAACCGATCGGTTCAAGGTCCCAACCGACCGTTTCAGTTGTGAAACGATCGGTTCAGGTTGCGAGTTGGTTGCTTTTGTGGAAAATCTCGAACCCTTCTACTCCTGCTTTTAGTCCCGTATTGCCCGGGATGGAGAACCCTGTCCCATGACCCTTCTAGATATATAGGGGTATTGGGGGCTTCTCCAGGTAGAACAACTCAGTGCAACTAGTTGCTCTGCAAAGTTGTCCTTCTGTCTGGTTTTGGTAACTGAGAGAGAGCCCGAGAAAGTGCTACCTGCAAAGGGAGGTGCAGCAAGGGAAAGACAACTGTAGTTGCAACTGGAGGCAGGAGAGTGTGTTGGTGACTAGTATGTCAATAGGAGGGTGCGACTCCTTCCACTTCCTTGTGGGACAAGGAGTGTGGAGTTCCAAGTGGTCCGTGTGGACTACTTCATAGGAGGGAGGACACTGCCGCTTAGGAGGACAACTTTCAACCCGATAGTCCGGTACGAGCAGGAGTCGTGAGTCCCGGTGTGACCAGGAGCTGCACATACACCGTCGAAGACCGGCCTTGAAGACCGCGCAAAGCGCGAGGTATTGTCACCGAGCAAGCCTCGGGACAATGTACAATTCCACAAACTATCCTTTCCTATTATATAGACGTATACGCATTTCCTCATGCTGGGTTTGGGGAGAATTTTTTTGTTTCCGCTGCCTTCTCTGCCTCCCCTAAAACCCAACAGTGGTATCAGAGCCACGTCAAATGTTCTATATTTTAGGAATATTGATATGATCGATTTTGGTTTGTCGCCTTTATTTATTGCATACGATGTGAATAAAATTGACTTTATGCATGTCCAATCCTAAATCCACAAATCCCAATTACATATATGATATGTATTATTAATGCCCTCGATACGTATCACCCTTAAATGAGTTTTGTGGTGGATGTGTAGCATGATTACGTCATATAAACCCCTATCTGTGTGTGGTTGCTTGCATCTCGGTCTGCACACCAATATTCCCTCTCCTATTTCTGATGTAACTCGAAATAATTCGAGATTCTTTCCTACCTTTTCTCCCCCCAAATGTAACTCGGGGTTTCCCTTTTAAGCAATGTAATATTATGATAGATTTTATTTCATGTTATGTCGAAGACCAGAGGCCATCTGACGACAGATGAAATGATCGGTTCAAGGAGTGAACCGATCGGTTGACGTTCCAGACAGTCGGTTCAAGGAGTGAACCGATCGGTTGATGACCGATTCGAGGAGTGAGACGAGCGGGTGGCAGCCAGAAGGAGATGCACGGTGACCATGCGAACCAAACGGTTGGAGGAGCCAACCGATCGGATGGTGGCACCCAGACGACCAGGCCGGACTGAGGAAGTAGTTCATGTGATGAATTGATATTCTCCAAAGGCAAAGCACATATTTCATTTTGTACATGTTGCATGTGATGTAGACCTAGATGACCGTGATTCCTCTTGGCTCAAGGAATCACATTAGGATGGCCATAATCATCATTTTTTATTGTTTTTCATGTTTTATGTGGGATATAGCATGTATATGATACGTATTATGTATTGTGGTGATTGGATATGTATATGTATATAAAAACCAAATCCCTCATTAAAATATTAAGTCTTATATGCCTTCCATTAGCGGCACACATGAAAAACTCGATTGACCAAGCGTAGGTTACGCCAAAGCATGGTGCGCAGTCTATCTTGTGGATGTGTGAAGGGTAGACATGTAGGTTCTGCCAAAGCAATGTGCATGTTCTACCGTGTCGGCTTTTGGGTTAGACTTAACTTGTGATTCTTAGAGCATCTAAGCCCAGAGGCAAGGAATGTTCATGGCAAGGTGTTGTGCATGTTCATTCAATAAGAGTTGCATATGATGCAATTGGCAAGAGTTGCCTACCTGAGAGATCTAAGTTGTGGGCGATCAGCCTAAGCTGACTCATGACTTAGAGGATTTCAGGATCTTGCCCACTAGAAGGTTGTACACTGCAATCTTCCAAATTGATGGTGAGGGCTATCAATTTGAAGTAAAATAGTGGGAGAGATAATTAATTAAAGGCCTAATTTTATCATCAACTTTTCAAATAAGTCAAAAAGTGTTTTGGACTAAAATTGCATATATTTCCTTTTGTTAAAATAAATGGTTAATCAACAAATCACTCTATTTGCGATCGGTCTTTAAGATCAACAAATTGAATGGGAATAATTCCACGACTGGTTAGGACATTGAGAAGTGTTCTCAATAGTAGAGTGAAAGCTCTAAGTCCTAGTTATACCAGAACCAGATGAACTCGATCCCACCACATCAATGGCTGAAAGTATGCTTATGGAAGCATACCGAGGATGACATTGATGAGGAGTGCTTGATGTTGTGTTCTCTGAACTATGAGTTGCAGAGACAACATGAGACATATGATGTCTCCAAGACACTGTCCTAGTATGTCATGACAGAAGGAGATCCAGTAAGGTATTCATACACTCAATGTGATTGGGTATGTGGAAAACCTGACTAAGAAGGATTCCCTCTGAGCCAAGGGTTGGCTATTGGTATGATACTGCAAATGTTGCGAGAATCATACAATTCATGGTAAGCTACAACACGAACAACTTTGGAAAGTGTTGACAGAGTTGTTGGACATGTTTAGGATAGTAGAGGCAAAGATGAATAAAGACAAACCATAATCTTTGATGTGATCAAAGAAAAGGTAATTCTTAAGGGAAAGGATAAGGGCAAAGCAAAGAAGTGTTCTGATGCTAGCCAGCAATCCAAGACGTCTTCAGCCTCAAGGCACATGGGGAAAGGGTGTATGAGGGATTTCCCTCTATATCTGGAAGAACAAAAGAAGATAAAGGAGGGGATGGTGATCTCCACCTAAGGTATCAAGAAATGAACCACTTCTTTATCTGAGGTATATGATACCAAGATATGGATATGTCATATATGATATGCAATATCCACAAAGAAGTGATGGCCTTTGTGAAAGGATCAAGAAAGAAGTACCCATCATTGGAGAAAGTGTTGCTGCCATAGATAGGAGTATCTTTCAGTTTATTTCAGCCTATAAGGCATGTAATACATTTATGAACTGTTATTTCATATTTGCCAATAGATAGAAACACTTTATTTTTTCATATTGTATGACAATGATGGCAATTAATAAAGTTGATGTTTCAATCTTAAAGATATGATATTTGTGGCAATGCCGTGTTTATCTTGTGATACACGGTATGCATAAGATAAAATGATACCTAAAAGTTATAGATAACTCAAACAATCAAATTAGCATCAATCATGAGAAATTCATTTCTAGTTTCCATGTGATGGATAAATCTAGACTCTTTTGGTTAGAGAACCAGTAAGAGACATGAATATCTTGGACATGATTAATCAATCTTCACTAAAGATAGTGGGAGAATGACTATCCTATTAGGTATAATACATATGATGTATTTACATGCCTATTGGAACGAATGCTAATACTTCAAATGGTGTTTAGAGAAATACCAATATGAATATCTTGAAATGATCAAGATTATCATATATGAAGTACAAATTTGGTAAAGTGTTAATTCTTGATGAGATCAATGAATGAAGTGCTTGGACCAAATGTTTCAGATCCTTATGAGTAATTATGATAGTGTATCATAGAGAACTCATGATTAAGGCATGTTGATGTCTAAATCAAGAAGGAATCATACTCTAAGGAGTTAGAGAATGATTATCGAATAACTGAATTCTTCTTAAAAGAATACCCCACACTAATAAAAGAAATTAAGAATCACAAGTGTTGTGAGTTCTTATATCCTTAACAGATACACCTCAATTATCTATGTGATGAGTTATTAATGAGATGAGTCAACTATCTAGATGAATTTGAGGAACTGATTTTGAGTTATGGTTTATGACCATTACATCCTAAATGACATCCATGTGAACCATAAGGTATGACCTTGATGGTAACACTCATTGGATGAAATCCATAAGTGCAATTGAGTCTTAAATGTTAAGACACATGGATAACATTTTGAGAAGGATGATGCTTGTTGATTACGACTTAATGACTAAGACATTTGGCATATGGATACTAAAACTGCATTCCTATGAGGAATAAAACAAGGATGTGTACGTGACACAACCTATAAGGTTTATGAATCCACTAATGCAAATGAAGTCTATAAGTTACAATGGACTAATCAATGTGATTGATTGAGTACAAGAAACTCAGAATTGGATCTTTACTTTTATAATATAGTCAAAGGGTTTGACTAATATGTCAAAGATAAAGGGATCTATGATTTAGTGGGAGCGTGTTCACATTCCACATGTTGATGTGAAATGGAAATGTTCTAAAATGGAAATCCAAAAGTGGAAATTATCTTTAAGGAAGATAGAGATATTTCCTATATGATAGGAATAGAGATCTATAGAGATAGTTCTCGAAAACCTCTTGACCTGAAAAGAGAGAACATACATTGGCAATCTGTACTGAAGTGTTCAGTATGCACAGATTCAGTGGGAGAAAACTTGTCCATGTTACATGGAGTTGGTATCCCAAGGCCAAGTGTTCAATTCTTATGAAGAATGGAAACACTAAGAATAGATATGGATCTATCATGTATGTAATCATCCCATTATCTTGCATGTATGGACATGGCAAGAATAAAATGCATTCATAATTTTGTATGTTGGACATGACAATATGATATGCTCATCCTGATAACTCGTATGTGGGACATGACAAGTGGATGTATGTCTATTTCCAGTAAGGGTTACGGGAATACCATGAGAACTTGATAAGTACTTGGGAAGTACTAGTTCTATGGAGATAAGGAAGAGTTCAATGTAAATAGTTACATTGATGAAAACTTCCGAAAGGATAGAAAATTAATCGCAAAATATATATATGATATGTAAAAGTGAAAGTTTGGTGATAATTGGAAGTGTTCCAATAAAACCATTTAAAAGGAAATGTCGAGTATCTATGTGTTAGAGAACAACAGTTGATACTATATGGATCTGGAAGTTCATGAGATGAACTTAATGATATTCCGCTCATTGATAACAAGTTTGGAATCCTTGATCATGCAATGTGGCTAAAGGTTAACAAAGGAATACTAGATCACATATTATGGCAACTCCATCTCATACGTGTGACGTACAGCGAAGAGATGAGAGACATGCAATTTATACTGACTTTGGCAAGGTGTTGCCATTACTCACTATGATGGCACTAGAGCACAGTAACATGTGGGCCATGTTTGAAGATCACTATGAACATGATTCATGGGTGATTGGCTCGCAGTGCAAGTGGGAGTCTGTTGGTATGTATGCCCTGAGAGCCAATCATAGGATGATTGATGGGATACATTAAGATTGATTTGATAAACATCAAAGGCAAGCTTCCAATTCTTTCTAGTTCAGTCATATGAAATAGTGATAGAATAGATTGAATGTCTAGAGAATGACAATACTCAATGACGTATGCCTTCAGGTTGAGGACCTGAACAACGAGATCATACGGATGCTAAGAGTTTGTACATTCTTGTTATGTCCCTAGTCGGATGTCATTGTGGAAGGTAGGTAGACATCAATGACACACAAGACTAGATTGTGGTGTTGGTTGATGACAGAATCTCATTAGTCATGATATAGAGATATCAAACCAAACACATAGGTACTTGTTAGAGAACAAGTATACCAGACAGACCCACCGTGAGTTTGACACATGGAACCATAATATGGTAGTCACAGTTAGTACTCACAGTGATGGTGGTGAGTGTGATTCTTTGACCTGAAATCACTACACTCAACACATGTCATTGGGCACACTTTGACATCATCAAACGTAATCCTGAAACATGGGTTGTTATAAAGGTGATGATTGGGTGGCTTTGACACATGGGGCTTTTGAGGGGTGAGTGATAGATATGGGATTTGTCCCTCCTGAGCGATTTTGATATCTAAGGCCACTTGATGAGTAGGATTGAGATAGGCGTGCACACACATGTGTGAATCAGTATGTGATATTGATGTCATACATATCTCGTTCAATCTACTCTGAGATCAAGAAAGTGAATGAACGTTGACAAGATGACTGTTCCATGCCTTGAGTTCATTCAGGATATCAGTGACAACGGAATTATACATTCGCTGTAACACCATTCACAAATTGTAGGATTGAAAGTTGTTCTCCAACTTTCTACTTTCACTTGGGTAGAAATGATGTGTGACTAGGCACCGCTCTTTGCTTGTGAAGTCATAAGTGTTATGGACTTTCACTGCCAACGTGAAATGGTCCTGCAGGGTCACACACATAGGATTTAACCTGGAAGAGGAGTTTTGTCCACAAGTATTGTGTTTAGATTGATTACTAAAGGAGTTTAGTAGTTCAATTAAACACTCAATTGATCGATAGCTCAATATCACAATGTTCAATGTGTTGGACGCATTGATTGGAGTATCGGATTGATTGAAATCACAATTGACTGATTCTGCACAACCTGCACTCCCAACCGATCAGCTCATGTGATGAACCGGTCAGCTGAGGTTGCTGAACTGGTCGGCTCAAGTGTTGAGCCGATCGGCTCAAGTCCAGGGTGAACCGATTGCTTCAAGTGTTGAAACGATCGATTCAACTGGTGCAACCGAGCAACTTGGGAAAGTAGGATTGGTGAGAATTTTCCTTTTGTTTCAAATTGCCCAATTTGATTGGGAAATAGGATTGGTATTCGATACCAATTAGAAACAAAAGAAGGAAAGTCAATCGGGAACCGACCAGGAACCCCAACCAACCGGTTAACTTGTGAATTGACCGGTTGAGGTATCCCAACCGACCTGTTCACTTGTGAACCGATCGGTTCAAGTTGCGAGTTGGTTGCTTTTGTGGAAAATCTCGAACCCTTCTACTCCTGCTTTTAGTCCCGTATTGCCCGGGATGGAAAACCCTATCCCATGACCCTCCTATATATAGGGGTATTGGGGGCTTCTCCATGTACAACAGTTCAGTGCAACCAGTTGCTCTGCAAAGTTGTCCTTTTCTCTGGTTTTGGTAACCGAGAGAGAGCCTAAGCAAGTGCTACCCGCAAAGGGAGGTGCAGCAAGGGAAAGATAACTGCTATTGCAACTGGAGGTAGGAGAGTGTGTTGGCGACTAGTACATCAACAGGAGGGTGCGACTCCTTCCACTTCCTTGTAGGACAAGGAGTGTGGAGTTCCAGGTGGTCCGTGTGGACTACTTCAGAGGTGGGAGGACACTGCCGCTTAGGAGGACAACTGTCAACCTGACAGTCCGGTACGAGTAGGAGTCGTGAGTCCCGGTGTGACCAGGAGCTGCATAGACACCGTCGAAGACTGGCCTTGAAGACCGCAAAAAGCGCGAGGTATTGTCGCCGAGCAAGCCTCGGGACAAGGTATGATTCCACAAACGATCCTTTCCTATTATATAGATGTTGACACATTTCCTCGTGCTGGGTTTGGGGAGAAATTTTTTGTTTCCGCTGCCTTCTCTACCTCCCCTAAAACCCAACAATAGACACCTTTGCTTTCAACTTATACCCTAATAGCTACCTAACAAGCTAATCACATTATGGTTAACTAAACATGTTTCTAATGTGAAACTCTTATGATCTTAAATCAATCTTTCATCATCTCAAGTGTAGCATAGATAAATTATACGACAAAAATTTCACTTAAAGAGGAACTATATGAGGCAAGGGTTCTAATTATGGAGACAAAGTTCAAACAGTCAGATTCCAACTACCATGGGCTCTGATACCGTTTTGTAATGAATGGGACCCGAGAGGGAATCCACTCCCTACTTAAAATTTGAAGAATAAAAAATCCATTCCAGAACACACTCAAAGGTATGATGGAATGGGTGTAAAATTTTCAAATTTCAATAAGAATGGTATTCAAAACAACCAAAGTGTAGCAATGGAATTAAACAAATGGCGATATTAAATTTTCACAAAAGATTACAAAAGTACATCATAATATCCCACAGGGTTTACATGTATGATACAACATAAGGATTTAAGTTGAGGGAAGTCTAAACTACTTCAAATTTGTCTCCAAGCAACATCTCCAAGAGCTAGGTCCATGTTGGAAGCTATGTTCTCCTTGGTCATGTTCAACACCTCGATCTAAACCTGGGTGGTTGGGAAAACACCTAACAAAAGGGAAAGGAAAACAAAGTATGTGTCAACAAATATGAATAGGATATAAAGGAAAAGAAAACATGTAAACAAAGGCCAGTTTTCATCACAAGATGAAGATTTCAAGAGTATGAGGCTATTTTTAAGTAGATGCTTGCCATAAACATAATATAATAAAAGGGTTGCATGCATGATATTTATGACTACCTTGACTAAGTAGGGTTGAGGTACCTACCGGACATCAACCTATAGGTGAGGGGAGAATTAATACATTCTTAGTCACCTACACATATTTTTATGGGGGAGAATAAGACCTTCCCCAGGGTGAATTAATACATTCCATATCTATGGGTGATTGTACATAAGTACCGCTGCTATAGCTAAATAGTCCATAAAATCAACATGCTAGAAAAGAAATCATGGCAAGTAAGATCATCATATCAATCACAACATGGAAATGGGGTACAAGACCCAAGAAAAAGAATATCATTACCAATTTTTGAGGCAATTTAACAAAAGAAATATTAATAGAGGGAATAGGGTTTAGGGTTTAGGAAATATAGGGTTTGGTTTTCAAATATCCCAACTTAGTGTGTAAGAATAGACATACCTCCTCTTTAGATCCCTATTAACCACTTTCCAATACTTTAGTTGAGTTCAGGGTCCACTTCTCCTATTTTGAATGTATTAACATGTATTAGAGTACATAATGCACATTAATGTATAGAAACCCTAATTTTAGACCTTTTGAGAAACACTTGGATTTAGACTCTAAAAACCTCACCAATGAACTTATTAGGTTCTCCTAATCAAGAAAATATATTTTTATGTTAATTTTGGAGTTATGATGATTAAGGTGTAATTTTTATGGATTTTATGCATTAAATTTAGTTTCCAAAAATCACCCTTCTTCAAACCTCAAAATCAGACCTCGAAATAATTTCTATTAGATAGAGATTAATTTTCTTATTCCAAAACATATTTATTTGTCAAATTTGGATAAGCGGATTAAAAGATATGAAATTTTCAATTTGAACCAATCATGAAATGACAAGTCAAAAATCTTTCAGAGCGAGGAAGAGAGAGAGAGAGATAGAGAAAACACCATTTGACCCAAGATTAGGGTTGGAGATGCATAGGTAACCAAAATAGATCTTGTAGAGAATATAAAACAGTAAGAAGCCAAAACCCTAGAAGAACATGTTAAATAGAGATGGAGAATATCGGTTTTAAACATGAAAGCACGAGTTTTAAGCATGTAGTAAGAAATATATGAGAAGGGGGTTATAAAAATCGCCTCTAGGAAGGATGACAGGTTCAAGAAGCAAGGTTCCCAAGCTATAGAGGTTGATTTCTTCAACAAAGCTCCTATCTCGAGCAAGAAGCACCTTCTCCACTTTAGAGGTGAAAAAACCCTAGCAAAAGAACATGGAGATGAGGTGTTTCAGGGCTCTAGGTGGGGTTTTACCTTGGATGGACATGGTTCCAATATGTAAGAAGGTGGGAGGAAGATGAACAACATGAAAATAGTGAAGTAAAGGAGGAAACTTACTAGTTTTGGTCAAAATTACCAAGAAGGAGCTTTAGAAATCCTAAATAGAGTAAATTCGGAACCCTAGAAGCCTTCTTCACCAAGGTAAGCACCCTCTAGTACCTTGGGGCAGAACATTCATGGACAAAATGAGTAGGAACGATGCTATAATCTTGAGGGAAGAGAAAGAGAGCAAGATTTTTTTGAATTGGGAGGTGGGAAGGGGTAGATATGGCTTTATAAAGAAGGGGGAAAACATGAGGTGTCTATGGGACTTTCCATGTGTCCTTAGCCTAGGGCTTCATGGCCATGCGAGAGGAAAGATCATAGAGGCTTCTTGAATATCAAATGTCGGTTCTAAAATCCCATGGATACTTCTAGACCATCCCCTCCGTCCTCCAATCAAAGAAATAACCCCATTGAAGCTTTTAAAGATAAGCTCATTTATAAAGAGGGTAATCCCTAAAATGCCCTCAGAGAGAAACACCTTCAAACCAAAGTGCAACTAGGTGACCCATGATTCAAAATATTTAGAATGTTAAGGGAATATATAAGGATTATAATGCATGTGATAATTTGCAAAGAAAACCTCCCAATTGGGTTAATTGCATAAAAGTCCAGAATGTACCTAAAGTTGCATAACTTGCACAAACAACATCCAAATTGAACCAAATTTGAAACTTAGGCTCACTTTATGATTCCAAAACACATCAAAAAGTTATTTCAAGGTTTAAAACACCTAGATAGGGTCATTAAATAAACTTTCACTGAGGTACTTGTGCATAGACCCTTTTATTGGTACAAATAGTGAATAAATGTTCACCAAACCACTATAAATTCCAATAATCAAACATAAAGGACATAAAGGATAGAAATGAGAGGGTAACTTGGGAAAAAGGATTATATGAAGATTACATCTAAGATTCAATGTGTTACAATTTTCATCTTCGTTGTTATGATTGTCATTGACGTTGTTGTCATCCTCGTTGTTTCTCTTATTTATCCTTTCTCTATCTCTATGATGATGTTCTTAATCACACCGTCATTCTTCATCATGACATCCTTCCTCATACTCCTCACCATTGGATATTGGTATGTCATGAGCTTGGTCCTATTGTACTACATCATAAGAGTGATACTCCTCATGTTCAGATTTAGTTTTGGGTGGAGGTCGAGCTTGCTCAACTTTGGGGTATCAACCTCCTCACAGGGATCCTCCCCTATGAGGTGGCATGTTTCTTGAGAAAGGGTTGTTGAAATCATTATCTGCTTCTCATCAGACTACCTAAAATAGTTTGCACGGTCAAGTTAGAAAGTGAACATGCTAAATTAAGTGTTTGAGATAGTTAGAGGTAGCAGATTAAAGATTATGTGGTCATGTCTATTGTGAAACTTGGGGAACATGTGTAAGGTGAGTAGATTCAAGTTCTTAATAGTACTGCTTGCCTTGTCCATAACAAGGGCTCCAAAAAGTTTATCGGCCTAAATACACGATCTAAAGGATCATATCTAGAGTAGTCAGACTCTTATATTTATAACCCGACACTTAGGCCCCCACAACTATTATACGGGGTCTGATGTAGTATATTGGGGTTGATCCATAGGGACAAGGAGCAGTAAGTGCTAAGAACATAAAACATTGGCCTAGTTACACCAACCAAGAGAGTAGATCAAGTTGGTGTTCCTTACGGAATGATGTTACTTCAACCAACAATAGAACTTAAAAACTAGAACAAAGTAAGAAAACAAACAAACAAACAAGTAGAAACAACAAGTGATGTAACAAAAATGGATGGGAACTTGGATTGGGTTTCATCAAATACACTTATATATGATTAGCATTACTATTTGGAGGTACTAACAATCAAACATCACAAGATGGCATCTAATCATACAAGTGAAGCATTAAGAATAGGATTATGGAGATAATCTTTTATAAGAGCATATATTCAATGGATATAAGCATTTACATGTTTGGATAGCCTTACTGGCTACTCCCAACCCAAGAAAGATGTTTAGAAACTCATAATAGCAAGTAGCATTATAGATTTACAAGTACAGTGAGACATGAGAGAGAATGATGAAATGGAATGGAATAAATGAGGTAGATGAACATATCTAGATGAGAAGAAGGGGGATATACCAACTGTGACCACAAATGACCAAGATTGGTGCATGCCTTTTCATATCTAGATCTAGAGCGAGCGTGGAGAAGTGGCTAGTCCTTCTTTTGAAGAATAGGTTGATGATGATGGTGCTGAAGGGTGGCTCTAGAAACCAGAAGCACTTTTTCATCTCTCACACGTCACAACCCCCTGTTGGACGAAGTGGGTCTCTATTTATAGGCATTGATAACTGACTTAAAACCTCAGTGGTTGTTGAGGTGGTGAGCCTGTTGGGTTTTAGGGGAGATAGAGAAGGCAGCGGAAACAAAAATTTTCTTCTCCCAAACCCAGAACAAAGGAAACGTGTCAACATCTATACAATAGGTAGGATGGTTTGTAGAGGCATACCTTGTCCCGAGGCTTGCTCGGAGACGTTACCTCGTGGCTTGCACGGTCTTCACCTCCGATCTTGGACAGTGTCTGTGCATCTCCTGGTCTCACCGGGACTATCACCTCCTGGTTTCATCGGGACTGTCGGGATTGACAACTGTCCTTTAAGCGGCAGAAGTCTTCCGCTTCTGAAGTAGTCCATACAGACTACCTGGAACTCCGATCTCCTTGTCCCACAAGAAATCAGAAGGAGTCACACCCTCCTATCGACGTACTAGTCGCCAACACACTCTCCTGCCACCAATCACTTTCTACAGTTGTCTTCCCCTTATTGTGCCTCCTTTATCGGGTAGCACTTGGTCGAGCTCTCTCTCAGTTACCAAAACCAGAGAGAACGACAACTTTGCAGAGAAACTAGTGCACTGAGTTGTTGTCCTAAGAAGGCCCCACTACCCCTATATATAGGAGGGTCATGGGACATGGTTCTCTATCCCGAGCAATGCAGGATTAAAGCAGGAGTAGAAGGGTTTGAGATTTTCCACAAAACAATCAACTTGCGCCAGCTGAACCGACCGTTTCAACCCTGAAACGATCATTTGGTGACCTCAATCAATCGTTTCAAGATGAACCGATCGTTTGGGACACCTGAGCCGATGGGTTCATCGCATGAGCCGATCGGTTCGTGGTCCTGGTCTAACTCAAATTGACTTTCAAATTTGTCTCCGATTAATCAAATATTAATCCTTGTCCAAATCGAATTTGTACAAGTGAAACAAGTTTTATTTGCAAAATAGTCTTCTGACATTCCAAACGATATCGGTTGGACCAGTTGAGTCGATCAGTTCAACATGTGAACCGATCGGTTCAGCCTGTCATGAGCCGATCGGTTCATCCCATGAGCTGATCGGTTCACCAACCTGAGCCGATCGGTTCGTCACATGAGCCAATCGGTTGGGGCAGCAGACTTGTGCAAATCAATCAATCATAGTTTCAATCAATCTGATACTCTAATCAATTGGTCCAACACCTTGAACACTATGATATTGAGCTATCAATTGATTGAGTGTTTAATTGAACTACTAAACTCCTTTAGTTATTAATATAAACATCATTATGTGGATAAACTCCTCTTCCAGGCTAAATCCTATGTGTAACCCTGTAGGTCCATTTCACGTTGGCAATGATAGTCCATAACACTTATGACTTCACAAGCAAAGAGTGGTGCCTAGTCACACATCAGTGTTACCGAAGTGAAATAGAAAGTTGGAGAACAACTTTCAATCCTACAATCAGTGAATGGTGTTACAACGAATGTATAATTCCTTTGTCACTGATATCCTGAATGAACTCAAGACATGGAACAGTCATCCTTTCAACGTTCATTCATTTTCTTGATCTCAGAGTAGATTAGAGGAGATATGTATGACATCAACATCGCATACTGATTCACACATGCGTGCAAACGCCTATCTCAATCCTACTCATCAAGTGGCCATGGATATCAAACTCCCTTAGGAGGGACAAATCCCATATCTATCACTCACCCCTCAAAAGCCCCATGTGTCAAAGCCATCATCACCTTTATAACAACCCATGTTTCAGGACTGCGTTTGATGATGTCAGAGTGTACCCAATGACATGTGTTGAGTGTAGTGATTTCAGGTCAAAGAATCACACTCACCACCATCATTGTGAGAACTGACTGTGACTACCATGTCATGGTTTCATGTGTCAAACTCACGGTGGGTTTGTCTGGTAAACGTGTTCTCTAACAAGTACCTATGTGTTTGGTTTGATATCTCCATATCATGACTAATGAGATTCTATCATCAACCAACACCACAATCTAGTCTTGTGTGTCATTGTTGTCTATCTACCTTCCACAATGACATCCGACTAGGGACATATTAAGAATGTACAAACTCTTAGCATCCGTATGATCTCATCGTTCATGTCCTTAACCTGAAAGCATATGTCATTGAGTACTGTCATTCTCTAGACATTCAATTTGTTGTGTCACTATCTCATATGACTGAACCAGAAAGAATTGGAAGCTTGCCTTTGATCTTTATCAAATCATTCTTAATGTATCCCACACCAATCATCCCATGATTGGCTCTCAGGGCATACATACTAACAGACTCCCACTTGCACTGCGAGCCAATCACCCTTGAATTATATTCATAGTGATCTTCAAACATGTCCCACATGTTACTGTACTCAGTGCTAACATAGTGAGTTATGGAAACACCTTGCCAAAGTCGGTATTAATAGCATATCTCTCATCTCTTCGTTGTACGTCACACGTATGAGATGGAGTTGCCATAATATGTGATCTAGTATTCCTTTGCTAACCTTTATCCACATTGCATGACCAAGCGTTTGTCATCAATGACCGGAATAACTATAAGTTCATCTTCTGAACTTCCAGATCCATATAGTATACACTAATGTTCTCTAATACACGAATACTCAGCTTTTCCTTTTAAACGACTTTCTTGGAACGTTTCCATTAATAAACATTCACTGTTATATATATATATCTCATATATTTATTGCGATTAATTTTCTGTCCTTTTCAAAAGTTTGCATCAGTGTAACTCTTTACAGTGAACCCTTCCTTATTTCCATAGAACTAGTACTTCTCAAGTACTTATCAAGTTCTTATGGTATTTCAATAAACCTTACTGGAACTAGATAGACATCCACTCGTCATGTCCCACATATGAGTTATCAGGATGAGCACATCATATTGTCATGTCCTACATACAAGGTGATGAATGCATTTCATTCTTGTCATGTCCATACATGCAAGATGATGGGATGATGACATACATGATAGATCTATATCTATTCTTAGTGATCCCATTCTTCATAAGAATTGGACACTTGTCCTTGGGATACTAACTCCATGTTTTCTCCCATTAAATCTATGTATATTGAACCCTTCAGTATAGATTGCCAATGTATGCTTTCTCTTTTCAGGTCAAGAGGTTTTCGAGAACTATCTCTATAGATCTCTATTCCTATCACATAGGAAATGTCTCTTTCTTCCTTATAGATAATTTCCACTTTGGATTTCCATTTCACATGAACATATGGAAAGTGAATATGCTCCCACTAAATCACATGTCTCTCTTTATCTTTGACATATCGGTCAAACCTTTTGACTATATTATCAAAACAAAGATCCAACTCTGAGTTGCTTGTACTTAATCAATCACATTGATTAGTCCATTGTAACTTATAGACTTCATTTGCATTAATGGATTCATAAACCTTATAGGTTGTGTCACGTACACATCCTTGTTTTATTCCTTATAGGAATGCGGTCCTAGTATCCATTATGCCAAATGTCTTAGTCATTAAGTTACAATCAACAAGCATCATCATTCTCAAAATGTTATCCATGTATATTAATGCTTAAGACTTATTTGCACTTATGGATTTCATTCCAATGGGTGCTACCATCAAGGTCATACCTTATGGTTCACATGGAAGTCATTTAGGATGTAATGGTCATAAACCATAACTCAAGATCTGGTTCCTCATATTTATCTAGATAGTTGACTCATCACATGACCAAATCATCATATAGATAATTGGGGTGTATCTATCAAGGATATAAGAACTCACAACTCCTTGTGATTCTTAATGTCCTTCATTAGTGTAGGGTATTCTTTATTTAAGAAGAAATTAGTTATTTGATAATCATCCTCTAACTCGTTAGAGTATGACTCCTTTTGATTTAGACATCACCATACCTTAATCATGAGTTCACTATGATACACTATCATAATCACTCACAAGGATCTCAAATATTTGGTTCAAGTATTTCATTCATCAAGAATTAACACTTTACCAAATTTGTACTTCATCTATGATATTCTTGAACACTTCAAGAAATTCATATTGATATTTCTCTAAACACCATTTGAAGTATTAGCATTAACTCCAATAGGTATGCAAATACATCACATGTATTATACCTAATAGGATAATCATTCTCCCACTACTATTAGTGAAGATTGATTGATCACTAAGAGATTCATGTCTCTTACTGGTTCTTTAACCAAAAGAGTCTAGATTATCCATCATATGTAAACTAGAAATGAACTTCTCATGATTTATGCTAATTTGATTGTTTGAGTTATCAATAACTTTTAGGTATCATTTTATCTTATGCATACCAAGTATCGCAAGATAAGCAAGGCATTGCCACAATGATTGAAACATCAACTTTTTTAATTGCCATCATTGTCATACAATATGCAAAAATTAAAGTGTTTCTATTCATTGGCAAATATGAAATAGAAGTTCATAACTCTATTACATGCCTTTAAGGTTGAAAATAAACTAAAGTACTCCTAACTATGGTGGCAACATTTGCCCCATTTATTGAGTGCTTTACATTTTATATCTTGGTATCATATACCTCAAAAATGTTACAAGTTTATTTCATGGCACCTTCATGTGGAGATGTCTGTCGCCTCCTTCTTCTTTAGTTCTTCCAGATAGAGTGGACAATTCCTTTGCCAATGTCCTGGCCTTTGACAATTGTGGAAATTGCCTCTCTTGGTCACGCCTCCCTTGGTCTTGAGAGCTGTGGATGCCTTGGGCTCCTGGCTAGCATCAGAACCCTTCTTAGCTTTGCCCTTACCCTTACACTTGGACTTGCCTTTCTTGCTGTTGATCATCATCACAGACTTAGGCTTGTCCTTCTTCATCTGTATCTCGGCTATCCTCAACATGCTAAACAACTCTGTCAATGGCTTGTCAAAGTTTTTCATGTTGTAGTTCATCACAAACTGACTGTAGGATTCTGGCAACGATTGCAGCATCACGTCAGTAGCCAACTCTTAGCTCAGAGGAAATCCCAGTCTCGTCAGGTTCTCCATATACCCAATCATCCTGAGCATGTGAGGACCAACTGGATCTCCTTCTATCATGACACACTTGAACAACACCCTGGAGACATCATATCTCTCTTTCCGTGCTTGATCTTCATACATGTTCTTGAGATGCTAAATCATCTCAATGACACCCATGTTCTCATGTTGTCTCTGTAACTCGTGCTTCATGGAGCACAACATCAAGCACTTTGCATCAATGGCATCATAAGAATGCTTCTTATAAACATCCCTTTCTGCCTTTGGTGTGGTAGGAGCAGGTTCCTCTGGAACTGGAGTATCCAGGACATAGAGCTTTTGCTCTTGAGTGAGAACAATTCTCAATGTCCTAAACCAGTCATGGAAGTTAGTCCCATTCAGCTTGTCCTTCTCAAGGACCGATCACAATGAGAAGTGATTGTTGTTTGTTGTCATTTGTACTACAAAAGGAAATATATGCAATTTAGTCCAAAACTCATTTTGACTTATTTGATTGATTTCAAATGTTGACGATATAATTAGGACTTTAATTAATTATCTCTCCCACTATTTTTTTTCAAATGTATAGCCCTCGCCATCAATTTGGAAGATTGCAGTGTACAATCTTCTAGTGGGTCAAGACCCTAAAATCCTCTAAGTCATGGACCAGCTAGGGCCGTCACCCACAACTTAGATCTTCCAGGTAGGCAACTTTTGCCAATTGCATCATATGAAACTCTTGAAAGATGTCATATGCAACTCCTTGCCATGATCACCTCCATGCCTCAAGGTGCTAGATCCTATCTAGGTCACCTGTTAAGTCTGACCTAAAGCCAACACGATGAATATGCACCCTGCTAGGGAAGACCCACATATCCATCCTTCACGCTTCCACGAGATAGATGGTGCACCATGCTAGGGCGTGCCCACACTTGGCCGTTCAAGATTTTCACGTGTGGCACATTTGGAAGGCATCTAAAACTTTAATATTAAATGAGGGATTTAGTTTTATAGGTACATATACATATCCAATCACCATAATATATAGTACATATCATATACATGCTATATCCCACAGAAAACATGCAAAATGATAAAAGTGATGATTATGGCCATCCTAATGTGATTCCTCGAGCCAAGAGGAATCACGGTCATCTAGGTCTACATCACATGCAACCTGTACAAGATGAAATGCTATAGCCGTCCGAATTGATAAACTCATCACATGAATGACCTGCTCACCTTGGGCACTCGTCTGGGTGCCACCAGCCGATCGGTTGGCTCCTCCAACCGATTGGTTTGCCTGTTCATCGTACATCTCTTCATGGATGTCACCCAATCGTCTCGCTCCTCGAACCGGTCATCTGGATCACTAATTGACCGGTTCACGCCTTGAACCGATCATCTCAATCGTCATCAGATTGTCCGCCATTCTTTGACATAACATGAAATAAAAGATCTATCATAATTACATTTGATTTGGGAAACCCTGAGTTACATTTGAGGTGAGCAAAGGTAGGAAAGAAATCTCAAGTTATCTCGAGTTACATTAGGAATATGAGATAGGGAATCAGTGCACAGACCGAGATGCAAGAAACCACATACAACCAAGCACACACATAGGGTTTATTGGCCATAACCACGCTATACATCCACCACAAAACTCGTTTAAGGGTGACGCGTATCGAGTGCAGTCATATTACATATCATATATGTATATTGGGATTTGTGGATTTAGGATTGGACATGCAAAAAGCCAATTTTATTCGCATCATATGTAATAAATAAAGGCGAAAAACCAAACTCGATCATATTGATAATCCTAAAGTATAGAGCAGTTGACGTGGATCTGATACGACTGTTGGGTTTTAGGGGAGACAGAGAAGGTAGAGGAAATAAAAATTTTCTTCTCCCAAACCCAGAACAAAGGAAACATGTCAACATCTATATAATAGGTAGGATGGTTTGTAGAGGCATACCTTGTCCCGAGGCTTGCTCGGAGACGTTACCTCGCAACTTGCACAATCTTCACCTCCGGTCTTGGACGGTGTCTGTGCAGCTCCTGGTCTCACTGGGACTGTCACCTCCTAGTCTCACCGGGACGGTCAGGATTGACATCTATCCTCCAAGTGGCAGAAGTCTCCCGCCTCTGAAGTAGTCCACACGGACCACCTGGATCTCCGATCTCCTTGTCCCACTAGGAATCAGAAGGAGTCGCACCCTCCTGTCAGCATACTAGTCGCCAACACACTCTCCTATAACTAGTCACTTTCTACAGTTGTCTTCCCCTTACTGTGCCTCCCTTATCGGGTAGCACTTGCTCGGGATCTCTCTCGGTTACCAAAACCTGAGAGAACGACAACTTTGTAGAATAACTGGTGCACTGAGTTGTTGTCCTGAGAAGCCCCCACTACCCCTATATATAGGAGGGTCATGAGACAGGGTTCTCTATCCTGGGAAATGTGGGATTAAAGAAGGAGTAGAAGGGTTCGAGATTTTCCACAAAACAATCAATTTGCACCAGCTGAACCGATCGTTTCAACCCTGAAACGATTGTTTGATGACCTCAACCGATCATTTCAAGATGAATCGATCGTTTGGGTCACATGAGCCGATCGGTTCATCACATGAGCCGATTGATTTGTGGTCTTGGTCCAACTAAAATTGACTTTCAAATTTATCTCCGATTAATCAAATATTAATCCTTGTCCAAATCGAATTTGTACAAGTGAAACAAATTGTATTTGCAAAATAGTCTTATGACTTTCCAAACGATCTCGGTTGGACCAATTGAGTCGATCGGTTCAACACTTGAACCGGTTGATTCAGCCTATCATGAGTCGATCGGTTCATCCCATGAGCCGACCGATTCACCAACCTGAGCCGATCGGTTCATCACATGAGCCGATCAGTTGGGGCAGTAGACTTGTGCAAATCAATCAATCACAGTTTCAATCAATCTGATACTCTAATCAATCGGTCCAACACCTTGAACACTATGATATTGAGCTATCAATTAATTGAGGGTTTAATTGAACTACTAAACTCCTTTAGTAATCAATCTAAACATCGTTATGTGGATAAACTCCTCTTCCAGGTTAAATCCTATGTGTGTGACCCTGCAGGTCCATTCACGTTGGCAATGATAGTCCATAACACTTATGACTTCACATGCAAAGAGCGGTGCCTAGTCACACATCAATGCTACCCAAGTGAAATAGAAAGTTGGAGAACAACTTTCAATCCTACAATCTGTGAATGGTTTTACAACAAATGTATAATTCCTTTGTCACTGATATCCCAAATGAACTCAAGGCATGGAACAATCATCCTTTCAACGTTCATTCACTTTCTTGATCTCAGAGTAGATTGGAGGAGATATGTATGACATCAATATCACATACTGATTCACACATGCGTGCACACACCTATCTCAATCCTACTCATCAAGTGGCCATGGATATCAAACTCCCTCAGGAGGGAAAAATCCTACATCTATCACTCACCCCTCAAAAGCCCCATGTGTCAAAGCCACCCAATCATCACCTTTATAACAACCCATGTTTCAGGACTACGTTTGATGATGTCAAAGTGTACCCAACGACATGTGTTGAGTGTAGTGATTTCAGATCAAAGAATCACACTCACCACCATCACTGTGAGAACTGAATGTGACTACCATGTCATGGTTCCATGTGTCAAACTTACGGTGGGTCTGTCCGGTAAACTTGTTCTCTAACAAGTACCTATGTGTTTGGTTTGATATCTCTATATCATGACTAATGAGATTTTGTCATCAACCAACACCACAATCTAGTATTGTTTGTCATTGTTGTCTATCTACCTTCCACAATGACATCCGACTAGGGACATAATAAGAATGTACAAACTCTTAGCATCTGTATGATCTCATCATTCAGGTCCTTAACCTGAAAGCATACACCATTGAGTACTGTCATTCTCTAGACATTCAATTTGTTGTGGCACTATCTCATATGACTGAACCAGAAAGAATTAGAAGATTTCCTTTGATCTTTATCAAATCAATCTTAATGTATACCACCAATCATCCCATGATTGGCTCTCAGGGCATACATATCAATAGAGCCTTCATTGAATGCCAAGGCATGATGATCGCTAATGATGCTCATCTCCCATGGTCGCTGAGAATGATTGATGAGATTGACCGTTGAAGGGGTGATTTTCATCAGTCGCTAAGCTGACTTGACCTTTGGTTGCAGGGACATCGAATTCATAGTGATCACACAGATGGTGTAGAATCCATCAAGCACTAATTGTGAAGAAGATCAATGCTCTCCAAAAATGATTGACAACCGTTTGACTTGATGCAATCTTCATCAGTCTCCAAGATGTCAGAACCTGGGACCACTTGTCTTTGGGTTCAACTACTGCTAAGACGTGTATCCAGTGCAAATAAAAAAGGGGTAAGTTTAGGTAGATACATCAAAACTCACCAAAACAATTAGAACTATCTGCATAAGACATAACAGGAATGATAAAATGAGGGTAAAATAGGAACTCAAATATCCACAAAAAATGGATGTTATCAAAACCCTCATAGATGCCTTTTTATACAGATGGATCCAAAGGAAAAGTCTGATAAGGGCAAGGAGCATGTAGATGTTGAGGAATGCTCCTACAGTATGGGGAGCGATCATGACCTCTGGAGGGGACAATATTAAGGGTAATCCTAATGCACCTCTCAATGTGTTCGTTAAGCTCTTATAGATTCCCTAACTAGTTAGAATGGAAGGCCCCAACATCCTAGAAACCAATAGTTAGCGTCGATATATTTCTTGAAAATCAAAGCAAAGACCTTCTTTTTCAAAGTTGAGATCGATGTGGTGACTTGTATTGAAGAGTGGTTGTTGAGTGTCTAGCACTACTTTCACTATGTGGTATGCCTTGAGCATTGCAAGGTTCATTTCAGAACTCATTTGTAAGAGTGTTTCTTGTGTCTAGAGGGAGAACTTCAATAATGTTTGAGGACCAAAAGTTGCACCACTAGCCCAGGGGGAGTTCACCACTGCCTTCTAGAATTGTTACATCTAGTCAAAAAGAAGGAGTTGGAGTTCAAGAACCTTAAATAGTACAACTCGTCAGTCGATACACAATGAAGTTTCATATGCTACAAAAATATGAAACCAAGTTAGAAGAGGTGTGTATATCCAAGAAGTTCATATATACTAGGTTTTAAGACCAATCTTATCCATGCTCAGGTAGGGCGTGGCATTAGGATAGTTCCAGAAGCACTAGACATAGCCCTAGAGCCGGAGGACCACCCAAGGCGGAACTGGAAGAATGGAGAATCTTCTGGAGGAAACCATAAATATAAAGGTTAGAATGGTGACAAAACAACAAGAGGAAGGCCCCAAAAGGTGAACCAGCTCAATCAAGAGCTCTAGGAAGAGGAGCACAGAAAACACCTTGACAGGTCTGCCCCCAGTGTCATAGGCCCCATGGCGGGGAATGTAAGTTTGGGCATCTAGTATGATACTTATATGGCGGTGAAGGACACTCTTTAAGTTCAACTGTCAAAGCATCAGAAGTAAGACCAAAACAATCAGAGAGAGAAGCATCTGGTAAGAGTGTTTGCCATGGACATATAAGGAGTAGATGAGAACCATATAATAGAAGGAATGAACTAGCCCTAGTATTATTAATTATTTGGAATTATGACATTTTTAGTACAAAAATTATGAACTTTAGTGTGGTCGAGCATCACCAACAAAGAATAAACAAAACCCTAAGGTGGGTGTTACATCAAAATTCTGAGGACGACATTTTATTCAAGGGGGTAGAATTATAACATCATCATATACCATCCTTTGAGTTCTTAGATTACTCTCATTATGCACACTTGAGAAATCATTAGATAAAATTAGGGGTTCAATCACAAATGACTCAAGTGATATGTTTCTTTTTCCTATGAAGATATTAAGAATAAAATAGAGGATATCCTATAGAACTTCCCCAATTTTGGTAATCTAATTCATTAAGGAGAATTATAATACATGAATCCCTTTAAGACTCTAGATATGCAAAATAGCTACTTATGTGGCTTAAAAGTATAAATAAAGTAGATAATTGGAATCCTTACACTCAAATAAGTCTACTTACCTATTTTTAGAATTTATAGATAATGTCTAGACCCCAAAAAATTACAAGGAAAAAATGTCAGTATTCAAAAAATAAAAAATTGGATAATTCGATTTAACTGACTTCATTTTAATCTGATTTCAACCTAAGTATTTTTCATCTTGATCCCTACACATATTTGGGCGGTGCAATTCTAGATTGGAGGTGTGACATGTTGTCCCTTTCTTTGCAACATGTCTCATTTGGAGAGAGAACATGAATCTCAATCTAGCATGGACTCTCGCTACTCCAACTCTCTCCTCTCTGATCCTCACCCGTTGTTCTTATCGCCTCAGAAATGATCACAATCTCTCAAACCCACAAAAATTCTACATGATCCCCTAGATCCCTTTATCCAGAAACTACCCAATCTCCCATTTTTCTTGGTCTCTAGCCATGACGATCGATGGAAGATACGATGAACCACTATAAAACCAAGACCACTAGAACATCCCCCATGTCCATGAGAACCCTAACTGCCTCCAATTTTACCCCTTTTAGCCCAGAGAACCCAAAAGGAAGTTGTATTAAACCTCCACCCACCCACCAATGCTCTTTACCTCTACACCACCTCCATCCAAACACCAACGGCTACACAATCTCCAAGCCTTCGCGAACCCGATCGCGGTCTTGTCTTGACTTGTGTCTCCCTTGTTTGGTCTCTTGACAAACTCATCAAGGACTACTATGCGAAGCTCATCGGTAGGTAGCTCAAAAGGTGCACAGTCTCGAGAACTCAAAGAAAGTGCTTGTGAAGGTATAATGACCATTACCCTACTTAGTAGATTTTTTTTTGAGGTCTAACTTGTCCATCTTCTATTAATCATTCAAATCCGTTACAGCATGAGTGATTACAGAGGATGGAAAAGAAGAGGTGGAGTTAAACATAGAACTACTCGAGACAGCCCTACTGGCTAGCATATGCGCTAACCCATTGGCCTGCCTCTTACAGAAACTAAACATTACACTAGGAAAACAAGAACATAAAAGGTAAATGTTATCTAGATATGTCCGTAACAGGTCCTTGTGCTTGACTGCTGATTTGAGAAGATTAATCACAACCTCCGAGGGTTAGAAGACCCTAATCTCAATTTTCTGATGTTTAATTTGAAATTGATACTAAATATATATGTGCATGACCCTTATTCAGACACATAGTTAGAAATATGTAGGATTTTATTAGAATCCTAATGTACAATACTTTTAGCTTGTTTAAACTCGATGCAATAACTTGGTAGCATGTTGAAAAGAAAAGTGATGAGAAATCTAGGGATTAAAATGAAAGTTGGATATATAATTTTTAATATTTGATTAGTAGCTGAGATTATTCTGAAAATTGGGTTTATGCTAGATAACTTTCATCTGATGATCTCTTAACATTTTCAAAATTTTTAATTGAGTTATAGACCTATTTATTAGGTGAATTCTATTAGTAAATATTCTGTTGAATATACTGAAATACTAAAATTGTATCAATATAGTAATTTATTTTGGGTATTTCATTAGTAAGTTGTAATTACTTGAAATGGAATGTAGGTTTGAATATGAATTTCAGACATCACATTAAAATTATAGGATTTTTGGATACCATTTAAGGGATGAAATAATTAACCTATCAGTTAAGTTTACTGATAAAAAAACTTATAAAATAAAATATAATGTAATATTGGGGGATTATTTGCAATTGAACCAAATATTTCAATTGATCTATATTAATAACCTAACACCCTAGTATCTCCCATTATTTGTGACCCATCTTAGATAGAGAGAGGGAGAGTTAGGTTATAGAGGAGGAAATGAGTGAAGATGTTAATCTTGGATTCTATCTTCCTAAAAGTGATGAAATCAAGTAAGTTAGTGTTCATTACATATGTTTTATGGGTGAATCTTCTATCCTTTGTATAAATTCTATCCCTCTGATTTGAATCAAAAGGATATCAAATCACCATCTTTTCTCTTTTGTTACTCTCCAATCTCCATTCCTAGGGTTCTTGAGTTGAAAGGAGGAAGAAAATAACTGATTTGTCAAAGTTTGATTTGGATTCAAGGGGATCAGTTCCTAGGCTACGTTTTTGAGGTGTCTAACACCTAAGGTGAGTGGGTAAAAGAATCTTTCGGTCAATGAAAAAAAACTGTTCTAGTTAAATTTCTCAGTTTCTTCACAGATTATAGTAAATGCAAAATTAATGTTCTTAAATCCAACTTATAGAATAATTCATTCTATCTCCCAAATATGATATGAAATTGTTTATATGATAAAATGGATACATAAATCCATGTATCTCAAATATTCAAGAATGTAGAAATTTATTTGAGAATATATTTGAGATATGAACTTTTAAATTATTAAGGTGTTTGAACTACCGTCTAGTTGAAATTCATATTAACGCCTATATGATTCTTTTTGTGTGAATAGTGTATTTCATTGTACATGTTTGATCACTTTAATTTGATATGAAAAAGTAGAGTTTTCGATTTTCACAATACATGTCTTGTGAATAGCAAGTAATCAAGGATGGAAACCCAATCTAGTATGCTTTGAAGAGTATACATATCCAATCTAGTAGTCAATGACTATTTGAAATGATTCATGTGATATTTTGGGTTTTCTAGCTGAATGTTATGTTATATATTTTTATGTTTTATTTGTGAGATGCAAAATTTCTAGTCCATATCCTTTTATGAAATTTATAAATTGTTATGCTATTGCAAGTAAATTGAAACAACATTCCCCTAGATAGGGATGCTATTGATGCCATATATATGTATATATATGTGTATATATATGTACACACACACACACACACACACACACACACACACACACATATATATATATATATGATAAATGTTGAATGAGAATGTTTATATCAGTAGACATGATATCTTCTTGAAAATATGAGAAATGTTATATGTGCAAGAGAAATGAGAAACCCTAAGAGAAGGGTGATTAGTATGTTAAACATTTTAGCAATGAGAAGCTCTGAGAGAAGGGTAATCAATATGTTATACATTCAGCTAAATAACATTGGTGAAATAAGTTCAGTAGTCCAAGTAGTCAGTAAAACACATAGGTAAAAGAGATCAATCTAAGAGAAATATATAATTAGAAAACTACAATAGTAGTAGATGCCACGAACACCGTAGAGCCCTCCCTATAGGTATGTAGCAGGGTGGGATATAGGAAGAAGCAGTGCAGAATTGAGTATCCAATGCCAACTGACTAGAGGTGGCACTTCAGTTTAGTAGCAGAGTACCCAACATCGGAGATCCGATGGTACCATTTCAATATTAGGGGTATCTAACAATAACTAGAGATCCAGTGATACCCATAATTTGTAGTGCTACTCCTTTTGGCAATTACTCTATTTTTCGTGTTAGCTCTTGAGTAACCACATTACATGAGGTAGAGGCTTTTTAGTCTAGAGGCAACCCTCCTGAGTACCTAGGACATGGGCCCATAGATATACTAGTTGTTTAGCCTTCGTCATCCCTTACGAGGCTCTCTTAACGCAGACTGAGGTAGTAGTAGAAGTCTTAAGGTCCCAGGGTTTACCTTAAGACTTGTACGGTGAGCCACGTAGTAGTGGCTTTCTCTTAGATGGTACAATCTAAGAGAATTTAGGGGGAAAATAAAAGAGAAAGTTAAATGGAGATCAATTGAGTTCAAATTTAAGAGTTTAGTAGTCAGAATTGTCAATTATGTTCAGTTAACCAACATAGTAGTAGTAGTCAGTTCAGTAGTCAAGTCAATTGAAAGTTATTAAAAGATCAGAATGAAAATAATGAGGAATATGTCTTGATACTTGCTTATTTCTAGTGATGCACACTTCAATGTTATTTGTAAAATTTTTAATAGCTAGTATTTTAATTTGAATTAATGCCTTGCTATTATTCCAATTGTTCAAGAAAGGTAAATGCTTAGTTCAGTGCTTTAGATTGTACTATTGTTTTACTCATTCACTAAGTGAGTAGGATCACCCTCTACTCATATTTTTTTAGGGAAACCGTGTGGATTGAAGATGTCATTGCATGAAAGTAGATCTTCGACAAGATTTAAGTGTGACATTAGTCTAGTTCATTCAATCCCTGTCACTGTAGGTCCTTGTATAGAAAAAAGAGAGTTGTAAATGATGATGTGTAACATTGTTTCTCTATTGACAATATATGTATCCTATTAACACGTCTTATTTACATGGAAGTGTGAAAAATAGAATGAATATTTACATATACATCTTTATTATTGAAGGTGGATTAGAGAATCAATGTTAGAATTCCTTTACAAGGTGGTTTATGTGATTGAATGTGAGAAAGCAAAGAGTTTGAAATCCAAAAAAATAAGGGGTATCTTTGTATTATGATTAGTCATTAAATGATGCCCTAATCTCATGATTAGTTGTTATTATGAGATTTGGGTGTAATAACTTGGTATCAAAGCTTAGGTTGAGTTGTTAGGGACCATTAAGTCAGTAAGTTAGAGTCATAAGTGTGGTAGATAGGAGATGATATGAGGATAGATTTGGGGATTTGAGTATTTGGATATCTTGGCTCGATATCTAAGTACTTGGATCAACCAGTATCAAGCTACTCTATCTATTATTTCATGTATAGGCTGGCCGGGTATGTAGTAGGAGGATGGTCTAGAAAGAAACCCTAGAAGTATTAGTGTTAGAAGGCCAAAAAGTAATAAAATAATAAAAGCACAACAATAGAATGTAGCATAATTTTTCTTCTTCTTCTAAACTATTGTTTTGTTTTGAGATGAATGGAAATGCTCTTACATGAATCCATATATTCATTTTTCAAAAATATATATGCTTGCTTAAGATTGTTGTACACTATGAATTTACATCAAATATTGTTTATATTTTTTGCATCAAGTAGAATTATTATTTTTTCTTTATATGAGTTTGCCTAAGTGGATATTCTTTTCACATGTTTGAGATAAATATGAATTGGTTAATCTTGAGTAACTCTTGGCTTCAGGACTGCTGGTTTGGCTTACTTCGGATGGCAGGACGTGCTACTAAGATCTAACCACTCTTATAGTATTTGAATAAGAATAATATATGATGATGCAATATTAGCATATACGAGGATATGAGAATGCTAAGATACTGAAATTTAAAGAAACGTTGAAATAACTAAGAAAAGTTAGTTGCAACTAGTAGTCAAGTGAAGAATTCAAATAGTGATAAATAAACATAAGGCCAATCATAAAGAAGAGGATAAGAAGGTAATCTAAGACATGGATGTGCATAGATCACATAATACAACAATTCATGTCTAAAATAGGTTATAAGAGCTCATGATGGTATTTGAACTATATATAATGTTATAGTAACGTAAAAATCTAAAATACCCAGAACTGACTGTGAAGTCTTTCAATTAACCGATAGGCTGATCCTCAATTCAGCAAGTAGAGTGACTCATGAAGGAAGTGTTTGTCTTGCTTAACTACATGTAGAATTATTGAAATAGTCTTTAAAGAGAGAAGTAGTGGTAGAAGAAAACAAAAAGAAAAGTGATTGAAATTTGTGATAAGAGATGGAATTATTGATTTATGATCAGAACTCTTAATATGAGCTAAAAACAAGACCAAAGAAGCATGAATAAAATAAACTAAAGAAAGAAAATGGATTTATAAGAATGAAGTCCATAATTGAGATTCATAGTTATGTATTTCTTAATTGAGGAGACATAGGATGAAAAGAGAAATGGAACAAATTAAGAATTTCACTTAAGAGGAATAATTCTCAGAAGGATAGAAGTAAAGTGAAATTTTAAAAATAGAAGAATCAATAAGATGTGAGGACAACATTATAAATTTAGATGGAAAATAAAAAAACAAGAACAAAGAAAATTAATTATCACATTGTATAGAGAAAGGGATGTATGACAATATGAGTACACGAGAACATACATCCCATGACAAACTCAATGTATTCATCATTGTTTCCATTTTATATATATGTTTTCATCAATCAATTGGTCGTAATTACACTAGTATGCTTAAATAGTTAATTTTGGCTAGATAATTTTAACAAGGATGAAGATGATATTCAACAAGTGAATGAGTCAATTGGATATGAATTGACAATAATATTAAGATGAATGTTTTGCCCTTACATGATTCATATGAATCAAGAGGAAGAGAAATTCTTGTACTAAGTTTAATAAGGTGAAGTTAACCGAGAAAAAGAAAATATTGACTAAAAAATTTATTTCATGAGAATAGTGAGAACTATACATAACATAGAATTATAAATTTTGCATAGACCTATCTATTAGAAGTGACCAATTATAAATAAGGGAAGGCTAGTAGTAGATGAAAGGAATGGTACATAGAAAGGAAATGATGATGAACAAAACATTGATGATATGCAAATAATAAATTCATATATAAATCATAGTAAAAAAATATGGGTAGAAAGAAATGTCAAGTAGTCAATTTTTCTTTGATATGAAGTGACTAGATCAGACAAGACAAGAATATTAAGTCGCTAAGAAAGAATCATTTAGTGAATATTTGCAGAACAAAATTTAAAATACTTGAACTCTCATCATCCTTCATATATTCTTATGTGAAAGTAAAATGTGGAGGAATGCCTATTGGAAATGAAAATATATGCAAGTAAGAGGGATATTCCTAAATTTATATGCATATGAGAAAAGGATGTTGATAAACATAGAAATGGCGTAGGTATTATCGTTGATAAGATGTTGAAGGATGACATCGTCAAGATTACAAGGATGGGTGATAGAATCATAGCTATTAAGGTTATTCCTGGGGGAAATTTTTTTAACATTATTAACACTTATGCCCCCCAAGTTGGCCTTAGCGAGGATGTGAAGAAGGATTTTTGGGATGACATGGATGAATTGATACAAGGAATATCGATCGAGGAGAAGATTATTATTGGGAGTGATTTAAATGGCCATGTGGGAAGTGGTAATGCCATATATGAGAGAGTTCATGGTGGTTTTAGATATGGCAACTGGAACAGAGAAGGAGAGAGGATATTAGATTTTGCGGTTGCATATGATATGCTTTTGGCAAACACCCATTTCAAGAAAAGAGAATCTCATAGGATTACTTTCAAGAGTGGGCACAATTGTAGACACATTTATTACCTCCTTACAAGGCGGGTGGATCGTAACATATGCAAGGATTGTAAGGTGATTCACGGAGAAGAACTCACGACCCAACATAGGTTGGTGGTTTTGGATATTAACATGAAGATCAATAAAGGAAATCATAACAGAAACCAAGTTAGTAGGATCAAGTGGTGGAATCTTAAAGGAGAAAAGAAATAGACTTTTCATGATAAACTCATCAAGGAGGTAACTTGGAATTTGGAGTATGATGTTAACACTATGTGGCATAACATGAGCTCCTACATAAGTAGAATTTCCAAAGAGGTTTTGGGGGAGTCTAAAGGTTGTGGGCCTCCACAGAAGGAGACTTGGTGGTGTAATGATGAAGTACAGAAGGCTGTTAAAACTGTAAAGGGAGATCTATAGGAGATTGCCCAAATCTGAAGATGATGCAACGTTCCAAAGATACAAGCAAGCAAAGAAAGAAGCTAAAAATATTGTTCGGGAGGCAAGGTCTAGATACTTTGATGATATGTATAAGAAGTTGGACATAAGAGAAGGGGAAAAAGATATATATAAAATGGCTCGTATAAGAGAAAGGAAAGGAAGAGACTTGAGTCAAGTAAAATGAATAAATAATGAAGATGGTAGAGTATTGGTGAAGGATGATGATATCAAAAACCAATGGAGAAATTACTTCCATAAGATTTTCAATGGAGATACTGCATATAATGTTAGTGACTCGTGTGAGATGAATACAAGAGATATCATTTACACACGATGAGTTTCACCATTTGAGGTCAAGAATGCTTTGAAAAAGATGAAAATGAGAAAGGCATGAAGACTGGACAATATTCCCATTGATGTATGGAAGAGTATGGGGGATGAGGGAGTTACATGGTTAAAAAATTTCTTTAACAAGATCATGAAGACCAAGAAGATGGAGTTACGTGGTTAACAAATTTCTTTAACGAGATCACGAAGACCAAGAAGATGTCGAATGAGTGGAGAAATAGTACTATAGTCCCAATATACAAGAACAAAGGTGACATTCAGAGCTGTACAAACTATAGAGCTATCAAGCTGATGAGTCACACGATGAAGCTTTGGGAGAGGATTATTGAGCAGAGGTTAAGATCTATAACGTAGGTATCAAACAACCAATTTGGTTTCATGCCTGGAAGATCAACAACAGATGCTATTATTATGATAAGGAGGCTTATGGAGAAGTATAGACAAAGTAAAAGAGATCTTCATATGGTGTTTATCGATCTAGAGAAGGCTTATGATCGAGTACCTAGAGAAGTGTTATGGATGGTATTGATGAAAAAGGGTGTGCCTATCTAATACATTGACTTGATCAAAGACATGTATGATAGCTCTACTGCAAGTGTCAAGACTCCTGTAGGAGAGAGACCAACTTTTCCTATCACAGTTGAGGTACACCAAGGATCCACACTCAGCCCATATCTATTCGTTCTTGTTATGGATGAGTTGACAAAGAATGTTTTCAGGATGATATTCCTTGGTGTATGTTATTTGCTGATGATATTGTTTTGATTGACAAAACTAAAGATGGATTGAACGATAAAATTGAACGTTGGAGAAGGCATTCAAATGAAATGGATTTATGATTAGCGGAGCAAAACTGAGTATATGCATTGAAATTTCAGCCAATCTCGCAGTGTGAATGATGGAGCTAAGTTGGATGGAGTAGATATACAAAATGTGATAAATTTCATTACTTGGGTTCTATTATTTAAATAGACGAGGATGTCCAAAATGATGTTTGTCACCGGATCACTACATGATGGTTGAAATGGAGGAGTGCAACTGGAGTATTATGCGATCAGAAGATCCCTCTTAGGTTAAAAAGTAAGTTTTATAGAATAGCTATACGACCAGCCATGCTCTATGGGAGTGAATGTTGGGCGGTGAAGAAACAAGGTCTCAACAAGATGAACGTGTCTGAAATGCATATTCTTAGATGGATGTGTGGGAAGATAAGAAAAGATCGCATGAGAAATGACTATATTAGGAATAAAGTGGGGGTAGCGAGCATTGAGGACAAGTTGCGTGAGGGGCGACTCAGATGGTACGGACATGTGCAATGCAGACCTACTAGTGCGCCTATAAGAAGCAATGCTATTGAGCCAAACACTATAAATAGAAGAAGAGGAAGGCCTAAATTAACATGGGATGTGCTTATAAAGAGAGATTTTGAATCTCTACATCTCAATCAGAATATAGCCCATGATAGAGATGAATGGAAACGAAGGATCCATATATTCGACCCCAACATAGTTGGGATTTAGGCTTAGATGATGATGATGATGATGATGAGAAAAGTATGAGAATGGACCAAAGTAATATATGAACTCATAATATTTAATCTGCATATACTTGTTTATGGTTCCCTCACTAGTGTAAGAAAATAAGTATATGAAAATTGGTAGGCCACATAACCTAATAAAAGAAAGTAGCATGATCTAAAATTTGAGATTTCATCAAAGGACTAATGGTCAAGAAATTGTATGTTGTAGAGTTTTGGGATGCTTGTCTTGTTATCCATATGAATGTATTCTTGTATCTTGGAACTTAGTAAAGAATTGGATAATTGTGATCATAATAATGAGTAATCAAATTTCCTTAATAGGAATATAATCCAAGGAAGTAATTATTTTGAAGCTCAAATATCAAGAGAGATATCTCATGTAAGAGTAGTGATGACATCACAAGCTTTTATATTTTAGTTGAACAGTTAGAGAAAGTCTTGTACAAGGAAAAGAAGATGAAAGCATACAAGAAAATTTAGATGCATGTGAATCTTAAAAGAGTAATAAAATGCAACATAGTAAAGAAAGAATAACCTAAAGATGATAAGTTAAAGATGAAGGATACATCTTAGGATGTTTGGAACTTGGAAACTCAAGGCAGGTCCATAGCAACTTGACCATGGAGGTCAACAAGGTTAAATGAGGAAATGTTGAAATAAATACAAAGAAGATGAAGTAAATGATAATAAGAAACTTAAAGCATGAGATATGTGATTCAGAAATGTGAGTGAAAAGTATGGCGATGATTAAGAAAAGAGAATGACGAATGAATTTAAAATATAATAGATGTGAGTTAAATAAAAGTTAGGAATGACAAGGATTCCATGATAAGTTTTGAGTATTTGAATACTCATAGTCAAGCATCTTTTTCATAATGTAGTGAAAGAGTAAAGATAAATAAAAAGAGACAAGTAATAACAGATTAGAAATAAATCAATGAAATAAGTTATGTTTCTTTAGTGGTGCTCAGTAATTAAAAAATATAAAGTTTTTGAAAGGTGATCCAAAAAAGGTATTTTGTTTATATGGTTTAACATGTGTATGAATGTATTCTAATTAAGGGAAAGGGTTGTCATCCCTGTTACTCAAGCAACATATTTCATCTTAGAAGAAGAATTGCAGTTATTATGATCTTCCGCCTTATGGGGACTTAAAGATTGGCTTACCACAATAACAAAGTATTTGCTAAGTGTTTTCAAATGTGCTACAGAATTATAGTAGAGAAAACACCGTATAGTTGATAATATATAGAACAAGATACATGCAATGAATAAACCTAAAAAGCATGTACTAGATTGAAAGAAAGTACATTATTAGTAGTTGATCATAAAATATATGTTTTCTTGTTTATATTGAGATTATTTGTTACAGGTTGGTTGGAACTTGAAAGAAGAATAGAGAATTTAGTATTCAAATAAGATATATGAGAAACACTAGAATTTAAAATGCAGATCGATATCCTGAATAAACTTAACTCTATATATTTGTAAGTTTTGAGGGAAATTTTTTTAAGGGGGGAAGATTATAATGACCCTTCCCCTACTTAGTAGATAATTGAGGGTTATAAGACCCTAATCTCAATTTTCATATGGTTAATGTAAGATTGATAGTAAATATTGATGTTCATGATCCTTATTCAGATATAAAGTCAGAAATATGTAGGATTTTATTATAAACCCTAGTGTACAATACTTTTAGCTTATGAAGCTCAAGGCACTAATTTTGGCAGCATGTTGAAAACAAAAGTGATGAGAAATTTAGGGATTAAAACAACAATTGGATAAATAATTGTTAGTATTTTATTGGTAGCTCAGATTATTCTGAAAGTTGGATTTATTCTAGATAACTTTCACTTGATGGTATCTTAGAATTTTCAAGAACTTCTAATTGATTGATAGACATGTTTATTAGCTGAATTCTATTAGAAAATATCTAGCCAAGCTACTGAAATATTGAAACCTTATCAGTATAGTAATTGATTTTAGTATTTTATTAGTAAGTCCTAATTGTTTGAAATTTGGACTGTGGGTCTAATATGTATGTCAGATATCATACTAAATTTATAGAAATTTTGGATACCATTTAAGGGGTGAAAATAGAAAATTCTGGTGAAATAAAATAGTGTAAGATTGGGGGACTATATACAATTGATCCAAGCACCTCAAATGATCTATATCAATAACCTGAAACCCTAGTGGATCTCATAAATCATGATCCATCATAGAGAAATGAAATCCTTGAGAGAGAGGGAGATTTTGATTTTGGAGGAGGAAATGAGTGAAGATGTTGATCTTGGGTTCTATCTTCCTAGAAGTGATGAAATCAAGTAAGTTAATGTTCTTTACATATATTTTTTTAGTGAATCTTCTCTCATATGTATAAATTCTACCCCTCTAATTTGAATCAAAAGTATATCAAAGAATCATCTTTTCTCTTTCTTTCTCTCCAATCTCCATTCCTAGGGTTCTTGAGTTGAAAGGAGGAAGAAAAATACTGATTTGTCAAAGTTTGATTTGGATTCAGAGGAATCAGTTCTAGGGCTACATTGTTGAGGTGTTTAATACCTGAGGTGAGTGGGTAAAAGAATATTTCAATCAATTTCACTTAATTAGATGATTCTAGTTGAAATTCTCAATTTCTTGACAAATGATAATAAATGCAAAATTCTTGTTCTTAAATTCAGATTATAGAATATTTCATTCTATGTTTCAAATATGATATGAAATTGTTTATATGATGAAATAGATATAGAAATCCATGTATCTCAAATACTAGATAATGTAGAAATTTATTTGAGAATATTTTGGAGATATTAAATTTTGAATTATTTGTGTTTGAACAAAAATCTTGTTGAAATTCAGTAATGCATATATGATACTTCTTATGTGAATTGTGTATTTAATTGTACATGTTTTATCACTTTAATTTGATATGGACAAGTAAAGTTTCTAATTTATACAATACTTATTGTGTGAATGGAAAATGATCAGGGATGGAAACCCAACCTAGTAAGTATACATATCCAATTTAGTAGTCAATGGTTGTTTGAAATGATTCATATGATATTTTGGGTTTTCTAGCTTAATGTTATCTTATATGTATTTATGTTTTATTTGTGAGATGAAAGCTCTAGGTCATATCCTAATTATGAAATGCATAAGTTAGTATTCTATTTCAAGTAAATAGAAATGAAATTCCCCTAGATAGGGATGTTATTGATGCCATATATATGATAAATGTTGAATGAGAACGTTTATATCTGTAGAAATGATATATTCTTGAAAAAAATGAGAAATTTTATATATTCAAGAGAAATGAGAAACCTTGAGGGAAGGGTGATAAGCATGTTAAGAATTATAGAAATGAGAAGCCCAGAGAGAAAGGTAATCAATATGTTATACATTCATCTAAGTAACATTAGTGAAATATGTTCAATAGTCTAAGTAATCAGTAAAATATAGAGTTCAAAAGAGATCAGTCTAAGATAAAGATATAATAAAAAAATTACATTAGTAGTAGATGTCGTGAACACCATAGAGCCCTCCCTAGAGGTCTGTAGCGGGATGGGTGAAATGGGCTATGTATTATCAGATATTGGAAGTGGTATCCCAGAATCGAGTATTTAACACCAACTGATTGGGTATTGTGGTACTTCAGTTTAGTAGGAGAGTACCCAACAACAACTAGAGATCCCAGTGGTACTATTTTCGTAGTAGGGATATATAATAATAACTGGAGATGTAGTGGTATCCACCAGTTGGAGTATATGGTCCTTGTGGACCTACTCTGTAAGACCCCTAAACTTGATTAATGAGTTGAATAAGCTTAATTATCATAATTGAATTCTTATAACCCTAATATAACCTTGTGATATGCTTTAAAATTATAAGACAAGCTTAATTTACAAATTTGGTCCTCTTTGGACACTATTTGAGCAAGTTTTGGAATTTTATGCACATTTTGGACTTTTCTACAATTTACCCAATTGATAGGTTTTATTTGCAATTTATCACTTGCATTATGTTTCTTGGATATTATATCATCATTATTGAGCTTGTTGATCGATGGGACACCTATTTAATCCTTGTTTTGAAGGTGTTTTCTCCAAGGGTATTTCAGGGTTTACCCCTTCATGGATGAGCTACCTTTAGTAGCTATCAACTAATGAATTATTTGTTTAAATTCAAGAAACTAGGGATAAGCATGTCTCTATGGATTTTTGGGGAGATTATTGTGTGTGTGCTTGTATATTCTTAATAGTTTAAGTCCATGTACACTTGGAAAGATACTAGAACTTCAACATTTTCTTTTTCTTTATCTTAAAGTTTTATATACTTATCCCTAAGCACCAAAACGAGCCATTTGCTCTCCAACACTTCCCTCCTTCTATTAACTGCATTCTCTCTCTGTTCTTCTGCAAATTTCCTGTCCATGGAAGAAGAAAGAGGGGACCTTCTTAGAAAAAGAATCTAGGGTTGTAATTGAATTCCTTTTAGGGTTTAAAAGACTTCCTTCTAGTGATCTTGACCTAAAAGAGTAAGAATCCCCTTCTTTCCTCCACTTATTTCTTTGTTATCCTTCCTCGTACCTTTCTCCAGGTCAGAACCTTTCTGCTCCATGGTAGAAGTTGCTCTAAAGCTCTAAAACCCTACCTTTCTTGCTCCTTATGCTTAGGGTTTGCTCATTTGATGAAGAAAGGTGCTAGATGGACGAGTTCACAGCTTATACTTGAATTTTCTACCCTACCTACTTGAGTTCTTCTGTTTGGGATTTCACAATCTCATTAGAGGCAAGTTTTTTAACTTTCTCCACGTTTATTGCTTACCATAAGCTTGCTAGCTCATGTTCTTGTTTGAAAATGATGATCCATGCACTAAAAAACTATGCTTGACTTGGATTTCGATTTTTATAATATTCCCTATTCTGATTTTAGTTCTATATGAACCTGTGATTATGTGTAAATTATTCCTAATATATAATATGACTTGGATCAGGTTGGTTTGACAACTTATGGTGCTAAGCTCCTATCAACCAATGGTAAATTTTAGGGTTTAAAACTGATTTCTTCTATAAACACATGACTCGATGGTGGTACCATTGCAACAACCGAGGGTGTTGTCTTCATGACAACTGATGGTGGTGACAAAGGGTGTCAACTTACGTTCACACCTTAGGTCAGGTGTTGGCCTAATTAGAAGCCTAATGATTAACAACTAAGTACCCTAATGATGCTATCAATTAATGGTGATATTCATTTGATATTTGATGTTGATTAATGAATATAGTGCCGATCTAACAACCTATGGTGACTTAATGATAATTAATTATGGTTGATCAGGTCTTCACAACCTATAGTGAGTTAATCATATATTTTTATCATCAATTAAGCCTTAGACCAATGGTTTCTTTGGTCACTGGATGCAATGGTCGGACCTATACTGTAATTGATGGTTTTAACACATGAACTTGACCCAATGGTCAAGATCTAATGTTTATTCCTCCAATAAGGTGGAATGATGGCTAATGTAATATATTGGTCCTAATAATTTTATTTATATGGTTTCCTTTATATGATCAACTTAAGGATCTTAGTTGTTGATAATGGATGGCTTGTTTTAAATGAACAGTCGATTGTGGGTTTAACACTACTCTCAACAGAAACCTTATTGTTGTTAACCAAAGTATGTCTATGGTTAAATGGTGAATTTTATAGATCAAAACTCAATAACATAATATATGACTCATTCAAGGTGTTTACTTATGTAAACAACCAATGGTCTTACCTTTTTAAACATCCAATGGTTCTGGGTGATATTGTTGTATAGTGATATGAATTGAATGATGATGGAACACATGGAGGGTTACCATTAATAAGGTAGTGTTACCTATTCACTCATATGAATATAAGGGATGATAACCATATTGTGTTGATATGTAACCCTAATGAGGTATAACTTGTTATACCTAGATTTAACATAACCAAATGATGGTAATTGTGTATGAATAGTACTTGAATGACTAATACAATCATGGAGTACTCTATTACTATTGTTGAAAACCCAGTATGCTATAACCCAATGGTTACACCTTGATTTATGTGTGGGTTCATACTTGAGAATAGTATGGAATTTGATGGTTATGATTCACCTTATGCATCCATGATCCAATGGGGATTCTGTGAGTTAGGGTTTGGGTATGAGTGCTGATTAGTAACATCAATATAATTTATCTTATTGAGCCTAACTCTAATGCAAATAGACAAAGATGAGTATTCATGTTTAACCTTCTTATATGATGCCATGATGGTGGAATAACCTCCTTAATATGATCATAACCTTAATATGTTAATTGGTGTTTATCATAGCCACATGGTTGATAATTTCTTATGCTAAACATGTGCATTATGAATATGATGAGGGTTAATCATATCTAGATTCCTTGCATGTTGATTTAATAAAGGAACGTTATTAATGTTAATATAACCCTACTATGATTGCTTATGAATATCTCCTAGCTCATTAATGCAATATTGTGGTGATTTGATGTATTATATGTAAGTTATGTTGTTGAGCCTTGTTATATGGCATGCAAAAATAATGATGATCTTGCAGGGAATAGTATGATGGTCTTAATGACCTTTGGGCATGGTTGAGCCCTGAATGAGGTGTAATCGTCTTGTGTTGATAAGGGTTGATACCATGTGATATTGTGAAAAGGATTTATATCCTGTGATAGTATGATGGTCTTAATGACCTTTGGGCATGTTTGAGCCCTAAATTTGGTGTAATCCTCTTATGTTGATAAGGGTTGACACCCTGTGATATTGTGAAAAGGATTTATATCTTGTGATATTAGGATGACTAGTGTGGTCTCATGAATTGCATGTTAATAGTACCATGTGATGATGAGATGAGAAATTATGTTTCACAATTTTACATCTTTTGTAGTTGTGATATTTATGTGCTTGCTAGAAGTGAATTAGTGTTTTTATGTCAACTTGTTTGATGCAGCCTTAATTAACCCAATTGGAATAACTAATCAAGTGAAACTCTAATCATGTAGTGCCTTGTGCCGTAGAGCCATCTTCAGTGTCAAAACTTGCTGGATGGTGAAATGAGTATTCCTAAGGGAAACTCAGAGCGCATACTGTTGAGTATGTGGGGGTGGCCGGTTGAGGATATATCCTTGTCATCCACAATGCAGGTTGTGGAGGTTGGCTATGGTAATGCCTCATACATCTGATGTCATTGAGGATAACTGCGGTTGTACCTAAGATTAGAGGGTTTTGTATACCCTGGTTTCTAGTTCCGTGACCTATACCAAGGGCGGACTAGTGGTTAGTAGCTTGACTATATGTCGTTGTGGTGTCAACTTTGACTGATATGACACTACCTTTTTACTCATACTGACCGAGGAGAAGACTTTGGATGGTATGATTCAATTTCCCCATGGCATAATAAAAGATGTAAGACAACCATGTAGCATATCTGTTTTGGGTTATACACAATGCTTCATATTGGATGATAATCCTTGTTTACTTTCTTTTCATTAAGATCATGTTTAGTACAATAAGAGATAATATATATGCTTATGTTGTAGTTATGCTCATGTTGTGAACATGCTTATGTTGTCAAATATACTAACACTGATGGTTAAGATGATGCTGCTAGCTATGTTTAATATTTCTAGCCATGCCTAGGTAATTAAAAATTCTTAAACTGCTAATCATGCCTATGTAGTTCATTGCGTTATGATGTTAGTTCTAGTTATGATATAGATCTGTTCGCTTTATTTGAGATGCCAATATTGATAGCCATGTTATGTTACTAGACATATTCATGATGTCAGGGATGCTCATGCTACTAGATTGCTTGTGCTATTAGCAAGGAATATGTTGATAGTCAGATTAATGATAATGATTGTTATTAGATGCCATTTGATGATATTTGAGTGGATATCTATCCATAGAAATGGATTTATTTGTTATCTATATCTGCATTGATGATCATACTTGTTGCTAAGATTATTTGCTTAATCTGTTAAGCATACTTAAAATATTCAATCTGCATAATTGATTATTAAATACTCCAACCGCTTGGTTATCTACTATCTAAAATGTTGTAATCAATAAGCATTGTTAGAGGTTATATCTCTTGCTGGGACATGGGTCTCACCCTTGAGGTTCGCCGCATTTTTTTATGTAATTGGAAGTGACAAAAACAAACATGTGGCAGCAAAGAGGAGCTATAGTAATGAACCCTTGAGGAGCTATTGTAATGTCCTAGAATCGTCCATGTACTCTCAGGTCTGGGTAAGAAAAGTTTGTATATGGTGTTTCAAACAAATCATCATTTTGTTAGAATGTTAATGCTTGTTTGTGTGGCATATACAAATATTGTTATCCTGTGTATATATGTTGTGGCTAAGGTGATAGAACAATTGTTTCAAATTCTTGTCATAGTATGGATAAAAGAAAGATGTTGGGTTCTTATGCAAATGTTTCTGAGCAGGTGCTGATGTTGAAATCAGTTTTAATTTACCCATATTTTTGGGTATGTGGTTAATTGGTGATTGGTTGTGCTATATGTTTTGATTAATATCATTTAGTGTAACAGTTTCTCACATACTCCTTCTGGAAATTACTCAGTTTTGCATGATAGTTTTTGAGGAACTACATTATGTGAGGCAGAGGCTTTTTAGCCTAGAGGCAGCCCTCCTGAGTACCCATGACAAGTGCCCACAAATATACGACCAGCTATTTAGCCACCATCAGCCCTTAAGAGGCTCCCTCAATGTAGACCAAGGCAGTACTAGTAGTCTTAAGGTCCCCCAATTTACCTTAAGACTTGTATGACGAGTCACATAGTAGTGGCTTTCTCTTGGATGATACAATCTAAGAAAGTTCAGGGGAAAAATAAAAGAAAAAGTTAAATTGAGTTTAGTTGAGTTCAGATTAAGAGTTTAGTAGTCAGATTTGTCGGTTATGTTAGTAGTAGTAGTCAATTCAGTAGTCAAGTCAAGCCAAAGTTATTAAAAGATCAGAATGAAAATAATGAGGAATATCTTTTGATGCTTGGTTATTTTTAGTGATGCACACTTCAATGTTACTTGTAAATTTCTAAATTGAAAATCTTTTAATATGAATTAATTCCTTACTATTATTGAAATTGTTCAAGAAAGGTAAATGCTTAATTCCATGCTTTAGACCATATTATTGTTTCTGACTCATTGAGCGAGTAGGCTCACCCCTCTACTCACAATTTTTTTAGGAAAATCGTGTGGATTGAAGATGTCATTTCATCAGAGTAAATCTTCCACAAGAGTTATATATGAGATTAATCAAGTTCAGTCATCTCTGTCTCTATGTCTTGTAAAGAAATAAGAGAGTTGTAAATGATGATGTGTAATATTATTTCTCTATTAACAATGTATGAATCAAATTATCAAGTCTTACGTACATGGAAGTGTGAAAAACAAAATGAATATTTACATATGTATCTTTTTTGTTGAAATCAGATTAGATTAACAGTCCTTGTAAATAAATAATAGAGTTGTAAATGATGATGTGTTACATTATTTCTCTATTAACAATGTATGTAATAAATTATCAAGTCTTATATACATGGAAGTGTGAAAAATAGAATGAATATTTACATATGTATCTTAGTTGTTGAAATCAGATTTGAAGAATCAAAGTTCAAATTCCTTTGCAAAGTAGGTTTACGTTAATTAATGTGAGAAAACAAAGAACTTAAAATTGATAAAAGTTAATATGGATTTTTGTATTATGATTAGTCATTAAATTATTCCCTAATATCATGATTAGTGGTTATTGTGAGATTTGGGTGTAACAAAAGGTTTACCAAAGCTTCTCTAACCCCTTACAAGTAATCTTCTGAGGTATTATTCTGGGTTTTGTTTTCCCCTATTGATTCATATACCTAGTGCCATGGGTGAAGTCTTCCCTTGATTCTACTTGTTATGTGTCCTAGTGGTTTGTCCACTGCATCCACCTTGACTATGACACCCCACCTTGTTGAATGAGATTACTCAAAACAAAACTTGTGGTCAATCTATAATAAATCTCAAAGTAGTAAAGAGAATAATTAAAACTGACATAAACATTCCAAACATGTTAGGAATATTTACATATAAATCCAGCAACCTACATAAAAGAATATACCATGTCTGGTATTTACATATCTATCTATTGCCCTCAGCCACAACTTGTATACCAAAGATGTATTCCACATATATACATGCCATATACATCATCAGAGTACTGCCAAAAACTCGAGTCAATATACATATCATCTACAAAACACCCCCTTTCCCGAACCTGAGACTACATGAGCGACTCTAGAAAAAACTAACTACGTGCCAAACTTCTGTTCCTACTACTCTCCAAGCATCTCTTCCTCACCTCTATGAACCTAACGACGACGCTGACTATCACCTAAAATGATGTGGTATCCATGGGGAGAGATCCATGTCCCAACGAGAGATATAATTCTCAACAATGGTTATTGATTACATCAGGTTATTTAATAAACAAGTGAAATAGATTAAGAAGATAGAACATATAACATTATAGTAAGTACTATCATGATATCTAGAGGAAAAAATAAAGCAATAACCTTTTAAACTGTTGATTTCTCTTACCACATTATATAACAACTAAACATTTTATAAGAAACAAGAAATGGTTATCAACAAATGTGAATTGTGTTTAACCCTAAATAGATATACTACATGGCTGGATTACGTCTTTTATTAAGCCCCCGGGAGTTTGAGGTATACCACTCAAACTTCCAACCGATCATTGTGAAGTTCCATTCAACTTTGTACAAGATCAAGGAGAGCTGTAATCCTAAGATGTCTTTCCCTCGGTCAGTATGAGTTTGCCACAACGATATGTATATATATCATTGTGGTGGACTCACACTGACCGAGGGTTTATGTATATATATACATATATATATATATATATATAAACCCTCAGTCAGTGTGAGTCTGCCACAACAATATATATATATATATATATATATATATATATATATATATATATATATATATATATATATCTGTGTGTGTGTATTGTCAATCTGCAATTTGCCTAGTCCACCCTTGGTATATAGGTCATGACACTAGTAATCAGGGTACACAAAACCCTATCATCCCATGTACAACCACAACTGTCCTCAATCACATCATATATACAAGTATTTGAGACACGACCTGAATTGCTCTTAATCTGAGGCATGTCCGCAACCATCCTCTAAACCTTGCGATAAGGATGTCTAGGAAACACAGTCGCTTGCACCCACATATACTCAAAAGTATACGACTCTAGGCTTCCCTTCAAGAATACTTGTCTCCCATCCAGCAGGTTTTGACATTGGAATGGTTCTAAGACATAGGGAACTACATGACTAAGGTTTCATTTGATTAGTTAATGCCAATTGGGTGAGTTAAGGCTACATCAATCAAGTTACATGTAAACCCTAAAAGATTACTACAAAAAATGGGTATGTCACAAATCCAGAAGAAAAAAGATATTTAAGATGTAATTCTTATCACATCATCACAATATACAATCCTTCTCACATACAATGCAGATCACACCTATATAAGGGCTAAGGACATGCCCAAAGGTCCTTAATACCACTGACATGTATCCTGCAAGAACATCATTATCTTTCCACCTTACAAAAGGTTCAACAAACCATCACCATACTTGTGATACACAAGTTCAACATAACATTGGATGAAAGAGCTATGATGTTCACAAGGTAGCAACGGAGAGCAACAATAACATTGAGAGAATTCCTTCATTATATCAACATACAAGGAAGCTAGGTATTATTAACCATCATCATTAAATTTCATTCAGGTTGGGTTCAACAATGTATATTAAGTTGAAGATACAAATCAACATTCAAATCTAACCATAGTTCATACACTTACTTAGGTCAGAGAACAAAACCTAACCCTAGAACCTCCATTAGATCATGGATGCACTCAAGACAAAGCACTATCATCCAATCACTTGCTTCAAACTCAATCCACTAGATGTTGTATAGACTAGACCATCAAATTCTATACAAGAAAATCCTTTAAGTCATACACATAGGAAAGCCATGGGATCTTGACCTAGAAAGGCCATCAAATGTCAACACTAAGAGAACCATTATGTGTTGACATCAAAACCCCATTGGTTGGGATATCGGAACCACCATCAGATGTGGAAACTATGAAGACCATCGATCTTGCAACCAGTGAAACCATTGGTTGAGAACCATCAAACATAGGACCAGTGAAAGCATCAACCATGGAACCAGTGAAACCATCAACCATGGAACCGGTGAAACCATCGAGTCATGACATAGGGAGGGCATCGAGTCATACCCAGTGAAGCCATTGGTTGTCAACACTAGGTGGAAAATAGATCTAAAACACTAAGAAAAACCATCGTTTGGTAGCAGAAGAAAAATCATTGTTTGTAACCACTTGAAAAAGCATTAAGACTATTGGTTGTGAGGGGAAGCATAGCCATTGGTTTCAAGCACAAGAGAAGATTCAAAATAGCAACTAAATCCAAGTTATTGGTTGACACAAAAGCCAAACCATCGAGTCTCAACACAAGAGAGGAAAATTAGTTCAAAACCCTAAGGGAGAGCCATTCTTTGAGGGAACCAAAGACATCAATTTCCACATGCATGCAAGGTCTAGAGCTCCCACTTCCAAGGAAGAAACCTGCATACGGTTTAGAGGTACATCAAGCAAGGTTATCTACTCAAGACTACCATATAAGCTCAAACCCTAGGCAAATATAGTATCTTTATACTTAGAACACATATTAGAGCAAGATCTTATACATGCAAGTTAGAAGTAAGCAATAAACATGGAGAAAGTTATATAAATCACCTCAAGAATGATGAAGAAGGTCCAAATAGCAAGCTACCTCAATAAGAAAGAGAAGAAACCTTATATTGAGCACTCCACACATCCAAGATAGCTCCTTTTCTCTAAGAACAAGCAAACCCTAGGTTAAGGAAGCAAGAAAGAAGGTGTTCTTAACCTCTAGCACAAGCTCCACCAAGAGAAGACCATGGATCTGACCAAGAAGAAAGTAAGAAGATGGCAGGGAAGCAAGGACAATGAAGGAAAGAGAAATATCTTACTTTCTTAGGTCAGTAACAACCTAAATAAGCCCCACAAGCTTAAAGAGAGGGTAGATCCAAAGCCTGGGCACACATGCAAGCAAGATAGGACAAGCTTCTTCTTCCTCAAGCTCCTTTTTCTTCACCACACAAAAAGGACGAGATCCAAGCAACAAGAAGGAGAAGAGATGGTCTAAAGAGCTTGTTTTCATGGAAGGAGGGAGGTATATAAAGCTTGGGGGTGAAAGAGAAAGGAAGGAAGAGGTGTAAGGACCCGTTCCTAAATTACACTAAATCCTAGTTCAATTTTACTAAGAATCAATAGTTATTGATTTAATTTTCTCCTAATTAGGTTGAATATTAATTTAAATACAAAATTTAGTTTTTATGTTAATTTTATGAATGATTAGGTTAGTAGGGTTATAAATTTAAAACCCTAGTTGCATGAAATCATCAATAAAAAACGTGATAATAAATTTAGTATTAAGTATAATAGTTTATCAAATGATTTTTTATGAAACTCATATTACCTTGAATTTTGGATATGTATAGTATAAATCAAGTACGAGTGTTAGTGAAAAATTTCAAAATTTTTAGAGTTTCCTGAACCTGTTGGTCGGTCGAGTTTCCTCAGGAAAAACTCAATCGACCATGCTATATAGGTTGAACTATAGTTGTGTAGTATTTGAAGTAATTTTATTGACTTATATAATTAAGCTAAAATTTTCATTGAAGGGTATATACTCCATTTACAATGGCATACATAATTTCTAGAATTTTTGGAGAAGTTATATGTCACAACAGAACCTTGTATCGGTCGCATTTCTAACTGAACAAACTCGGGCGACCAAATTTTTTGAAAAAATAAAAAAAAGATTAATTCTTTTTATTAATTAATTATTCCAAGAACCTTAATTTCCATCCTACACTTCTGAGCTTCTTATTCTTGAGATAGGGAAGAGATTCTAGGGTTTGAAGAATCTAAAGTTGAAATTTCATATTTTAGAGTTTTCTCTTTCTAAGGTTGGTAATTCTATATAGATCATCAATCTTTGCTAGGTTTATTTTCTTTCATTCTCTCCTATGTATAAAACTCGACATTCCACTGATTTGGAATGAAAGATACCAAATCAATATATTCTTTCATTCTTTCTTCTTCTTCTAGGTTCTTGAGTAAAGATGAGCAGGAAAATTCTGATTTCTTGAAGTGAGGACTTGATTCAAGAATTAGCAATAGCTGGGCTATGAATTTCAGGTGCTTCACACCTGAGGTGAATGGTGTAGGTTCATTTGAAAACTTTTGTCAATTTATAACATAAAATATACTTATTTAAGCATGATTGGTGGAAATTGGGATACTCCAACAATGTATAGGTTTTCTTTGCTTTTCTTGATCTTATATATGATTCTAGTCTTGATCCTATCAAATGAAGCGAACATATGTTAAATTTTCTTGATCATGAAAGTATATGAACTTTTTAAATTTATTTTGCACATTCTTATTATGTATACAATGAAAATGCCACATATTAATTAAATATGGAGTATTGTGCATAATATGTGAAATGTTGAGTTGTGATTGTTTCATTTGTATTTATATGATGGAAGAAGATATATAGGGTAATCAGAATTTAAAAATAATTGAAACCCTAATCCACATATTCTAGGATTAGAATACAAAATCACATATGTGCCTCATAATTAACTCACATTTTCCTAAAAGTGAATAAATGCAGTTAATATCCATTATAACCTAACTCATCTAGATAGGAGCCTTGAACACTGTGATTTCCCCCCGAGGTCTGCACTAGGGAAATGTAATGGAATTCCTTCTAATAGTTCTTGGATTATGAAAAGGTATGTCAGAATGTGATTCTAGACCTCGAAGGATAGGTCACCAAAATTCAGGAATGATTTCAAGATGAGATGGTAATCGAAATTCTCTGTTGTTGAGTAAATGAATTAATCGTATTTGAAACACTATTATGGAAATTGTGATCTTGATGTGAAAGGTATCAGTAGGGATAACTTTGTTTAATATCTAATACATGATGCCCTAGCTTTTAAATTTAAGTTGTTAAACCTATCTCATGTATCTAAGATGAAACATGTAAGGTATAGAGGTTTTATACTCTTACCTAGCCACTGTTTGGCAACTCTAAGGCTGACTAGAGTCTGTTTCTTATCTTCAGCTTTCTAGTTGACCCTAAGATGTGGACACTGAGTCATTGACATGAGAACTTGGCATGCCAACTTTTACTTGATCATGTTTAGATCATGTAATTTCATGGCAAACCTAACAATGAATCTTGACAAGCCAAGAATATGATTGGATTATCTATCTCCAATTACATGTTAGTTCTAATTGTTATTTCATGTTCATTCTATGTGGCTTGTATCTACCATTATCTGCATGACATTTGTAATTGTTTGATTTAATCTGAAATACACTTATCTTTGACCAGTTTAAAAAGGATTAGTTCAATGCTAGTTTTGTCTTGAACCTATTCCACTCACTCAGTGTGCTGATAAGTGGTGGTTTAAACTTTACAAGTATTGAGTCAGCTTCAATTGACCCTGGAGTTTCTCATATGCATTGATCTTTTATTCACCATCTGCGGTGGAGAATTCTCTTCTTGTTGTAGGTTGTATGCATAGTTGGTCCTGGGAGGGTGTGTGTGCTTGTAGGGCTGTACTTTATCTTAATTTAGGTTGCTTATGTAAATTTAATAGTATAAATTTATACTTCATGTTGTACTAGAATTTTATCTTGAACAATACTTACATTTATGGTTTTCCTATATATGATCTGGTGAAATAAATATAACTTCAATTGCTTGTACCAGTTCTAAAAATGGAAAAAGTTATTTGTGTTTTTCATACAATCAAATGTTTTGATTTCATGATTTATGTGTTAATTTAAGGATCAATGTGGGTAGTTTGGATAACACTATGGGGTCTCAGAGGTGGGGTTCCAAAATTTGTGGTATCAAAGATGAGGTTTTTTTAATGCCTATGTACAGGGACATTGCATAAGTATATGATTCTTATTGGGTCCTCCAAATTATCCAATGATATATGGAATATTCTCTTTTCTTTCAGATCATGAATGGTAGAGGTGAAGAACATGCAGACTGTATCTATGTGGCACCTCCATTAGGTGGTTCTAGGGATGAACCACAACATGAAGAGCCTCCTACTGAAGTAATGGATCAAAAACATGCAGTGAATACCTTATCTATGACTAATCCTCTGTATGATATGGCTCATAGACTAGTGTCAGTGATGGCTCATGCAACAATAGGGTAGTCCCTCCATCACCTCCAAGTGTTCATGGTCCATTGTGTGATATTAGCATGTCTTATGAGAGGCCGAGAAAGATGGCACTACTGATCCTGTAGAACTAGATGCTTGGCTATATGAAACTAAAAAAGTGTTTAAAATAACTCATGTATCTGATGTAGAGAAGGTGAACCATGCTACTTATCTTCTAAAAGGCAGTGCAAGTCACTAGTGGGGCATGGAAGAGACATTAGAAAGTTGTTTGAGTCCTACTATTATCCTACCACACACATACATGACAAGATCTGTCAGTTTGATAGATGTGTTTAGAAATACAGGCATAGAGTAAGGCAGTGGATACAAAAGTTTTATCTATCTTTATTCCCCAGAATAGCAAGATTGCGTCAATAACTATGAAATAGGAAAGATGGTTTAATGAGTTTATACTTGGTCCTAGAGCAAGTACAATAACTAAACCCATTGTAGTGTAACTATATTCTAGTTTCTCTTGGATGATGTCTGTGCAGCTCCTGGTCTTCACCACAGACAACAGAGTAGAACAATGCTTATATCGACACATGTAGTCTTTTCATGGACTGTAGGTTGATGACATCCTCCTAGCAGTAGCTAAAGGGCTCTTACATCTAGAGTAATCCACACTGACCACCCATAACTCATGTCATTCAGGTAGAACAGATAGGAAGGAGTTGTTCCTCCTATTGGTGTACTAGTCACCAATTTTCTCTCCCACAACAATGATCCTTAATTGTTCTCTCCCTCACTATCCCTCCCTAGTCATCTAGGACTTGCTTAGGCTCTCTTTGTTACCACAACCAAAGAGGACAAAAATTGTCAGAGCAACGAATTCTCAATTGTGTGTTGGAAAGCTCCCCGATACGCCTCTTTTTATAGGAGGGGTTAGGGTCAAGGTTCCCAATCGTTGCAGGAATGGAAGGGACCAAAAGATCATGAATTTTCACAACCTATGAGTGATTAAGTGGTCAATTGGCAACCGAACCGGTCAGTTCACACGCAAGATGGTCAGCTCACACAGCAAACCATTCGTTTCTCTATGTTTTCCAATCGCATATGAATTTGGCAATTCTAATTCAATTAATGGATGACATGACATCATCACTAATCTTGATGCAATCAAATTATATCTTAAACCATTCATCTCATAGAGTGAGATGGTCATGTCACGATCACCAGCCTATTAGCTCAATCAGTGAACCGATCAGTTGGCGTCTAGTTTATGTAAAACTTAGCCAATACAAAAGTTGATCAGCCTGAAACTCCAAAAGGTCATCTCAACACTTGAGCCGATTGGCTAGCAGTCTAGTTAGCTAGTGTTTTTCTTGAATTGACTACCTAAACACTTTAGTAACAAATTTAATCATAATTTATGATAAACTCCTCTTCTAGGTGAGTTCCTATGTGAGTGACCCTATAGGTTCCGTATCACATTGGCAGTGAATGTCCATAACTAGCTTATGAAATCACAAGCAAAGAGTAGTGCCTAGTCACACATCAATGCTACCCAAATGAGTGGAAAGTTGGAGAAAAAATTCAACTTACAATCTATGTAAGGTGTTGTAGTAATTGTATAATTCCTTTATCTCTGATATCCGGAATGAACTCGAGGATTGAAATCATCATCCTCTCAATGTCCAATCCATGTCCCTTGAACCAAGATCAAACTATATGAGATATATGTGACCTCAATATCATATATTGATTCACATGTGCATCCACATGTTTTTCTCAGTCTCGTTAATCAAATGGCCATGTACATCAAACTATAGTAGGAGGGAAAACTAAACAAGGCAAGAAGTAGGGATCGTGAGTGCTCTGGTGACTCAGTAGTTTCCTCGATAGTGACATCTCTTACTCGGGGGGAGGTGGATGGCACTCATCTGACTGGAACCCTCTCCCCTGGGCTCTTCACCAACCCCCCTCCTTCTCGTCTGACGTCTGTTTGTTCTCTAGGTGTGAGCTACCTCTCCAGTGTCTCATTTTCCCATTTTTGCGGCTCTTGGGCTTTCAGCTCATGAACAGATGTCCCCGACGGCCTCACCTTCATCTAAAGGCTCATATCTAGGAGGACGACGATAGTGGTGGCGAGATCTAGGTGGCGGTGGGCTATTGGCCGAGCCCCCTCTCTTTTTGTATGTGTGTTTGTTGTAGGTCGTGGTGTTGGGTGTTCCTGCGGATGGATGTTGAAGTTGGGCGACTCCTTGGTGTACTGAAAAAGGGAGAGAAACTAGGTTATGTGATCTGTGAGGATGCTATTGCCCCCTGTTTCTAGGGTTTCTTGGGAGTGGTGGAGGGGTTACCCGATGCTTTCTACCCCACACCTTACAGCCTTGCAAGCCCTTTCTCCTCTGAGTATGCGCCAGTAGATCTTTTTGCCCCCTTCTTAACTCTTTGGGGTGTTGCACCCAAGCTATTATGTGTGAGTGTTCTGTGAGCTTGGGCAGTTTCTTGAATGGCCTTAGTTGTTGTTCTTTTCTTTTACTTTTCTAGGTTTTAGGCATAAGCAACAATTTGTTAGTTTTACTTGCTGTGGTTCGGGTCGAGCTCTCTAATTTTCTAGTGGCCTCAAGCATGGATGAGATAGTGATCTCTGTTGGTGGTATTTCAAAATTCTTCCCCAATATCCTCATGCACTCTTGTAGATTGTTGGCTCTCATCCTAGACAACTACTTTAGACAGCTACAATGAGAGGTGGTTGGCATGGAAATTTACCTATCACATCCCAATCTGAGTCATGTGCTATGTCATTCTGCCAAAGGAGTTGTACCTTGGTACCCTGATGTGATCTTACTATATTGTAGATGTTGTATGGATTACTATTAATGTTTTTTGAGCTTTAAAAAAAAACTATAGTAGGAGGGACAAATCCTACCTACATCACTCACAGTCTATCCCCATGTGTCACAACTACCCAATCACTCACCTTTATGGAAATCCATGTTTCATGGTTACGTTTGATGATGTCAAACTATACTGAATGAGATGTGATGAGTGTAGTGACTTTAGGTCTAAGAATCAAAATCACCACCTTGATGAATGCATATTCATCTTAGTTTTAGTCAACATTTTTGGCCCAGGTTTACACTGAAAGCTCTCATACACCCCTGAATATGCTCATATATAATTTCCTCATCTTCAGATGATTATTTAGAGTTTTGATACAATCCATTAGTCTCTATTATAGGATTAAGCATCACAATATGTGCACTAATTTAGGAAACAATGGTCTTGAAAATGTGACATAAGGATGGCCATGACCGTAATGCAAAAGGGCGCCGCGAGCGCAACTGGGACATCGTCTCGACCGACAATTTGTATTGTTGGGCTGAGGCCAATGTGTCATGACTGACACCCCAGCGCGATCGACACCACTGTGTGACCACAACACACCAGCGCGACCACAACACATGACTATGATTGTGGCACAACCATCTCAACCTCTACAAAACCCTGCGCCCATGACAGTCGCCTCGACCACAAAACACAACTACGACTGTGGCACCTCGACCGCAACTAAGGCGTCGTGTGACATAAGGATGGCTGTGACTGTAATGCAAAAGGGTAACATGACCACAACTAAGACGTCATGTCGACTGACACTCGGTACAATGGGGCTGAGGCCAAGGTGTCACGACTGACACCCCAACGCGACTGACACCACAGTGCGACCGCAACACACCAGCGTAACCACAACACACGACTGCGACTGTGGCACAACCATATCAACCTCTACAAAACCCTTTTCCCACAACAAACGTCTCGACAACAAAACACAACTGTGACCGTGGCACCTCGACACAGTCAGGCACACCTCGACATGGTCGGGCCAAGGCGTACTGCAACTGTGACAACTAAGTCGGTCCTCTCCAGATCTGCACCTATAAATAGACAACCTCATCCTTCATTTTAGGCATTTCTTCAGCTCCATCCACATTGACATGATACCACTCTGTGCCCATCCAAGGAAGACGATCTCTTCCGCCAAAGACTACCTCTATTGTGTCATTAATACTCCACCATCAACCATCCACTGCTCCATCTCTTGTGAGCAAGAGCACGAGAAGAGAAGGAAGAAGGAAAGAGAAGATCATCCTTGTCTGTATTGGTGTTCTTCCCCTCCTCATGCATATCTGTCCTACCATCATTTAGAAGAACATTTCTCCACCGAGCCGCGACCATCTTCTTCACCATGACCATGGTGGAATCTTCCCTCTCTCTTGTTCTTTTTGTTTCTATCATAAGGAGTAAGTAGTCCATTTTGTTGGGGTGAGGGCACTAGCACCACTGCCTATTCTTACATGTCTATTTTATAACATTCCATGGCTTGAATATAACTTTCCATTTCATTATTAATCATTTAATGTATGCTTTTTGGATTTATCACCTTCCTTGCATGATCTATTATATTCCTATGTTGTAAGAACTTTAATACTTAGGATTTGAATATTGATTAACATGGTTGATGACCGGACAATAACTTCCAAAGGGATATCTTTGGGGTAGTAGGTGTGTGATATGTGGGTAACGAGACATCGAGCCTACGAAGATACTTACACAAACTCTATTTCCTAACGGATGGTTTGCTACTCCATTTGGATAGTTATATCTTGCCTTGATGTGTTTTGGATGTGTTTGCATGTGTAGTGGTAGTGAAACCCGATTCCTCCCCCAATGATTCCCATCATTAATCTAAACTCAGTTTTAATACCAGTCTTTTACTTTCCTTGTAATTAGTTTAACTAAACCCAAATCAACTCTTATTCTAAATATTAGTCTTAGTTGATCTAGATTTAACTAGTAAGATTTTTAAAAATGTTGTCCCTTGGGATTTTATCCTTTACTATACTGCGATAAGACCCGTCTGCTTGTGGGTGGTACTATTGCACAAGGTTTTGGTAAAAACTTAGGGATTTTATCCCTAGGTGCATTTGTTAGTGCAGTAAAAGCCACATCACACCTTCACTATGAGAGATGACTATGACTTACCAAATATGGTTTCCATGTGTCACACTTAAGGTGGGTTTGTCCAGTACATTGTTCTCTAACATGCATCTGTGTGCTTAGTTTTATATTTCCATATCATGACTAATGAGATTCTATCATCAACCAACTCACACTCCATTCTTATGTGTTATTGTTGTCTATATGCCTTCCACAATAACATCCGACCAGTGGCATAATAAGAATGTACATACTCTTAACATCCGTATGCTCATTGAGTCATTGTCATTCTTTAGACATTCATTATGTTTCCTCATTATCCTCATAATTGAGTGAATAAGAATAAATTGGAAGCTTTCCTTTGTTATTACTAATCAAATCCTTTATGTAATATGCATTCACAATCATCATATGAGGATAAAATTAGGCATTTTGAACAAGGTTTGAACTATGATCTGTAGGAGAGAACAACTGTGATAGAATCCATGATAGATTTTCATGCCTTTGTTGATGCAATCAGGCATGTGGAGCTTTCCATCCAGAAAAGGCAGGAGTTATAGACCTGCAAGAGGGAAGGTGGTGAGTTGAGCAGGCCAGGACCTAGTGCACAGTCAATGATGACTAGTCTGCCTACATATCCTTCTAGGAGGCCAGACACACCAACTAGTACACCACCACAAATTCCATATGGTAGGAGGACTACTATTTTTGTAGCTAAGGGATCGGCACCATAAAGGACATAGAGTATAGGAACTATGACAAGACCTCATAGGCTGAGATTCCACTCGACACCATCACAATGTACATATTGCAACAGGTTCCACAAAGGTCCATGTTGGGGCCCATGTTTTAAGGGTTGTTTGTGAGTGGTCAGGAAGGACATTCTGTCAGGGATTGTCCGTAGAGAACTCAATAATAGTCAATGACTAGAGTACATAGACTGGTAGAATCAAAGAGATCATGTAGGGGGTATGCATCATAGGCAGGTTCCAATACTCAAGTATCCATAATAAATCAAGGTAGACGACGAGGTCGAGGTAGGAAGCATGCGACAACGTGTGCTTATGTTTTGACTCAACAAGAGGGAGTAGTTTCTCCATATGTTATGACATGTCAGATTTGTTTAGTTACATTCATTCTTATACTTGTTACAATGTTGATTAACCCTGGTGCTACACATTCTTTTGTGACTCAGGATGTCATAGCTAGAGGTCAACTTTCTGTTGAGGACCCACCTCATGATTTCTTGTTAGAGATACCTATTGTACATCCTACAGTTGTATCAGAGGTTTGTCTAGGATGTGTTCTAAGATTTAATGGAAAATGCATACAAGTGGACTTATTACCACTTGAATTACACAACTTTGATATTATTCTAGGCATGAATTACTTAGAGTAATATTGGGTGAAGCTAAATTGCTTTACCAAGGAAGCTATCTTCTCTAATATATATTTTTCTTAGATGTTTTGAGGGGATAAGAGAGTACTACCTACGTGTTTGATATCTTCTATAGTGCTGAGAAAATGATGAGGAAGGGATGTACAAGTTATCTTCAACATGTAATGGATACTAGGGTTGAGAACCCTACCTTATCTGATGTACCCATAGTGAAAGAGTACAGTGATGTTTTTCCTTATGAACTACCAGAATTACCTATAGTTAGAGAGATTTATTTTTAGATCAATCTAACACCAGGTACTCAACCTATTACACAAGCACCATATCACATGGCTCTAGCTGAATTGAGAAAGAGCTAAAGAAGTAATTGCAAGAATTGCTTGATAAGTGTTTTATTCAACCTAGCACATTTCCATAGAGAGCACCAGTGCTATTAGTAAAAAAGAAGGATAGAACATGCATTTGTGTTTAACTATAGACAAACTAACAAATTCACTATCAAGAATAAGTATCCTTTTCCTAGGACTCATGATTTTTTTGATTTTTTGAGAGGGGCAACAATGTTTTCTAAGTTTGATTTGCGATCAAGTTATCATCAGATTAGTATCAAGTTAAAGATATCCCTAAGAAAACTTTCAGGACCAAATATGGCCACTATGAGTTCTTGGGTATGTCATTTGGACTAACCAAGGCACCGACATTTTTTATGGATTTAATGAATAGAGTATTTTTTAGTACCTTTATCAGTTCGTTATTGTTTTCATTGATGATATCTTGATATTTTGTAAATAGGGAGCATCATGAGGAGCATGTACGATTTGCTTTGCATTTGTTGAGACAAAATGAACTATATGGCAAGTTTAGTAAATGTGAGTTATGGCTATCTGCGGTGGCATTTCTAGGCCATGTGATTTCCATTGAAGGAATTTGTGTAGATCCTAAGAAGGCAGAATCTTAACTCCAATGGGAGCATCCCAAGACAACCACTGAAGTGAGGAGTTTTCTTCATTTAGTAGGATATTATAGAAGGTTTATACAAGACTTCAACATTATTGCCATGTCTTTGACTCATTTGGTGAGGAAATAAGTCCAATTCATATGGACAAATCACTGTGAACATAGCTTTCAACAATTCAAGAATCTATTGACATTTGCACCGATCCTATGTTGTATATTGTGATGCTTCAAAGAAGGTTTTAGGTTTTGTTCTTATGTAGGATGGTAAGGTAGTGGCATATTCTTCTAGATAATTGAAGAAGCATTAAGAAAATTACCTTACACATGACCTAGAACTTGCTACAGTAGTCTTAGAATTGAAGACCTGGAGACATTATCTATATGGAGAGCCTTTCCAAGTATATATTGATCATAAGAGCCTGAAATACATCTTCACATAAAAATATCTGAATATGAGGAAGCATCAATGGTTTGAATTGATTAAAGAATATGATTGCACCATTCATAAGCATCCTGGAAAGGCAAATGTGGTGGCAGATACATTGAGTAGAAAGTCATTGATGCGATGATTTTGAGTCGCATCTATAGACTTGTAAGATATGCGTTTTATGCATTTATTAGTCATTTTTATGGTTAATGTTGCATAATTCATTCATTTTGGTCTATGCTACTTCTTTATGTCAAATTCTCTTTATTTAAGCATTTTGAGTGTTAATTATCAGAAGAATACATTTTGTGTGTATTTATGTGGTTTAGTGTGTTAATTTCAGGAAAACCAAGTATTTGCTACCATCGATACCATCGACGGTGGTCGATACCATCGACCGGACCACATGTTGCCAGCCGTAAGGACCAGAAGAAAGTTGATGCTATCGACAGGGATGTCGATGGTATCGAGATACCATCAGGTTGCTGGTGAGAAGTGTTGGATAAATTGGACATTATGATAAATCCCTTTGTTTCGATGATGACAAACATTTCATTCTTATTATTCTAACGAGCTACTTGAGTGTGCAGGATTATGGTGGATGACAAAGCAACTAGGGAAATCAAGAGCTTACATATTTACTTTCATGCAATGTAATCATTATTGTAAAAACTTGTACAGTTATATAATGTACAAGTACTTAGATTGCATGTAAATCAAGCGTTAGATCTTCCCTAGCTACACACCATAGTTAGACAAGTCATCCCTTCCAAAAGGATCACATTATGCACACTCATAAACACACTTAGTGGTTTAATTATAAGATTGAAACAGAGTCAATCTCGGTCGACCACACTCCTCGACCGAGACACTCTCGGTCGACAAACTTCTCGACCGAGATTGACCAAAAGTAGCCGTTAGACACAGCAGTTGACAGTTGCAAATAAACGTTAATCCAGAGAGCCTGTCGGTCGACGAATCCTCGACCGACTGGGCATCTCGGTCGACAAGTCCTCGACCGAGATGGTCTCTGACAGCAACTGCAGAATTAATTAACTAGCCGTTGCTAATGCGCCTAACTTATTCCTAACGGCTAGTTAAGCACTAGGAACCCCCTAGAAGTTGTCTAGAACGTCCTTAAGCATACATAGGTCATTCCTATAAATAGGACATGCCTTAGGTCACCAAAGAAGATCTAAGATATACTAGTGCTATACTTGAGCTTGAATACACACTTGCAATCTGTTTTAGAGCAATAGAGCAATTCCAACACTTGCCATTCATTCCTATTGCTCCCATTTCGTGTCCTATAGGCTAGTATCTCCTATCCACTACAATCACATTGTCATACACATTGGTTAGGAGATCTACACGCTTGATATAGGCAAATCAAGCCTTGTGCTAAAAGGATAAGTTGTAATTTCCGTTTTCTTTCTTATTCCTTGTTATCTTTTGTACTCTCCTTGCTACTCCTAGGGTTGGAGGCTGCGGATTGGAGAGGGTTGACTTCTCAGGTGGAGAAGGGGACTTCAAGCTACTTCAAGAAGGCTATCGCACGGGAAGCTACTTCAGAAGGCTGGTGCAACGGGTGTTGGTGCATCTACTTCAAGGGAAGGCTGCTTCAAGGTTGGGCGATTACTTCTAGGTGAAGGCTGCTTGAAGGGTTTGGGAAAAGAAATTGTATTTTATGTAAAGTCCTTGCGAGGTAATAAAATAGATTTCTTTTCAAATCCCGGTTGGGTAAGCAACCGGGTAGTGGACTGACTACCTTAGTATTTGCTAAGGCTAGGAACCACTCTAAACCCTTGTGTCTCCTTGTCCAATCTTTCTTTGTGGTTGCTTGAGTTTAAATTATTTTAGAATTATTATAAAACTCTATTCACCCCCCCCTCTAGAGGTTTTCAATTGGTATCAGAGCAGGCTTCAAGGAGCCCTAACAAGGTCTTGAAGAGATAAAAGGAGGAGGTGACTACAACCACAAGAAAAGGAGCATGGACCAATGTTTGACAAGTTGCAATTGGTGCTTAGGAACAAAGCACTCTACGTCTAGATGTCCATGGAGGTCAAAGAAAGAAGATACACATAAAGAATGTTTCGTTGCTACAATAAGTGAGGAAGAAGAAGAAGAGGTAAGCTTGCTTGATTTACCTAAGGAAGAGTTAGTTGCTATCATTGAAGAAACACATAATAAATATGTTGAATGCAAAAAGAAGTTAAAGAAATCTAGTAAAGAAAATGATGATCTAAATGCTAGACTTCTTGCTCTTACATCTGAAAATGACGATTTATATGCCAAATTGAATACTCTTAGTTTTGAAAAAGATAGCATTGTTTCTGAAAATCGTACTCTAAAATCATCTCAAAGTAGTAGTGAGGTGAAGATTTTCACTCTAGAAACAAATTATGATCTTCTATGTCAAGAAAAAGCTGAACTGCTTGCAAAGTTAAATGATATTCAAAAACAACCTGTTTTGTGTACACATCTAGATTATGATAATATAGTAAAAGAAAGGAATTCTTTATCATCAAATCTAGATCAAGCAAAACTAGACATCAAGAAAAGAATGGATGAGATAGCCAAGCTACAACAACAAGTTCGTAGTTTGAATAACAATGGCATTCTTGACCAAATTCTAGATAATCCTTATCGACAAATTGGAAGGAGTGGACTAGGTTATAAGCCTAAAGGTAAATCTCATCAAGAACCTAGTTGGAGAAGGACACAAGCGAGTCAATCAATGAATGTACATAGAGGCAAATATACATTTGTACAAAAGAACAACCTAGACCAAAATCATAGAAAGAGATATGAGGTTGATTCTATATGTTGCCACTATTGTTTACGTCTTGGACATTACTCCTTCTCCTGCCCATACAAGAAAAAGGATGTTGAGTTGGTATGGGTTCCAAAATCCCCAAATTGACTCGATTAGACTAAGTTGAGATATGACCAAAGCCTTTAATTTGCATATCTTTATGTCTATCTCAACTTAACATGTAGGGATAATAAATCGAAACTTAAAAGATTTGATTTAAAGGTTATCTTGATCTAAATTAAACTAAACTTTCAAATTGCATAATTGAATTAAAATAATATAAATTTCACTTGAAAACTATTACTGAAACACATTTCAAAAACAATACAGAAACTTTCTCGGTCGAGAAACTATTCGACCGAGAACACTTTCGGTCGAGCAATAGTCGACCGAGCAGATTACTGTCTTCAAGTTCTGCTGTATCTATTGTTGCTATCAATTTGTTGTAAATGTTTGATCAAGATTAAATTGCAGGAAATATTTTGAATCAAATCATATTGATCTCTCTACATCATGCATATAAAATCTTTAAACATATTGCAAAAATAATATATGAAGACTGATCTTTGAACAAACTTTCCTCCTTAGTTAAGAAAGTTTATTAAGCATGTTCATAGTTTGTCTTAAAACTGAAAACTCATGAAACATGAATAAGATTCATTTGGACTATCATCAAATTGATTTGAAAATGAATCATGTTAGTTTAAAACTAAGGAAATTACTGTTTCACATAGATTATCCTAAGTATTTCTTGATTCATGTATGCAAACCATGAATAGTCATTGTTCTTTATCATTGTGATTCAGTTCATATGAAGATATCTGCACAAATGATAAAACTAAATGGCACAAATGCATTTCACATATACGTACTCAAATTGGAAATCTACAGTAAAATTGCTGAATAATCTTTTGACGGATCTATGTGCCATCTATTTGTTATTTTACATGCAAAACTAGTTGAAGATCTTTTTGATATCATCATGTTTAGAATTAACTATTTCACATGATTTTCTAAAGTATCTCCTGGTCTATCTATATAGAAATCATGTGTTATGACATGATTACAATTACTGTATCTCATGAAATAATTATGGTTCTATCATTGCATCATGGGTATGCTTTCACTATTTTATCATTCAACTCATAAAAATGATGCTATGCTACATAGAACTTTAAGGTTTGAAATAAAATGAAGAATTTCTCAATAAGTATCTATAAGAAATTGAGATATTAATCATGCCTTCATTGTTAAGAAGATGTTTTCATATTAAATATCACTTAACATGCTTCATTATGCTTTGATTCATATATAAAAATATTGAATGATCATTATAATTGTATATATCATAAAAGCATCTTGACATAATAGATAATAATTGTGGACACAACTTGTGATCAAGATGTTGCTATGCCAAGCCAAACGATGTCTCTTAGAACAAAATATTATTGTTTTATCTATTTGCTTGTTCTAAGAAATCAAAAGCAAATATTTTGACTTTAAAGATATTAATCTTGCTCTCAAAATATATGTTTCTAAAAGGATATTACGATAAGGATATAAGAAGAAATGGGATTTAATATTTCTGTACCCATAACCATATGAAACATCATTTACAATAAATGTAAAACATGCTTTCTAGAAAAATCTAGGTCAAAGACTTCACTATGACGCTCATATTAAGTTCTTATAATGGGTATATCTTAATATGCTTCAAATTGATATTTATAGCTATCTGCAGAATTTGCCTCTTGGTTAAAACAAAACTTAGCCAAGGGGCGCCATGGTCGTAGTCAAGGGCGACCTAAAATAAGCTTTGACAAAATGCTTATTTGGACATCAATTTATTGATTTTAATCTTAGTATACTTTTAATAAAGGTCAAAATCAACATTTAAAATTATTTGTGACCTTAAAAGCATTAAATTGCTTAAATTGTAAGATTAAGGGGGAGCTTCTAAAAACAAATTGGTTTTATTAATTAAGAAGCTTAGAAAAACATTGTAAACATCATTTGAAGATTGTTATGAACCTAGTATTTTTACTCTTGATTATGAAGCAATCTATGAATTTTATAAAAATGATATATTTTGTACTTAAAGGAACTCTCTAAACAAACCAGGGCTTAACATCCCTTGCATTTGGTTGGAGACATTTTCATGTACTCTAATATTAAAGGATTCTCATTTAATTTAGGGCTTAACATCCCTTGATAGATGAGAGATAAATATACATTCATCATAAGCTTAAGGGAATCTCATATCATTTCAAGGCTTAATATCCTTTGCAAATGATTGAGAAACAAATAGTGGATAAATCAGACATAAATCCATGTTTCTAAAAGGATATCTATTTAAGGGGGAGCAAAATGTAAAATTAAGGGGGAAAAGAAAATAAAATATTCAAATTGGATATCTTTTTGAAATGACAAAGGGGGAGAAAGAATATAAAATCAAAAATATAAATATAAATGAGTTTCATCTTGATTGCCAGCACTCACACTTGTAAAACAAGAATGGCTACAAAAGGTAATCTTCAGGTATGAAACTCACATGCTTTATATTTCCGTATTTTATATTTTAGGAAATGTTTGTCATCTTCAAAAAGGGGGAGATTGTTGGATAAATTGGACATTATGATAAATCCCTTTGTTTCGATGATGACAAACATTTCATTCTTATTATTCTAACGAGCTACTTGAGTGTGCAGGATTATGGTGGATGACAAAGCAACTAGGGAAATCACGAGCTTACATATTTACTTTCATGCAATGTAATCATTATTGTAAAAACTTGTACAGTTATATAATGTACAAGTACTTAGATTGCATGTAAATCAAGCGTTAGATCTTCCCTAGCTACACACCATAGTTAGACAAGTCATCCCTTCCAAAAGGATCACATTATGCACACTCATAAACACACTTAGTGGTTTAATTATAAGATTGAAACAGAGTCAATCTCGGTCGACCACACTCCTCGACCGAGACACTCTCGGTCGACAAACTTCTCGACCGAGATTGACCAAAAGTAGCCGTTAGACACAGCAGTTGACAGTTGCAAATAAACGTTAATCCAGAGAGCCTGTCGGTCGACGAATCCTCGACCGACTGGGCATCTCGGTCGACAAGTCCTCGACCGAGATGGTCTCTGACAGCAACTGCAGAATTAATTAACTAGCCGTTGCTAATGAGCCTAACTTATTCCTAACGGCTAGTTAAGCACTAGGAACCCCCTAGAAGTTGTCTAGAACGTCCTTAAGCATACATAGGTCATTCCTATAAATAGGACATGCCTTAGGTCACCAAAGAAGATCTAAGATATACTAGTGCTATACTTGAGCTTGAATACACACTTGCAATCTGTTTTAGAGCAATAGAGCAATTCCAACACTTGCCATTCATTCCTATTGCTCCCATTTCGTGTCCTATAGGCTAGTATCTCCTATCCACTACAATCACATTGTCATACACATTGGTTAGGAGATCTACACGCTTGATATAGGCAAATCAAGCCTTGTGCTAAAAGGATAAGTTGTAATTTCCGTTTTCTTTCTTATTCCTTGTTATCTTTTGTACTCTCCTTGCTACTCCTAGGGTTGGAGGCTGCGGATTGGAGAGGGTTGACTTCTCAGGTGGAGAAGGGGACTTCAAGCTACTTCAAGAAGGCTATCGCACGGGAAGCTACTTCAGAAGGCTGGTGCAACGGGTGTTGGTGCATCTACTTCAAGGGAAGGCTGCTTCAAGGTTGGGCGATTACTTCTAGGTGAAGGCTGCTTGAAGGGTTTGGGAAAAGAAATTGTATTTTATGTAAAGTCCTTGCGAGGTAATAAAATAGATTTCTTTTCAAATCCCGGTTGGGTAAGCAACCGGGTAGTGGACTGACTACCTTAGTATTTGCTAAGGCTAGGAACCACTCTAAACCCTTGTGTCTCCTTGTCCAATCTTTCTTTGTGGTTGCTTGAGTTTAAATTATTTTAGAATTATTATAAAACTCTATTCACCCCCCCCCTCTAGAGGTTTTCAAGAAGTGCATCGATACTATCGACTAAGAAGTCGATACTATCGACTGGTGGAGCTACATCGACACTTAAAGACAAAACCGTCGCTACAGGTTCGTCGATACCATCGACCCGCGTCGATGGTATCGAGATGACATCAGGCGCAAGACGAAAGAAAAGAAGGACTCTCGATATCACGCTAGGTCGATACCATCGACCCGCGTCGATGGTATCGACACTGTCAGATATGAGTTTGTTTCAGATTGATCTTAATCGGACAGACGTGAATAATTTGCGACCTAATTCGGGAAATAAACCTAATGACGGCGCCTCAATGAGGGGGATCACGTCATTAGTCGCTGCACACATCCTAGAGAGCAAGGGAGACACGAACGGAGCACGAGAGCATGCCCCAGCCGATCCGGATGCTGAAGAAGACGAATTCCACCACCGAAAGGCGGGAGAACGCGTATTCTGCGCTGAGGATCGATTGGATCTTCTCCGTTCAGGGTTTTAACCACTCAATCACGTTTTTCTTCATGTTTCCCTTTTTCTACTCCACATTGTACTCTGAGATGAACATGTGGGGCTAATCCCCTTTGTCTTTAGGACAAGGAGTAGCCCGGGAATTCTTTGTATGACGATTTTATAATAGTAATTCATATCTTATCTCTTAAATCCGCGATATGATTTCATTTTCTCCAATATATTTTTATGCTTGATCACCATAATAATAATCTAATGCCCTTAATTGCTTTAAAAGAAGAATTAATGGTTGAAAAGAGACAAAATTTACATTAATTAACAAATCCCTTGAACAGGGTGGTGTAAGATTAATGGTGGATACCGAGAGGTCGTTTCTAATGCACCTAGTTTAGGGTATAGGTTACTACGGCGGTGGAACCAACCTAGACATAGGTAGTGAATTGTACCACGACAGTGGGCAATCCTAATTTCAGGCCACTACCCGGATAGAGAGATAAAATTGAGCAACTATATAGAATTTAATACAATGAAAACCCGCGGTGAAACCGCAATCCTAAAGATCTCCTTTTGAATTGATTAAACCAAACATTTAATCGATTGTTTGTTTGCTTTATTTTTATTTTCTTTTAATTTTAACAACAACTCTCAACTTTTTAATTGGCTTAGTTGATCGTAAGTAGTTAGTAGGAGTCTCCGACAATTTCACGTATCCCTGAGTTCGACTCGGGCCTCACAAGGCCTATATTACTTCGATGCGTTCACATGTGTTTTTGCGCACGGTAAATCTGCGTCAAGTTTTTGGCGCCGTTGTCGGGGATACGGCAAAGTGTCGACACTTCGAGTGCTGCGAGCGGCCACTCTAGGCCACATTTTTATTTTTTTTATTCATTCCGAAAATTTATAATTTATTTTCTAAATATTTACAATCGTCAAGCACTGTATTAAATTCAATTTTTATATTTGCAGGTACTGTGCATGGTGCAGACGCGTAGTACTGCCTACACACAGCACGCACCAGAGGTTCCGCTGGCGGGACTGGAAGACGAGGGCGAGTATAGTCAAGACCACCTAGAGGACATACTTTCTGAACCCGAACAAGAAAAGATGGACGAGCCACAGACAATATGGGAGAAGATCAAGGCTTCTTCCTCATCTGCTTCCAAGGGGCCGATCAATAAGCAAGCGGTGAATATTCTGACATACAAGATTGATCCCTCTTTAATCAACTTGGTGAAGTCTAATGCTTTCTATGGGCTCAAAAATGAAGACCCCGTCGCGCACATCAGTCAATTTGTGGAAAATTGTGATATGATCAAAATAGACAGATTTCCACAAAATGTGCACTACTTGAAGCTCTTCCCAAGTTCTCTAGCAGGAATCACGCGAGAATGGCTACACAACTTGGACGATGAATACGTGGAGTCTTGGGACCACATGGTGGAGGTTTTCTTCGAGAGGTTCTTTCCGCCCGAGAAGACCAATGACATGATCAGAAAGATCCACAACTTCATCCAACAAGCAGGAGAGACTTTTTCTGAGACCTGGGAAAGGTTTCAGATCATGCTCAGGCGGTGCCCGCATCATGGGCTAGATAAGGAGACACAAGTAAAGATCTTCTATTTTGCTCTTTCCGAGCATGATAGAAGCAACCTCGATTCAACCAGTTGTGGATTCTTTTTGAATAACACGGACACCAGATGTTGGGAAATCTTAAAGAACATGGCTAAGAAACAATCGTGGGGCGAAAGAGGCACCGTGGAGCAGGTTCGAGTAGTAGGTGAATCTAAAGCAATCAAGGAGCTGAATGATAAGATGGATCTTCTCGCGAAGAAATTACTCACAAAGGAGGATACTGAGTCCGAGGATGAGGCTCAAGTTAAATTCATGAGGTAGCAACAAGGCTACATGAATAATGACTATTCATGGAGGAAAGATAAGAAGTTCTCCTGGAAGGATCCAAACAACTTATTATAGGATCCAGATGCCAAACCCCAACCCGTAGCGGAGGATAAGAGCACAGAGCTTCTCAATCAAGTGATAAAGCAAAATCAAGAACTCATGGCTACTTTCGTCCAGCAAATAAAGCAACAAGGGTAGTTAATGAACCAATTTGGGCAGACACTGCAGAGCCACGGGGCTCAAATGAGGACAATAGAAACATCCATGGAACAAATGGCAGTAGAGATAGCCAGTTTAAAGAAGTCAACACATCCATGTTTTCCGGACAATACAAATGTTCCAGGAGGAAACCAGCAGGAGAAGGTCATCTTGCTAAGAAGTGGCAAGAAATTGTTAAATCCCAGGGCTGATGAAGCAAGCAAACCCCAAGCTGAAATTGAAGGTGAGGCCACTGAGGAGCTTCCCGTACCGGTCACAGAACCAGTTGATGACACAACAGTGGATGCTACTGAAGATCCTATTGTAGAGGAGGAGGAGCCTCAGAAAAGGACACCCTATGTGCCACCGCATCAAAGGGCACAGGCTGTCCCGGTCCCCTATCCAAACAGTGCTAAGGCAAGGAAGGTAGATGCCCAATTCAAAAAGTTCTTAGGCAGTTTCAGAATGCTTTCGGTCAACATCCCTCTTTTGGAAGCTATTGAGCAAATCCCTTCTTATGGGAAATTTCTGAAGGACATCATCACCAAGAAGAGAAAAATCCCGGACACTGAGGTATTTGTGCTTAAGGAGCAGGTGAGTGCCTTCATCATGGGCACATTGCCACCAAAGAGGCAAGATCCGGGTTGTTTCAACATTTCATGCTACATAGGGAAAGTTAATTTTGGTGAAGCACTATGTGACTCAGGGGTGAGCATTAATTTGATGCCCCTTTCTACATTCAAGAAGCTGGGATTAAAGGAGTCACGACCAAGCAACATGACAATTCAATTGGCGGACAACTCAGTGGTAAATCCATATGGGATTTGTGAAGATGTGCTAGTGAAAGTGGATAGATTTGTATTTCCAGCAGATTTTGTCATCATCGAGATGCAGGATGAACAAGGTAACAAGCTACTACTTGTTTGACCTTTCCAGGCTACAGCCGACATGATACTCGAGATGGGGAGAGGTCGGTTGACCTTTGGTATAGCCGATGACCGATTTGAGATGGTCATGCCTTCCAGCGCTACTTCACCCAAATCCAAGGAGAAATGCCACATGGTAAAACATTTTGACAATAACATCTCACTTTCTCTAGGGAAGCCATTTCTAGATATGGCTCATGTGATGACCAAGGTGGAAAAAGGGACTTTGGCTGTAGACATCATGGAGCTGACCAAAGTGATGTCCCTTTGCAAGGCTGTAGGGTTCCTGAATGATGAGGATGAGGACATTCCTCCCTCTACGGAGGATGATGCTATAGCAAATTCAGTTCTTGATGCATATTCAGAATTGCCATTGGAGGCTTGTTTACTCAATATCACTCATGTTTGGATGAGAAGCAAATCACTCAAGGAGTGCACCAAGATGCTTCATATGTTGCCAATGTTATATGCTAGGTATTATGAAGACTTAGGCGAACTTCCCCCACCGCTTCAATCATCTTTGATCAGCCCTCCGGAGTTGGAGTTAAAGCCACTGCCACCACACCTCAAGTACGCCTTCTTAGCTGAGGAAGAAAAGTTACCAGTGATCATTTCTTCTTATCTGAGTGCGGAGGAGGAGGACCAATTATTGATAGTGCTGAAGAACCACCAGGGAGCATTTGGGTGGTCTGTTGCAGATATCAAGGGGATTTCCCCTACCTTGTGTCAGCATAAAATTCGGCTCGAGGAGGGAGCCAAGCCGGTGATTCAACCGTAACGTCGACTGAATCCGAGCATGATGGAGGTGGTGAAGAAAGAGGTGATCAAGCTTCTCTCCGCAGGTATCATCTATGCGATTTCAGACTCGACATGGGTGAGTCCCACGCAGGTAGTCCCTAAAAAGGGGGAATAACTTTCACTCACAATCTTTTAAATGAACCTGTCACCACCCGTTTGGTAACCGGGTGGCGAGTTTGTATAGATTACCGACTTGTTAACGCCGCTACGGTAAAAGATCACTTTCCGCTCCCATTTATTGACCAAATTCTAGAGCGCTTAGCCGGCCGATCTCATTTCTATTTTCTGGACGGGTATTCGGGATACAATCAGATTTCGATTGATCCTAAGGACCAAGAAAAATCTACTTTCACTTGTCCCTATGGAACTTTCATGTATCGCCGCATGCCCTTTGGATTATGCAATGCACCAGCGACTTTTCAGCGTTGTATGCTCGCCATTTTTTCTGATATGGTAGAACGCTGTCTAGAAGTCTTTATGGATGATTTTTCAGTTTATGGTGCTTCTTTTAATGAATGCCTTTATAATCTGGATAAGGTGTTACAAAGATGTGAGGACACACATTTGGTCCTCAACTGGGAGAAATGTCATATGATGGTGAGTGAAGGGATAGTTCTAGGACATAAAGTGTCTAGCAAAGGTTTGGAGGTAGATCCGGTTAAGATTGAAGTAATTTCTAAACTGCCCCCACCAAATTCGGTAAAAGGGGTAAGAAGCTTTTTAGACCACACCAGATTTTATCGTCGATTCATAAAAGATTTTTCAAAAATCGCCAAACCTCTATCCGAGCTTCTCGAAAAGGATGCCATTTTTTATTTCAATGACAAATGTTTACATGCGTTCAACGTGCTGAAGGAGAAATTGATTTCCACACCGGTTGTTCAAACACCGGATTGGACTAACCTATTTGAACTCATGTGTGACACATCGGATTTTGCTGTAGGAGCTGTGTTGGGACAGCGGGTGGACAATAAACCCGCAGTGATTTTTTATGCCTCTAAGACTTTGAATGATGCCCAACTAAATTACACGACTACTGAAAATGAATTGCTTGCTGTTGTTTTCGCTTTTGAAAAATTCTAGCAATATTTAGTTGGATCGAAAGTCATTGTTTGGACTGACCATGCCACGATTAAATATTTGATGGAGAAAAAAGATGCCAAACCTAGATTGATTAGGTGGATTTGCTCTTACAAGAATTTGATATAGAAATCAAAGATAAGGCGGGGATTGAGAATGTTGTAGCAGATCATTTGTCTAGGTTAGAGAGGGTGGACGAAAAAGATTTACACATACCCATAACCGAGACATTTCCGGATGAACAACTTTTGAAAGTCAATTCTAAAGATCCATGGTTTTCATAAATCGTGAATTATCTTGCTTGTAGGATCATCCTAGATGATTGGACATATCAAGAGAAGAAGAAATTTTTCCATTCTCTACGATATTATTTTTGGGATGACCCCATTCTTTTGAAGCAATGCAGAGATGATGTTCTACGCAGGTGTGTACCTGATGAGGAATATGAGAGTGTTCTTTGTCATTGCCACACTCTACCTACGGTTGGACACCATGCGATCTCTCGTACGACTGCAAAAGTGTTGGAAAGTGGTCTATATTGGCCTACCTTATTTAGAGACGCCTATGAGTTCGTGAGACAATGTGATTCCTGCCAAAGGGAGGGTAACATTTCCAAGAGACAAGAGATGCCCCTAAATGTTTTCCAAGAGGTGGAGGTATTTGATTTATGGGGTATAGATTTCATGGGACCCTTTGTGTCCTCAAATTCGAATTTATATATCCTTTTAGCTATTGATTATGTGTCGAAGTGGGTAGAAGCAATACCCACAAGGACTAATGATTCTATTGTAATGTGCATGTTTGTTAAGGAAAATATTTTCTGCAGGTTTGGAGTGCCCCGAATGATCATCAGTGATGGGGGTGCGCACTTTAGGAATCAAAAGTTCTCAGCATTGTTGAAGAAATGTGGGGTAAAACATAATATTGGCATCCCGTATCATCCGCAAACTCAAGGACAAGTGGAGGTCTCCAATCGCGAAATTAAGAAGATCTTGGAGCGTACGGTGGCGTCCACGAGGAAGAATTGGAGTGCCTTACTTCCGGATGCATTGTGGGCATATAGGATGACATACAAGACACCTACAGGCACCACACCTTTTAGGTTGGCGTATGGCCTGGCTTGTCACTTACCGGTGGAGTTAGAGCACAAAGCACATTGGGCGTTGAGGAAGCTCAACTTGAGTTATGACGAAGCGGGGAAGAAGAGATTACTTGAATTAAATGAATTGGATGAGCTGTGCATGACTGCATATGAGAACTCTCGTATTTACAAGGAGCGCACTAAGTTGATCCACGATCGCCACATCTAGATCCGCACTTTCTAGAAGGGAGATCGTGTGCTTTTGTTCAATTCAAGGCTGAAGTTGCATCCTGGGAAGCTAAAATCCCGGTGGAGTGGGCCATTCACGATAGAAGAGGTCAAACCACACGGCGCAATCATGGTGCGCGATGGTGAGACTACATTTTTGGTGAATGGATAGAGGTTAAAGCTATATTTTGGTGAAGATTTGACAAGGAAGGTGAATGAGGACAAACTCATTTCACTTTCGGATGCATGATGAGCTGCAAATCGTCTAGCCTAAGACGTTAAATAAGGGCGCTTATTGGGAGGCAACCCAACCATTGGTACTTTAGTTTTGTTCCTTTACATTCGTAGTTTAATTTGTTCACTTAGTTTTTAGTGTAAAAAAGATATCGTGATCGTTTTCTACATGTGCAGGTCTGAGGCAGAGTCGATACCATCGACCCTTGTGTCGATGGCATCGACCATGGTACAGGTTTGCGACTGCAGGAATCACACTGCGTCGATACCATTGACGGCCTCGTCGATGGTATCGACATACCTACAGGCAGATCGCAGGCAAAGGTCGATGGTATCGACATGGGGTTCGATACTATTGAGATCTCTGAAGATTTTCAGAACAAATCGTCTCAGTGAAGTCGATACCATCGACGGGCGTGTCGATGGTATCGACACATTCATGCAAAGAAGGCGGCGGCTGGGCCTCGCGAGGGTTTGCCCTAATTAGAGAGTCGATACTATCGACTCGCGTCGATAGTATCGACGAGCCATGTCAACGATCTGCGAGGAAAGATCAACGGCGATCGCAGCAACTGAGAAGTCGATCCGGGGGACGAGTCGATACTATCGACTCGCGTCGATACTATCGATGCGTCAGCAATCCGGGCCCCACAGATCCAGCCATCAACAACCGTCGATACTAGAGGAGGTACAGATTGTGCTACCCGTGTCGATACCATCGACTTGCGTCGATGGTATCGACGGGCAGACAGTAACGCCGGCTACGGCTAAATAAGAGGAGGATTTGCGTCAGATGACATTACAACTCCAGAGCATCCTTTCTTCACTTGTGCCGAGCGTATTCCAGAGCTGTCCAAGCCCGACGACGAGCATCACCGAGCAAAGTTCTTCATCGAGCGGAGATTAACATCTCCAATCCTCATCGAGCTTCCTTTCTATTCTTCTTTCTCTTGCAATCATGGTGCACATAGCGGGTGCGTCGTCTTCACGTGCAAACCCGATGGACATCCCAGAGTTCACACCACCTCCGACCGCGTCGGTTGCATGCCCGCGACTGATTCACCCATACACGGAGGTGAAGAAGATATACGAGGAGATTCTCAAGAGGAAGATCGAGCCGACTCGATATGTTGATCGGGAAACCGTCCGCAACCTCGGGTTCGATGCCAACCTCGCATACATGCTGAAGGGACAGGCCCGCCACACGGGGAGATGGCCCGATGAGATGGAATTCCATGTAGATGGCCAACCGTTCTTCAACGAGTGGCCCACATACAAGGAGCTGGTAGCTGAGTTCATGGCGTCACTAGACGTCTGCATCATACCCAACAACGTCATAGCTACCGACCACGAGTGGATCAAGGGACGGGTGTCTTTTTGGCTTTACAACCACGACTACACCCTCACACTCCGGCAGATGAACCAGATCTTCAATTGGAATCATTCACAGTACGACTACAGGCGGCCGGACAACCGCACCGATTACGATGCCATCTTCTCCGAGCTGGTTACGGTGCCGCTGGGAAAGTCAGTAAGATACCATAATGCTACGGTAGCTGATTTCCTGCACCCCTTCGTCCGGATACTGCATCGGATGCTGAGTTCGACATTATTTGCTTGGGGTGATTTGACCCTCAGCAAGTTTCAGGAGACAAATTTATTCTTCTTGTATAAGCTCCTGAAGCGTCAAGAATGCAATTGGGGTGCCTTCTTTCTACAGAGAGTTTTGGCGGTGAAGAGGAGTACACGGAAGGTTCCGATTCACTTTGGCGGGATTATCACCAAGCTGGCTTTCTACCTCGGTTTGAATTTCCAGCAGCTCACTCCTTTGTCCACTAGGAGCAAGGTGAACTTGCAACATTTGCACCGGTCCAATCTCATTCTTCTTCGATATGGCTTGGCGTATGCACACTGCCACGCCAACCATGCCTACCAGGAGAGCTCCCTTCCAGATCCAATCTTCAACATCGAAGGGGCGCAACACTTCCGATGGCCGATCATAGCCATCGCTGATTTTGATGAAGACGGCGGTGACGACAATGATGAAAACAATGAAGATGATGCTGTAGAGGAAGATGAGGCATTCACACCTCTTCGGGCACGCATGGAACCACGGAAGCATCCTAGGGTGCATCTGGGTGCATCTTCATCATCACATCCTCCGCCACCACCACCGCCCTCGCAGCCAAGCGAGGAAGCTTATTCTATGCAGGGTATGTATGCGATGCTGCAGGAGATTCAGCAGACGCAACAACAGCATGGGGCGATGTACACTGGTATTCAAGAAACTACAAACCAGTTACTGGACAATCATAGGGCGATTTTCACAAATGAGCGTCTTCTCCTTGACAACCAACAGCTAATTCATGATCGGTTGCAACGGATGGAGATGCAGCAGCAACCCTTCTATGACCACTATTAGAACCAAAACTACTTTGGAGGCTATCCACAACCTCCACCTAGGGCCCAGTTTGATCCAAGCTTCCAGGGGGAGTATCCGTCTTGGGACCCTATGGCTCCGCAGTTCCCGCCTCCACCTGAAGAGTAAAAGAGGTATCTTTGTTCCAACCTTTAAGATTGTTTTTGACTATGAGGCCATAGTCGAATTCAAGCTTAGGGGGGGTGTTGGAACAACTCTATCTTTCATTTTCTCTATTTTTTAGTGTTATCATTTTCTCTATTTTTTTAGAGTTATTGCTTTTGTTTCCTGTCATTTGTTTCGTGCAATCTTAGCTTGTTTTAGGATCCACATTCTATCTAGTGTAATCATGGATGTCTTTAATCTTGAGTCATCTCAGTTGCATGTGCATGGGGAATTGAGGGAAACTAAAAATTTTTGAGTGTTTGCAACCTTGGATGTTGTTTAACCTTGATCACTTGACTTAGAAAATGATTGGTTTTGTCAACTTTAAAATAGAAAATCACAACTATATATTCCTAATGATTCATGAAAGTGGATGGAATTGGTTGTTTGAGCCTAAACTGACCAAATGATAATGAGACTTTAATTTGAAGTAAGAGAGAAAAAACCTCTTAACTACTACACAGGTCAGTAAGGAGGGACATATAATATTTTTCAAAGGTTCAGACAATTAGTCTTGTGATCTGTCCACCTCATTGCTTTTCACAATCCACCAAGATTTGGAAGTAAAGTACGGTTTTAACTCTTTTTGATTGCATGTCATGTAGATAGGACCTCCATTGCAACTCTTCATATGTTTTGCTTAAAAAATGAAAAAAAAGAGAGATTAGAATAGGTATACATGCACACTACCCCTAGGTGCATGTCATGTAGTTGCATTCATAACTTTTATGCATAAAGTATATCATGTACTTCATTTCTTCCTTAAGGGTGAGTTAAATTTGTTCCATACCTTCTAAATAGTGCAAATATTCAAGTTATGCAGAAAAATAAGCCCAATAAAGTATTCATTGTCAATTCTGGATATAAGGGTTTGAAAAAAAGATTGAAAAATAAAAATCTGAAATGAAAAAAAAGAGAAAGTTATTTGGAAGCAACAAGAATAAGGAGGAGAAAGGAACATAATCTCGCCTGTATTTCAAAATAAGTGAGTACATGATGCAGCTTAATTAGATATCCTCTCGTTTTGAGACGGATTGCTAGTGCATGCATCATTCCACCTGATCTTAGGCATTAGGGCATTTTGCATGTGCATTTGCATCATGTAGGGCATTTTTGTTTTATGCATGTTGAAATCGTATAATACTTCCACTTCGTCCATGAGCCACCTATTTCATCCACCCGTTGCTCGGATTGGTAGGCCACCGTGAATTTCTCTTCACTTATGAATATCAGGAGAACTGCTTCCATGTAGATGGTAGTTAAGGCGAGCAACGTAGTATAGAAGATCACAAGATGCACTAAGTCAGGACCGACGAATTTTATTATGTTAACTGCTTTATGTGATAGTGTTCATCAGTTTGAGGTCAATATCTTTTATGGATGATTACTGTCGCCTTTAGGGTAATTATCATTCTGTGGTTAGCGAGGGCTGGTATGCGAATGTCTGGTGGGATTCATATGGAATGTTTGTTGTGATGCTTTGTTCTTTAGTTGACTCGGAAATTCTATTCTAAGGATTAGTTGCTCGAGGGCGAGCAATGTTCAAGCTTAGGGGAGTTTGATGCGATGATTTTGAGTCGCATTTATAGACTTGTTTGATATGTGTTTTATGCATTTATTAGTCATTTTTATGGTTAATGTTGCATAATTCATTCATTTTAGTCTATGCTACTTCTTTATGTCAAATTCCCTTTATTTAAGCATTTTGAGTGTTAATTATCAGAAGAATACATTTTGTGTGTATTTATGTGGTTTCGTGTGTTAATTTCAGGAAATACAAGTATTTTCTACCATCGATACCATCGACGGTGGTCGATACCATCGACCAGACCACAGGTTGCCAGCCGTAAGGACCAGAAGAAAGTCGATGCTATCGACAGGGATGTCGATGGTATCGAGATACCATTAGGTTGCTGGCAAGAAGTGTGTCGATACTATCAACCAAGAAGTCGATACTATCGACTGGTGGAGCTACAACGACACTTAAAGACAAAACCGTCGCTACAGGTTCGTCGATACCATCGGCGCGATACTATCGACTGGTGGAGCTACAACGACACTTAAAGACAAAACCGTCGCTACAGGTTCGTCGATACCATCGACCCGCGTCGATGGTATCGAGATGACATCAGGCACAAGATGAAAGAAAAGAAGAACTGTCGATATCACGCTAGGTCGATACCATCGACCCGCGTCGATGCTATCGACACCGTCAGATATGAGTTTGTTTCAAATTGATCTTAATCGGACAACCGTGATTAATTTGTGACCTAATTCGGGAAATAAACCTAATGATGGCGCCTCAGTGAGGGGGATCACGTCATTATTCGCTGCACATATCCCAGAGAGCAAGGGAGAGAAGAACGGAGCACGCCCCAGCCGATCCGGACACTGAAGAAGATGAATTCCACCACCGAAAGGTGGGAGAACGCGTATTCTGCGCCAAGGATCGATTGGATCTTCTCCGTTCAAGGTTTTAACCACTCAATCACGTTTTTCTTCATGTTTCCCTTTTTCTACTCCACATTGTACTCTGAGATGAACATGCAGGGCTAATCCCCTTTGTCTTTAGGACCAGGAGTAGCCCGGGAATTCTTTGTATGACAATTTTATAATAGTAATTCATATCTTATCTCTTAAATCCGTGGTATGATTTCGTTTTCTCCAATATATTGTTATGCTTGATCAGCATAATAATAATCTAATGCCCTTAATTGCTTTGAAAGAAGAATTAATGGTTGAAAAGAGATGAAATTTACATTAATTGACAAATCCCTTGAACAAGGTGGTGTAAGATTAATGGTGGATACTAAGAGGTCTTTTCTAATGCACCTAGTTTAGGGTATAGGTTACTAAGACGGTGGAACTGACCTAGACATAGGTAGTGAATTGTACCACGACAGTGGGCATTCCTGATTTCAGGCCACTACCCGGATAGAGAGATAAAATTGAGTAACTATATAGAATTTAATACAATGAAAACCCGTGATGAAACCGCAATCCTAAAGATCTCCTTTTGAATTGATTAAACCAAACATTTAATCGATTGCTTGTTTGCTTTATTTTTATTTTCTTTTAATTTTAACAACAACTCTCAACTTTTTAATCGGCTTAGCTGACCGTAAGTAGTTAGTAGGAGTCTCCGACAATTTCACGTATCCCTGAGTTCGACTCGGGCCTCACAAGGCCTATATTACTTTGACGCGTTCACTTGCATTTTTGCGGACGGTAAATCTGCGTCCGTCATCATATTATATGCCTTATATAGAGATGAATTGCATGGCATGCATTATAAGGGACATGCTTTTGTATATGAGGGAGATGAACGTGCATATGGATTTGACATCTTTTGGTGGTCTTCTTTCACAACTCTAGATAAAACTTGTGTTGGGGTAATAGATTAAACAAATGTAAGACACTAATCCAAATGTTCAGACCTTAATGAAAGAGATGCAAGAAGGGAAGAGAGAAGGCTTCCATTTCATTAATGAGGATCTTTTATCTTTTCAAAGAATGTTATGTGCCTCGGATCAGGAGGAGTTGAGAAAGATTGTGCTTGAGGAAGTGCATTCTTTTATGCATGTGATGCATCCAGGTAGTTCCAAAATGTATAAAAATCTCAAAGAATTGTATTGGTGGCCTAGAATGAAGAAAGATTTAGCTAGTTTTGTTTCAAGATATGGTGTATGTCAGTAAGTAAAGGTAGTACATCAAAGCCTCACTGGGTATTTGCAGCCTTTGCCTATATCAGAGTGGAAATGGGTTCATGTTACTATGGATTGTGTTGTCGACTTACCCCGTTCTTCTAAGGGACATGATTCCATATGGGTTGTCCTAGATAGATTGAAAAATAGAGCTCATTTTATAAATGTCAAGATGATTTTCTCGGCTAAATGACTAGCTCAAATATATGTTGACGGGATAACCAGGCTGCATGGAGTTCCACTTTATATTGTATCAGATAGAGGTCCACAATTTACTTCTAGGTTTTGGGATAAACTACATGAAGCAATGGGAACTCAGTTGAATTTTAATACTACTTTTCATCCCCAGACTAATGGATAGCCAGAAAGGACAATACAAAACCTAGGAGACATACTTAGGGCATGTGTTGTATACTTCCCTGGAAGTTGGGACTCACATGTTAGCTTGATTGAATTTGCATATAATAATGGTTACCAATCTAGTCTTGGAATGGCACCTTATGATCTTTATATTGCAAGAAGTGTAGATCGCTAGTATGTTGGTATGAGACTAGTGAGAGACAAATATTGGAACCTGAGATAGTACAACAAACCTTTGAGAAGATCTCTGTGATACACCAACAATTGAAATATGCACAAGATAGACAAAAGAGCTATGCAGACCGTAGGCGTAGACCTGTTGAATTTCAAGTAGGGGATCTAGTATATCTAAAAGCTTCTCCTTGTAAAGGTGTTCTCGAGTTTGGGAAGTAGGGAAAGTTAGCTCCTAGATATATGGGACCATACCCTATTTTGCAATGGGTTGGAAAAATAGCTTACCGACTTGAGTTACCAATACATGATGTTTTACATGTATCTATGCTAAATAAGTGTCATCCTAATACTAATAAGATCTTCTATCCATCTGATGTACAGTTAGCAGCTGATGTGGTCTATGAGGAAAGCCCAATTCAGATTATGGACAGGAAGATCAAAAGACTGTATATACGTGAGATACCTATGGTGAAAATCTTAAGGAGACATCATGGAGTTGATAAGCAACATGGCAACTTGAAGATGAGATGTAGAGGTTCCATCCTGACCTTTTCTGAAGTTTCCAGATGAAACTCTAAAAGGAGAGGAGATTTGTAAGGACCCTTTCCTAAATTACATTAAATCCTGCTTCCATCTTCCTAAGTACCATTAGTTATTGATTTGATTATCTTCTAATTAGGTTGAATATTAATTTAAATCTTAAAACTTGTTTTTAATATTAATTTTGTGAATGATTAGGTTAGTATAGTTATAAATTGAAAACCCTAGTTGCATTAAATCATCTATAGAAAATGCGATGATGAATTTAGTGTTAAGTATAACAATCTAGTAAACTATTTTTATTATTCTTTATGCAACTCATATAACTTGAATTTTGGATATGTATTGTTTAACTCAAGTATGAGTGTTAGTAAAAAATTTCAGAATTTTTAGAGTTTCTTAGACCTGTTGGTCGGTCGGGTTTAGCCAGGAAAACTCAGTCGACCATGCTATACATGTTAAAGTATAAAAGCATAGTATTTGATTTTTATTGACTTATCCAATCAAGTTGACATTTTAACTGAAGGTTGCTCCATTAAAAATGACATATTAAATTTCTAGATTTTTTGGAGAAGTTTTGGGTCACAACAGAACCTTGTGTAGGTCAAGTTTTTAACAGAACAAACTCGTCGACCAAATTTTATGGAACAATTAAAAAATGACTGAAAAGTATTTATAATTAATTATTTCAAGCACCTTAATGAGCATATATGACACATTTATGATGCAAGAACCTCTAATTTTTGTCCCACACTTCAAAAGTTTGTAATTCTTGAGAGAGGAGGGGATTCTAGAGTTTAGAGAATCTGAAGTTAAATTTCATATTTTAGAGTTTTCTCTTTCCAAGGTTGGTGAATTCTATGTGGGTCATCAATTTTTTTTAGGTGTATCTTCTTTCATTCAGTCCTATGTATAGAACTCATCACTCCCCTGATTTGGATTGAAAGATACCAAAATCAATCTCTTCTTTCATTCGTTCTTCTTCATTTCTTCTTCTTCTAAGTTCTTGAATAAAGAGGAGCAGGAAAATATTGATTTCTTGAAGCGAGGACTTGATTCAAGAATTAGCAGTAGCTGGGCTACCAATTTTAGGTCCTTCACACCTGAGGTGAGTGGTTTAGGTTCATTTGAAAACTTTTTTTGAACTATAACATAAAATATTCTCATTTAAGCATAATTGGTGGAAATTGAGAAACTCCAACATTGTATAGGACTATTTTGCTTTTCTTGATCTTGACTATGATTCTAGTTTTGATCCTTGGAAATGAAGAGAATGGATGTTAAATTTTCTTGATCATGAGTAATATGCATTTCTTAAATTCATTTTGCACATTCTTATTATCTATACATTGCAAATGCCACATATTAGTTAAATATTGAGTATTGTGTATAATATGTAAACTGTTGAATTGTGATTGTTTCGTTTGAATTTATATGATGGAAAAAGATATATAGGATTAAAAATTGAAACATAATTGAAACACAAATCCACATATTCTAGGATTAGAATGAAAAATCACATATGTGCCATGTAACTAACTCATATTTTCCTTAAAGTGGGTAAATGTACTTGGTATCCATTATAACCTAACTCATCTAGATAGGATCCCTGAACACTATGATATTCACCCGAGGTCTGCACTGGGGAAATGAAATGGACTTCCTTCTAATAGTCCTTGGATTACGAAAAGGAATGTTGGAGTGTGATTCTAGACCTTGAAGGCTAGGTCACCAAAATTTAGGAAAGATTTGAAGATGAGATGCTAACCTACATTCTTTGTTGTAGAGTAAATGAAATGAATTGTATATGAAATGTAGTTATGTAAATTGTGATCTTGATGTGAAAGGGATCAATAGGGATAGCTTTTTTTTAGTAATTGATACATGATTCCCTAGATTTGACATTTATGTCATGAAACCTATCTCATGTACCTGATATGAGGCTTGTAAAATAGACAAGTTTTATGCTCTTACCTAGCCAGTGTTTGGCAATTCTGAGGCAGACCAGAGTTCGTTGCTTATCTTAGGCTTTACGATTAACCCTAAGATGTGTATAGTGAGTTGTTGACATGAGAACTTAGCATGACGACATTTACTTGATCAAGTACATATCAAGTAATTTCAAGGCAAACCTAACAATGAATGTTGACAAGCTGAGAATAAGATTTTATTATCTATCTATAATTACATGTTAGTTCTAATTGCTAATTTACATTCATTCCATGTGGCTTATATCTACCATTATCTGCATGATATTTGTAATTGTTTGATTTAATCTGAAATACACTTATCTCTAATCAATTTAAGAAGGATTAGTTCAATGCTAATTTTGTCTTGTACCTATTCCACTCACTCAGTGTGCTAATAAGTGGTGATTTACATTTTACAAGTACTAAATCAACTTCAATTCACCCCGGATTTTCTCATCCTCAATGATCTTTTCTTCACCATTTGAGGTGGAGAATTCTCTTCTTATTGTAGGTTGTATGTATAGGTTGTCCCTTGGGAGGGTGCATGCACTTGTACTGATGTACTTTATCTTGACCTAGGTTGTTGATGTAAATGTGATAGTATAACTTTCTACTTCATGTTGTACTATAATTTTATCTTGAACAATACTAACATCTAGGGTTTGCTCATATGTTATCTGGTGAAATAAATATAACTTTAATTGCTTGTGTCACTTCTAAAAATGGAAAAAGTTATTTGTGTTTTTCATATAATCAAATGTTTCATTTCATGATACATGTATTAATGTAAGGATTATTGTGGCTAGTTTGGATAACACCAGAGGTGGAGTTCTATAAGAGGTGTCAAGATATGCATGCCATGTATCCAAGGTCAAAATGTTTCGTCTATTAAAAACCAAGTCAAACATCGATTCTTAACACCAGGGGCACCATCAGATGTCAACTCTAGAAAAACCATAGACCTCCATCAATAGGTGGTCCATCGAGTCATGCCTTTAGTTGGCCACCAATGCAAAACCCTAGCTTCACCATCAGTTGTTGCACCTCACTTGGTGAACCATCGACCTAGGTGGTGCCTCAACGCAAGGCATCAAACTTCAAGCCACCCAAGAGAACATCAGATCCCACCACTTAGAGATGGACCATCAGATCCCAACATCCAAAGGATCAAACCATCGAGTTAGGGCAGCTAGGTGAGGAAATCCTAATCTCAACGCAAGGTTAGATGTCACCACTAAACCAAAGGTGCAAGTCATCCCAAGGTACAAATATATCAATCATGATATGAAAATTCATGAGGCACAACAAGAATGTGAAAGATTGCAAGAAAAACCCTAGATATATGGTTAAATTACATGAAATCCCTTAAATGTACATAAACAACAAAACCTCCTCACACATTGTCCAACTAGACCAAACTTGAAACTTAGATTTTTCACGTGATAAAAAAACACATCTTATGGTTTGATTAAAGTTTTAAGAACTTAATTAATGTAAGAAATAACATTTAACTATAAATCAAGGTCAAGGGTCTAACATTGACCTCACAAATGATTCTCCCTAGTTTGTAGGGCATGAGCCCCTCTCTTATTCCTTGCATGATTTATCCTTCAGAATCCATGTTTTATGTTGTTCTCCCATCCAAGTTGGAGTCACCACTCCAACCATCTACGGACCTTGTCCAAGAGGTGATCATATTCAGCCTAGCATGATAAAACCACCATGCTAGTTCCTATATCTAGAGTTCCTCTCTACTTCAATATTGATCATTGAGATCTCACTAGTTGGAGAAGTGCTTCTCAGAGAAGAAGTGTTAGTTTTCTCATGTTTTCGTTCTGTGTTGTACATGAAGGCATGATGTACAGGACAATTCTCATTCTCGCAGACTGTGTATTATGAATTTTTATGCACTTATTTTTCGTTTTAATATCATTTGTGCATTATTTATTGTAATTAGCTTGTGACACTTAATTACATCAAATAATTATTATTTTTACTATTTTGAATGATCTATTATTATTTTGGAACCTATATTCATTTTGTTATGTTTTAGATGTTTCCATAAGAAACTACACAACTCGGTACTACTGACTTCACTGTCGGTGGTAGTGAAATTAGAGAAAAAAGAACAGGCTGACTCGAGGAAACTCGGTAGTACCAAAAAAGGAATTGATACTACTGACCAATCAATAGAGAGAAATTGAGAGAAGAATCGGTACTACCGAGGGTCATATCGATAATACTGACTTTTACCAAAAATCCAACAGGTTGATTTAGATATCTCAATATTACCGACGGTAACTTGGTAGTACCGACAAGATGAGATCAGGCCAGATTGAAGATCATCATCAATTTGACATTTGGGACTTAATGACGCCCTAAGTCACATATATGACTTAGGGGAGTTTGTCTAGATCTAATGATCACATCTTATTTAGTTGTATAATAGAGGAGAGCAGGGAAGAGAGAAAGGAGAGGAGAAGGCAATGTTCTGGGTAGTTCATGCACTTCTGATGGCCTGATTTGTAGTCGAAAGACGACAAATTGTCATGTTTGTAAGAAAGAACCATCCATACCATCTTCCTCCATGGATTTCTCCTTGTTCTTGATGTTTTCATCATTCCTTTCTTCATTTTCTATGTGTAAAGCAACTGAAATCATACGAGACTAATCCCCTTGTTCCTAAGGATCCGTGAGTAGCTCAGTTTTGCATTGTAATTGACTTATGATTTAATATACATGTTTATCTTAATTTTTGGACATAATTCTCTGGGAGTATCACGAATTATCTATTCTTTATCATCATAGGTAGTTGTTTAGACTGTTAATTGCTTCAAGAGAGGGATTAAGGGTTGGGAAACTCATAGACTTATACATTTTATATCATTCCTCAAGAGAGGACTTAGGAATGTGAAGAGAATAATGTAGAGGTTTCGGTAAAGCACCTAACTAATAATAGATTTGCTACAAGAGTGAGATTGATAGTAGGTTAGGTAGTGAATGATGTTGTGAGTTGCTACATGTTTCTTTGTCCAGGGCTAGGATAGATTAATATTAATGAAATGATGTTAATTGCACTATGAGCCATGGTGAAAACACAATCCCAAGGAATTCATTCTACTTTTGATCACTACCAATAATCATAGTTTCAATTCTTGTAAATTAGTCGTTAAATCAACCAAATCACTATTTTTCTCAACAATGTAGGGATGATATTCTAAGGAAATGTTTGTCCAATTGTGAGTTTGAGAGTATTTTACCACACTGCCATTCCTTACCTACTGGGGGTCACCATTCTAGTTCTAGGGCAGTGGCCAAAGTATTAGAGTGTGTATTTTATTGTCCTACACTCTTTAAGGATGCATGTAATTTTGTGCTTCATTGTGATGCATGTCAGTGTGGAGGGAATATATCCAAGAGATATGAAATATCCTTAAATGTTTTTCAGGAAATTGATTTTTTTTTTAAATTTAGGGTGAACATATTTCATGGGCCCTTTCATGTCATCTAACTCTAATATATATATATATATTGATTGTTGTTGATTAATTATCTAAGTGGGTGGAAGAAATTCCAACCTGCACCAATAATGCTCAGGTTGTGTGTAGGTTTGTAAAAGATCACATACTTTGCAGGTTTGGAGTCCCAAGGGTGATAACAAGTGATGGTGGATCTCACTTCACCAATTGGTGGTTTGGTGCATTGTTAAGAAAATATGGAGTGAGACACAAGGTAGGTACTCCATATTACCCACAACCCCAAGGACATGTTGAGGTGTCTAATAGGGAGATTAAGAAGATCTTAGAGAAGATCGTCTCAACCAACATGACAAATTGGAGCATGCAGCTTAATGACGCTTTGTGGGCATGTAGGACAACCTATAAAACACCTATAGGAACCACTCATTTTAGGTTGGTTTATAGGACAATATGTCACTTACCCGTAGAGTTAGAACATAAAGTCAAATGGGATATGAGGAAATGGAATTATAAGTTGGATAATGACAAAAAGAAGAGAATGATGGAAATCAATGAGTTACATGAGCTTAGACTGGATGCCTATGAAAGATCAAGGATCTACAAGGAGATAACAAAGAAGATCCATGATCGCCACATCTTGTATATAGTCTTCACTCCAGGATATAAGGTGCTTCTATTAAATTCTAGGCTGAAATTACACCCTGGAAAATTGAGGTCTAGATGGAGTGGTCCTTTTGTGGTAGTTAAGCCTTTACCCCATGGGGCAGTGGACATAAGAAATGGGGCTGAATCATTCCTTGTCAATGGCCAACTACTAAAGCACTACATTGGAGGAGATGTGGTCATGGAAGAAGAAGTGTTGAAGCTCATTGAGCCTATGATGCAAAACAAGGGAACTTGTTGGGAGGCAACCCAATAATTTTTTACCACTTTAGGATTTTTTTCATTACGTTCATGTTCTTTAAATTCTATTTTCATTGTATTATTTTTTTGTAAAAAAGGTTCCTTGATCATATGTGTTTGGTGTGTATGGAGAGCAAAAGTCAGTAGTACCGATAACCATGTCGGTAGCAATGACACAATCACAGGGAAGACAAGGTCAATTTTCACAAAATCTTGGTGTACCGACGGTAAAGTCAGTAGTACCGACAATCACAATAGAGACAACTAAAATTCTTTTCATGAGTACTAACATCAAGGTAGGTACCATCAAATTTTTGCAGAGGAATTGATCTGACTGAATAGGGCTCGATATTACCGATAGCAACTCGGTAGTACCAATGCCTGAGCCATGCTCTAGGGTCAAAACACCGAGAGACACTTCAAGAGTATCAAGTTTTTGAATGGCTTGGTACTACTGACACCAAGTTGGTAGTACCGATGGCAATTAGTAGGTTTGAGAAAAGAATCTGCTCGGTGCTATCAACATCACGTCGATAGTATCAAAATTATGAAGAACCAAATCCGTGGGTGTTCCATCAACAATCACAATCGTTTGCATCCAACAGTCAGTAGCACTGATTCGATGATCATTTTCATATGTTGGTACTATAAACACCCATCGGTACTACTGATGTGGGATGATCTGTGTGCAAGGACATCAACCAAAGAAGGACGTCAGTATCAACAGTCGGTACCAATTCAAACAGATCATGGAGAAGAAGTCAGTACTATAGACACTTTCGTTGGTAATACCGACGCTGCTCCAGAAGGAAACCTGACATCAATAAAATGATGGGTGTGATTTTGGATCAAATCACACCCACACCTCATCCTTCATAATTAGAAGATTGCAAGTTCTCTTGGGCATTCAGAGTCTTCACCAAGATCCTTCTTCTCCATTCTTTTCTTGTACCGTGACGATGGTGTCTAGGCAATCAGCTTCCATCTCGGCAGTAGGGAGTACCATTTTGGTACCAAATCCACCGTGCATTTATCACCTCATCACCAACCACAAAAATATCTATGATGAGTTGATGAAATGGGAACTCATCCCAATACGGTATGGAGACTGTGCCTTCCTTGCTTCCATTGACTTCACTGACAATCTTTTCTGGGTTTGTGAAGGCCAACAAATGGTGGGTGATCACCCCTTCTTTGGTGATAGGCCCACTTACCATGAAATCACTTATTAATTCTTGAAATATCTAGATATATGCTACATTATTGAGCATGATAAGGGATGGGAAGAAGGATGGGTGTAACATACTAAAATTTGGGGTCACCATCTCTTCAACGCCGCCCACCATCTCACGTTGAAGGAGCTTGATGACATTTATGGTTGGCCAATGCAGGAATTCTGATACTTACCCAACAATTTTGACTACGGCTGGGCATGGAGGCTTCTGGTGAATTGCATCACCAACATCGAGCACCCATTTGCTTGCATCCTTCACTACTACCTCACTAATACCATATTTGCTAGGTCCATCCAGGGATAAGGGAAGGTTCATTAGATGGACCTCTATGCCCTCTGGTCTTTGCTATGCTTAGGGGAGGAGACGCTCGACATGGGCTCCTTCTTTTTGTAACACATGATGGAGGTGAAGAGACAGGTGCAAAGGAAGCCCCCAATTTATTTTGGAGAGATTATCACTCCTATCGCCATACATCTCAATTTAAATCTCTACACCTCCAAGTCTTTGAATACATCCTCGAATTTGGATATCAAGCACTTCAAAAGAACCAACCTCATCACCATGCGCCATGGGAAAGTGTATGCCTACTATACACTTAGGGTGTAGTACCAAGAGATAGAGAGAGAGAGAGATCTCCCTGACCCCATCTTCAACTTGTAGGAGGGATGAGCACATGACGTGGCCGGAAGGAGATGCCATGGAGGGAAATGATGAAGAAGAGGACAATGCTGAGCAAGAACAAGCACATGAGAAAGAAGAAAATTATGAGGAGGAGGAAGAAGACACCATCCCATTCATGGGGTATGTGATGTTATAGGAGATACAATAGGGGCAAAACAACAAACTACTACCTTGGAGGGCATCCAAGATGTCCAAGGATGGCTATCCCAGAACCATCATGCCATCTCCAAGAATGAACGAATTCTCTTGGCCAACCAAGAGAACATGCATGTGTTCCTACAGAGGATGGAGAACTATCAAAAGCCACACTTGGACAACTACTAGAGTCAAGGCTATTTTGGCAGTTATCTACAACCTCCAGAGATGAAACTACCATCCCAGACTTTCCAGGGGACTTTCTATCTCCATGACCCGACCATGCTGCAGCCACCACCACCACCATTTTGATCGGTACCACTGTTCTACCTCTATGATTGTTTTTGACTATGCAGACTGTAACATCCCTGACCTGGGTTATACCTTAACCCTAGAAGTTTTGCTTAAGCAAGATAATTAGATCCTTAATTTTATCTTGTGAAAAGTAATTAAGGCCAAGAGGAACTTATGTTTCAATTTTGGTCCTGTTTTGATAATGTTGAAACAATGTTTTTCTTGTTTTGGACTAAAGTGCAAATTACCCAAGTTGAGGGGTTAAATTGCAAATGTTACATGATAAGATGTTCCTCATATGTTGAAGCATCATGAGGATGAAGATGATGCAGAGGTATGGCTTGGGAAAAGCCCGAGTACCAAGAAAGAGCTGATAAAGTAATGTTTGCGCATTAACACCTAGTTTTGGTATAATATGCAATTTACCCAAAACCTAGGGTTCAATGTGCAAATTACCACTTCAGAATAGTCTTTAATGTTTCTTGGCATCATTTAGATCAAATAAAATGAGAGGGGCATCTCATTTGTATCCTTTTGGAGGAGAGAGAATCTTGATATTAAAATAACCAAGATTTAAGCATAATTGAAACCCTAATTCAATTTAATGCAAAAATAAATAAAAATAATTGAAGAGCCTTCAAACAAAAACGAGATGGTTGAAATTGCTCAAGTGTGAACGTTCTTGTTCCTTGCAAAGGCAATGAAAATATCCAAAGGAATGAGCTGGCGAGTAGTAGCCCAGCTGGTCGCAGCTCAGGGCCCCTCATGAAGGGTCCCAGGTTCGACTCCCACTGGAAGCGCTACTCGAAAGTGAATTTTCCGCAGCGTCAACTGGCCTCTGATGCAACTTATTGAGATACCAGTGTGCAGAAGCACGGGTCTCCCGGGTTTAGCATCCCTGCTATCTGGGCCTCCGCCTAGGGGGGTGGGTTTCCCCCGGCAAACTAAAAAAAATATCCAAAAGAATGGATAACTCACTCACATGATTAAAAGAAAAAGTAATATCCACTAAGAAGGGGATATTAGTATAATATTTTTAAGGTGCTTAATTTCTTTTCTTTTAATTCTTGTATAATGAAGAAGTTTTTCAAGGGGATGAAGATGGCTTCGTGGCCAAGGAATTGAGGGGGAATAGGCGACACTAATTTTGGAATTAAAAGATTTTCATTTTCTCTCTCATTGAATTTCTTATAAAAACACCCTTTCAAACTCAATTGAGAGGATTTTTCAAATTCCCTTCTTATCTTTGCTTGCAAAATGACCAAGGAAGCTTAGGAGCAGTAGGAGGACGACCCCAACCTGTAGGTAAGCTTCTTGATCACTTTCAACCATGATTCCATGGTGGAAATAAAAAATAAATGATGGATTTCTTCTTTTTCTCCATCAATCTTCCTTTCTAGCCAATCTTTTCACCCAAAAGCTTGAGGACGAGCCTAGGGGAGTTGCAAAAGCTTCATCCACCATTGTTGACGTGAAGCTCCAAGCTTTGAAGCTCATTTGAAGGCGGGCTATATAACTTGAACCCTTATTCATTGTTATTGAACTCAATTTCTCAATTCAATTGATTCAATTGTTCTTCCTGCAATACCTTTGATTAATTGATGCAACTTCCATGAGTATGGCAGTAGATTTCATGGGGTTGAAGGTTTATGGTGATGACATCATCACAAGCACACATCTCAACAAATTTGAGTTGCAAACGGTTTTGGACTTTTGGTCCAAACAGTTTACCCAAAACCGTTTGGAGACCAAATGGTTTGCAAACCGTTTGATGACTTAGACTCCAAACCACAAGAGAGGGTTGACCGTTTCCTTAGGTTGACCATTTGAGGTCTGAACCTAAGTACATGTTGTATGATGATCCATTGGATCCAAATGATTGATTCAATGCATGTACAATCCTTCAATTGGAAACCCTAATTGAGTTGATTGAAGAATTCATGATTGATCCTAACAATTTCAAGATAATTTGGGTCAAATGGTTTTGAAACCGTTTGAGCCCAACCGGTCTTAAAACCATTTGGGACCAAACGGTTTCAAAACCATTTTGAGGGTTAATGGTTGATCCTTGATTATTGGATAAAGATCTAATGGTGTTGATTGATGAATCCTTCAATTGCCTAATCAGTGGTCAGTTCAACGATGCCAATTACATTCAATTTGATTGATGAATGTACCTAATGAGCCCTTGCAGTTTTGAGACTGATTTGGCCCAAATGGTCTTGAGACCATTTGAGTCCAAATGGTATTGACACCGTTTGGGGTCAAAAGATTTCAAAACCATTTGGAGTCAAACGGTTTCAAAACCGTTTCGTGACGAAACCCCAAAACCGAATGGAGGTCAAATGTGATTCAATCATTTGGAAATTGAAGGTGATGATTGTTCCATTGATCTAATGATTGATAGCAATGATAATCAATGATAGGTATAAAGGTTGAATCCCTAAAGTACCTAGATGATTAGTAAATTTAAAGGGATAAACCCTAATTGCTTATAATAGCAATAACCCAGTACACTATGTTAATCATAGTTGTATATACTTGATCATATGATTGATGCAACCAAATCAAGTGGAGAGAATGATAGAATGGAATTCATACTTGAGTATGATTCATGTGGTGATTAATGGTATGATCCTTACTAAAGAGATCATAAAACCCTAATCATAAGCATAAAACCCTAATTGACAAGGTTATTGAACCCTAACCCTAATTCAGGGCAATTTTGAGTGAAACCCTAATCTAGGGTAAGGATGTAACCCTAATCCAGGGTGATGATATGTGTAAACCTAATTTAGGGTAATGTGATGTAAAACAAAAATTGGGATGAATAGTAAACCCTGATTATGGATACTTGAATAGGAATCCTAATTGGGATGAATAGTAAACCCTAATTGTGGGTAATTAAAGTGGAAACCCTAATTGATGATGATTTCATGTGAAACCCTATTTGAGGATGATTCCATGTGAAACCCTAATTGAGGATGATTCCATGTGAAACCCTAAAAGAAGATGATGCCATGTGAAAGACTAGTTGAGGATGATGCCATGGGAAATCCAAATCTAGGGTAATGCCATGTGAAACCCTGAATTAGAATAATATTATATGGAACTCTGATGTAATGATTTGATGTGAAATTTAAATCCGGGGTGATGCCATGTAATAATATATGAAACCCTAATGAGGGCATAATGGCCAATATACTAAAGTAGAGTGTGGCTGACATAATCAACTAAGATGCGAATGTTACACCATGAAGGGTGAAATTGATAAACCATATGAATGGTAATGTTGATACTTTAATATTTAAGGGTATAAGTGACAAGGTGATGCCTAGATCATTATACATCCAACTCTATACATGTGATTAACTTGACATACATGTATCGACCCTATACACCTTACAAAGATGAGGATAGGACACTCTTAGGAGTGATGTATGCAACACTAAATAATGGTGTGGATAGTATTTTGAGAGTTGAGATACCTCAAGTAGATGATAATGATATCAACGATGCCTAACCATTAGACAAGTCCATATCGTTAAAGATAGTTGGACAAATCTAGTGTGTGACCTATGCACTATATGATAAATGTGATAGATGAGTGGTTAAAAGTATTAAGCGGAAAATACCTTAATACAAGATAAGTTGGTAATTCAAGTGAGTTAGAAGTGATGAGGAAAGTGATACATCAAGAAATGATAGATATCAAATTCAACACTTCAGGATTGAAACACCTTGATACACTTTAAATCCAATTTTTTTGGATAAGAAACACATGAAATGTGTTATATATACTGATATAATGAAATGTAAGGAGTTTGATACATTTTGATAAGTATAGGCTAACATACCTTGAAAAAGGGTTTAAGCCAAACTAATGAGTATGATGTAATCATACCCTGGAAAGGATGACAAATAAACTCATATCTTGCATTAATAATATTTAATGATATGTGATGAGAGCAATAAGCATGTGTGAATGATTGTGATATTAAAAGAGGCTCTTAGAGGAGTGGAGAAATTAATTAGGGTTGGATTCATAAAATGAACATAAGCCCTAATTAATGTGTAATGGGAAATCCTAACCCTAATTTTGGGTAATAGAATGAAAAACCCTATTTGATGGCAAACCCTAATCCTGGTAAGGAAATAGTGGTGTTACTATTGTATTGTATGCTGTGATATGCTTTTGTTGCTTACTGAGAAGTAACAAGATATGCATTGGCCTAGTGTGCCATTATATTATATTTTGCTTAATGAGAAGTAATAAAATGTGCATTGGCATTGTAAGCCATGTGATCAAGTTGTTTCCTAGTAAAAGGTGAAAAGACAAATAATGGGCCTTGTGAGCCATGTGTAATGCTTGTGTAACAAGTATCATGTATACCTTGGTCTGAGGACCTAGAGGTAATAGTTACCTAATAAGCAGTAACAATGCATGTTCAGTGATGAACCTAGGGTTTAAATACCCAAATTTGATAAGCATGGTAATAATTTGGTAGAGGGATGAGAATTCCCAGTATTTAAATGAGGGACTTAGATCCCAATGTCTTATAAAGACTGAGAAGTGATTGATGAAACAATACATGGTTCTTTGTAGCATTTGTCATAATTAGTTATGTTTGAGAACTGGGCTGATGCTAAAAGAATATGATAATGTACCTAATTAATCAAGTAAAATCATATCATGTAGAGCCCTGGCCATAGATCCATCATCGTCATAAATAGGTGATGGTGAAATGGGTTGCTCCACGAAAAAAGCCCAGAATGCATATTTTGAATATGTGGGGGTTAATGGGCGAACATATCATTACATCCTAATGAGGAGATTGATGGAAGGTAAACATTAAACCTCTCAATCCTTCATTGTATGTGTCAGGATGGATGTATCACAAATCTCCTGATGATTGGGATCGATGCCGTACATATCTCCCAATAATACTTAATGTCAGGTCGATGGAGATAGAAATTAAATCTCTCGATTGCCGATGAGAGTGCAGTTGATGCTATAACTCTATAGAGAAGTTTCCAGTATACCCTGGAAAGCTATATTGAGCAATTGATATCAGTCCTGCTTGTGGTCCCGCACTAACCGGGATGTGGGAGGTCATTGGAATCCAGCTCTTCCATTGACCTATGTATGGTACCGATTTCAACTTCACAGTGGTCAGTTGGAGTATGAGCGGTATACCTCATCTCCTCAGGGCATAAGTGTGATTGTAAAATATAATCATCCGTAAAGCATGTTTGCTTAGGGATTGAATACGGAAATTCATTGGCTGATGTTACATTTCTTTTATGCATCTTTAGTTGATAGATGTGAATTATGTCTCTTTACATTCCTTCCAAGGTGGATAGATGATTTACAACTCTACCATGAGTAGATGCAATGTTCTCCTTAGGAAAGGAGATTACTTGACACTGCTCATACAACGATTTATCTGCTGTTAAATATATTAGATTCCTCTGCTCAATTTTAATTTAATAAACTGCAATAATGATGTTTCTGGCAGAGAGTTATATCTCTCGCTGGGGCAATTTAAAATTGTCTCACCCCCATGGGAACCAACATTTTTAGGTGGATGCGGACGAAGAATCAGAAATCTCATAGCAGAGAAAGAACAACAACATCATCAGGGACAACGATAGTATCTCAGGTGGAGATATTGTCTGTCGAGTCTTATAGTCAAGAGTCCTATGTGTCGTCTCTGTACTCTCAGGTCCTAGGAGTCGGTAGTTTGTGATTTTATAATCGATCTGAGGTTTTGGCTTGATGCCTCGAGGTTTTAAGTTGGCTATGTACAAATTTAATAGAGCAGATGTTGTATGTAATCCTCGAGAAGAGATGATACATGACATGTACATTATGAACCGGGATGTAATTAAAATACAATGGTTTTTGTTAAAAGAGTTATCCTGAGAATGGATCTCTTTGCAAATGGTTTTAATTTTTAGTAATTTTTAGTAATCTGCTGCAAATGATTCACTTCTGCTTAAGTAAATCTTGTTTTTGTGAGTTGGATGCCACACAGACATAGTCAAGTTCAAGCTTAAAGGGGTGTTGGAAGGGATCTATCCTTCATTTGCTTTTTAGTATTTATTATTCCAAGTTGTAGGATCCACATCTATCTAGTGTAATTGTGGATTAGTAAAAAGTATGATTTCTATATCTGTCACCATAGAGTCTGTTCTTCTATGCCAGTGCAACTAAAAATAAAAAATGAAAAAATTGGCTTATTTTCAAATTTCTCAAGTGACACCACCTAGAGGAGGTGTATGGGTTACTCAGCTTTAGGACATTTGATATGAATGGAAATCTTAATTATTCATGTAATGTGGATGTAGATGGGGTTTGAGCCTAAATTGATCAAACAATGAATGAGACCTTAAATCAAAATCTTATAAAGAATTCCTCAGGTTACCCGATACACATGTCAGTAGCAGAGGGACATATCATAGCTTAAGAAGAGCATTATCTCTTAATTATGTGATTACATCCATTTTTCATCCATATTGATTGACCACCTTAAGATGATCTAGTAACCCAAATTGTTTCCTTTTATTTGCATCGCATGGTATAATAGGTGACATGACAATTAGTTTCATTTATTGCATTAGTCTAAAAAATATAGACAACTTTGTGTAGATCTTCTAGTTGCATTACAATTGTATGATGATTGCATACCTTTTTCATCATTTATTTTACATCACATGCTTATTGTTTTTTTTTTGAAATTAGATTGTAGGGATACACATCCATACCCTCAGAAAAATCAAGAAAAAAAGTTGAATGAGATATGTAGTGAAGACCAAGCATAACTTTCTACCATGATAAAATAGTGGGACGATGAAAAAGAGAGAGAAAAAATTTGATGTTATGAAATAAAGAGGGATAAAGGATGCCCTAAACTCAGGTTTGAATTTTAATTCACAAAGAAATGGAAACATGCACATGATGCTTTTTCTTCTCTACATCACTCTCATCCATTTGATGAGATTTTTAATGCATGCATAATTCCACCCATAATAGTAGGCATTGGGATTCATGCGTTTCTCATCATATTCATTCAAGTAGTTTCATCATGTTTTATTTTTTTATAAATGATTCAGACATTACTTGCGATTCTTCATAATCCATATACTTCACTCCATCCATTGCTCTTATTAGTAGACTATATATATGATTGATCTCCTCATTCATTCTTACAAGGAGAGCAGCTTCCAAGTAGTTGGTAGTTAGGAAAGAGTTATGTAGATAGGGAATCACATGATGCACCAAGCGAATGCCTAATTGACTATGATACTAACTGCTCTATTGATAGTGTTTCACTAATCTAAGGGTGAACATCTTTTATGGAAATTTTTGATCGCTTGAGAGTCGTTGATCGTTCAGTGATCTGTAAAGGCCAGTTTGGGACCATGAGTTGGGGGTAGTTGAGAAAGGAAATTCATATCCTTTGTCCTTTTTCAGACTTATCTCAAATAGATCCAAAGGTGTGTTGCTCGAGGACGAGCAACATTTAAGCTTAGGAGAGTTTGATGCACTGAATAATTGTTGTTCTCACAAACTATTTATTATGGATTTTCATACACTTATTATTTTCTTAGATATCATTTGTCATTATTCATCATCATTAGCATGTGACACTTAATTGTATCAAATAATCATTATTTTTACTATTTTGAATGATCTATTATTATTTTGGAATTTATGTTTGTTTTTTTTATGTTTCAGGTGATTCCAAAAGAAACTACACAACTCGGTACTAATGATTTGAGTGTTAGTGGTACCGACATTAGAAAAAAAAGAACAGATTGACTCGAGGAAACTTGATAGTACCGACAAAGGATCGATCAACAAAGAGGGTCTAAGAGAAGAATCAATACTACCAATGTTTAACTCGGTAGTATCGACTTTTATTGAAAATACAACAAGTTGATTCAGAGACAATCTTGGTACTACTGACGGTCAACTTAGTAAAACTGAAAAGAAAAGATCAGGCCGATTAAAGAACATCATTAATCTGACGATTGGGAATTAATGACACCCTAAGTCACATCTATGACTTAGGGGGAGTTTGGCCAGACCTGATGTTCACGTCTTATTCAGTTGTACAACGATGGAGATTAGAAAAGAGAGAAAGGATAGGAGAAGGCAATGTTCCAGGCAGTTCATGCACTTTTGGTGGCCCAATTTGTAGTCAGAAGATGACAAATTGTCATGTTCGTCAAAACCATCCATACCGTCTTTCTCTAGGGGTTTTTCCTTGTTCTTTATGTTTTCATCATTCCTTTCTTCCTTTTCTATCTGTACATCATTTGAAATCATGTGGGGCTAATCCCCTTGTTCCTTAAGATCTGGGAGTATCCCGATTTAGCATAATTGACGATTATGATTTAATATACATGTTTATCTTAATTTTTTGACATAATTCTATGAGAATATCACAAATTATTTGTGCTTGATCATCATAGGTAGTTCTATAGACCCATAATTAATTCAAGAGAGGATTAAGGGTTGGAAAACTCATAGATTTATACATTTTATATCGTGCCTCGAGAGAGGACTTATGAATGCAAAGATAATAACCCATCGGTTTTGGTAAAACACCTAACTAATAAAACAATTGCTACGAGAGTGGGATCGATATTAGGTTAGATAGTGAATGACGTTGCGAGAGTGGGTAATTCTGGCTACATGTCTCTTTATTTAGGGTTAGGAGATATTAATCTTAATGAAATTATGTTAATTGCATTGTGAGCCCTGGTGAAGTCTCAATCCTAAGGAATTCATTCCACTTGTGATCATAATTAGTAATCATAGTTTTAATTCTTGTAAATTAGTTGTTAAATAAAAAAACCACTCTTTTTCTCAGGCCAAGTTGATTGGGTCATTATTATTAGTAGTTTCTAGGTACACATTATCCCCGTGTTCGATATCTGGGCCTCTTTAGACCTATATTACATTGATATGTGCACTTGCATTTTTTACGTGTTGTATTAACACATCATGGCATTTTAGAACTTTCACACAATGAGTTTTGAGAACAAGGGACCCGCCTCCCCTCTCCATGTTGTTATTTTAATATGTTAATCTTTCTCTATTGTGATTTGTCAATAATAGTTAGCATTTAGGAAAATTTTAATAAAGAATCTGTGCATCCAAAATCACCAAAAGTTATCCAGTGACTCCGAAAATTATAATGATCCTAACTGAACCATTTTCTAACCCTAATGTATACAATATAATCTAACACTTAAGTAATTGTACACTAAATAAATCTTAGTATAATGAGTAATGGACTAATACTAACTAACTATATCTGGTGGGTTGGGAGTTATGGATCCATCCCAACCATTTAGTTCGGTAACCCTAGTCACCTCAACCCTAGATAAATAGCCATTGATAGTGATGTTAATGCATTACAATACTAGCTTATGTAAAATCCTAATATGGAGATCTTATGTGATAAAAGCATAGAGGAAATCTATGTATATATGAATATCAACAAGATTTAGATCAAATATATATGGACCTTTTCATTCGCATAGATAACTCAAAATATAAACCCTATGACATTAGAGCTAAATACAAGGGTTTGAGTAAGTAAACCCTAAACCAAATTGAAAGAGTGGGGTCAATATAGTAAGTCAAAAAGAAATGAATGTGATTGATACCGTAACCATAGTTATACAACTCAGAGGGTAAGACGATGCATCCTAGTAGTCACTATAAATCCTATAATTTATCGAAGAGTCAAATACATGCACCAAGAAAACCTAATTGAGAAAAATATTAACCCCATATGTCTTGACCCTAAGAAAAGATATGAAGACTGATTGACCCTTGATTTTTCAAGAGAAAGTTAGAAGCATGATTTGAAGTAATGTTTTCTTGTAAGACTTGGCTTATCACAGGTTAGCGGGCCATGTCCTTGAATTTATATTATATATGTTAGACTGATAGTCTAATTTTCTTATTCAAAATAATCAATTTGACATGTGGTCTAATGTTCTTATATAGGGCATTACTTTCCAGTACTATAGAACTACTGCCTCATATAGATCGTACCTAGATCTTATCAAGTATCTGTTTCAAATTATTATTCTTGTAAAAATGCTTAGAGTTAGCATGCAATTACTAGAACTCATGATATAATTTATCTCGGTATGTAAATTCTTTGTTATCATTTCGAATTTAGAATTTTGTTCGAATATCATAATCAAATAGAGAATCAAGAGTCCATACTTATCTTGTTTAGAGATTCAAAATTCAGAATAGAATTATTAAAACATAGAATGCAAATATCAGAATTTATCTCTAGTTTTAGTTCCTTATTGTTATACTGGAATTTATATTTCACATTAGAGTCAAAATAGAATTCAGAATATTGAATACCAAAATAGGATACATACTTCATATTTTATCTAAGTTACTTGAGATATAAAATTAGAATAGAAATAGAATCAGAATTTGAATAAGAAATAGAAAAGAGCAAGAAAGAATTGAAAATGATGTTAGAATATAATTTGATATTATAATAAGTCCTCTCATAATAGAAGTATTGTGGTACACAAAACATAAGGAAATTATACCACAAAAGGTGTGCTACACCACAAAAGGCACTTTGTACCTTAGAAGACACCTGGGTGTCACTAGAAGGCATTTTATTCTATAGAAGGTGTATTACACCATAGAAGGCATACAGTGCCACCGAAGAGGACTTACTGCATTATAGTGGAAACACAATGATAAAAGATGTAAATAAAAGATGTTTACTTCAATATATATTCATAATATTCACAATAAAGTTATTTTTCTTATAGTTATTAGAATCCAATGCCACTTATTCTAATCTAGAATTATTTTCTTTATGCATGGGTAGGGACACAAAATCCGTACATGCTGAGGAGTAGTCCTTGAGATCCTTGAAGGAGCTCAGATTCAAGAAAGCGTTTATTTTTCATTGGTGGGACATTATCTTAAGCGATCCTTCCAGATTAAGATTATATTATTTCTCTTTTCCTTTTAGTTCATGTAGGAAGATGTGACTCCCATACACATAGTTTCTTAATGTTGGACTCTTATCTTTCAAATCCAATTACTGTGGTTAGATTGCATGTTACTTAATGCCAGATATGTGATGTTTTCCCTAGAAATGAATATTATATGTGTCTTTATGCTCCACATTATTTTGTGGTTGATAAGATGGGAAAGCATTACACCATAAATAAAAAGGTGCTAAAATTTACTAATTTAGAGGTTGGATGACCATTTGATAATTAGATATGTCAAGTCTCAACATTAAGCAAGTAACATCATGCATAAGTAAAAAGGTTCACTTTTAGGTCAAAAGAGTAAATGTGCATGTCAAATATGATCTAACTTGTGATTCAATGTAAAATATGGATAAACTACTGTGTTAAAATGTAAGAGTTATATAGGAAGCAACAATAATATTTTGGAACAAGATATACCATTAAACATTCAATAAGTACATAAAATCATATTTTCTCAAATATCTAAAGATGAAAAATCTAAACTAGATTCTAGGAGTATTTATTTTGCAAAGAACACATTTTTCTCATTAAAATGGTATATTGGAAGTCCTCATTTGGCCAATGGATTGATTTTGAATGCATTTTAGAAGAACTTCCATATTGATAAAAAGAGGGAAAAAGTAACAAGGGGGTTATGGGGATTTGGGTGAACAAATCGTGCACCCATCTCCTAGGTTGTGCACACCCAACTATCAACATCACACCCCATTGGCCAGCCCATTGGAAAACAAAGGTGGGAGTTAGGGGAGCCCAACGATTAGGGCAATTGGATCTGGTCCTTGATCACACAGTGGGGCTCCTTCTGCTCTACCCATTCTAGGTCATGTGAGGCTCCCCAGCAGTGGCGGCAGCTCCTTCTACATGAAACATGTGGCAAGGAAGAGGGGGACATCGAGGCCCCTAAAAATTAGCCATTCAAGCACAACTGATCCTTAGTTATTTTATGTAATATTTGGTGAATAACTACCCTATTCAGATCTACATTTGAATTTGGATTGTTGATACAAGTCTTTAAGGTATGTCACTTTTATTTTTGAGACATATAGGACAATGATCCTTATTTTGTTTCTCTTTGACCTAATAGTGGTATAGTTACAATTGAATTTTCAGATTGGATCTATCCGGTCTAATTGGTTCATGTCGCTTGGAATTAATCTTATATAATTATTTTACTATGTGCATATGCAAACTGAAACTTTTCATGTATCACGTTGTAGTTTCATGGAATTTGTACTCTACTAAATCGATTAATCCAATTCATGTAATGCAAATCCAAACTTTTGTAAGTTGGACATGATTGTATAATTGATCATCTTTTTACATATTTATGATGTAATCTTAACTTGTATTCTTATTGAGTATCTAACTAAACCAAAACTTTCCACTTTATTAAATTATGTATATTTGATTTTGGATAATTTGTATAATGTAAATATCTGCACCTTAGGCCTTAAATCCCTATTGTGTGTATCTTACATATAGGGGAATCATTTGGTGTTTCCTATTTTTGAGTAACAATGTTGTGATGTCATTACTCCCCTACATATTATGGTGGTGATTTTGTGATATGTGGTTATATAGGTGATTTCATATACCTTGTGAGTTCAATATACTTACTTTTAGCGTAATGATCAACATGAAATTTGTTAAAGTTTATTATTGCTCTGTAAACCATGTTTTAATGGAAATACTTTACTATATGGAGTTTCTCTTATCATACAATTTGATATTTTACTACCCTCTTCATTATAAATATTGAAAGTATAAGTCTACCGTATATGGGCCAGAATCTGTAGGCCCATATAGAGTATAATTAAGTCTAGTCAGGTCTTAAAGTCTCTATAGAGTCATGTCCACCTTCTCCTATATAAAGAAGAGGGGTTTCTATTATTAACACATTGTAATAACATTGCGAATATATCATCTATTCATTAATTAACATGGTATCAGAGCCTTCTTTCCATGGACACTAACCCTAGAGAGGAAGGAACAAGTATTTGTTCACGGCCGCTGGCCACCGTCATGGATGGTTACCTGCAAGGCCATCTTGATCACCCTCTCCATAGGGTCATTAATGTTTCCATCTATCTTTGCTGAGCCTTCGTCATCTAGATCTCTACATCATAGATCAAGATATGACAAGTATCATCTTCATCATCGTTTAACATCCCTATGTGTTTGTCTTTCTTCTTCCATTATCGTCTCCTCTCTTTTTCTTTTATAAAAACCAGATCTTTTGAGTCGTCCCTCCCTGGGTCCTCCCCTAAAGCTTCTCAAATCTGAAAAGGAATTTGAGAAGGACCCTGACAATGTCATCGACATCTGTGTGCAACAACACTAACTCCTTGTGCAAAAACAAGCACCTTTCATTTCTTGTCCCTACTGCTGCCTTGTTGGAGTCTGTACATCCACAAGCATATTGTGATGTCCCTATGTGTCAATGGGATCCACATGTCCTTCTCTGTCATCTCGTAGTCTTGTGTGAAAGTGTTGGGCTCCAAGAGACAAGAATAACACACGGTCATCCTCAGACAGTGAGCACACATGTCTACCCTCACAATGCTCTTCTCAATATTTGTGCAAAGTGGAATCCGTTTAAATATTAGCCAATGTATAACAATGCTCCATCCGCTTCTCGATGAAAATTAAAAATTGATAATAAAGTGGTATGTCCTTCTTTTCCAGAATCTCGGTCAACACATGATTTCTCCCCACGTGTAATTGTGATTCTTCATTGTTGCAATACACAATCAACAATGTCAACCATCTCTTTATTACACTGTCTATGTTGCACATGTCCTAGTTTCCTTTTTGGGTCGGAAAATAGATCCATTTATTTTCTTATTTGTATCTTGTAATTGGGTCACATACTACATCCAATATGGTTATCGATTTCTCTACTACAACTTCCTTGTCAAGTCAACCTCTCTACAACACCTTGAAGTCCTATGCTCACATATGTGATACAATTTTCTCACAGACACAAGATCCACCTCTCCTATGCAAGTACTCATCCCTTTCAACCACAACATCTAGCTTTTTAGGTATGGGTCCAAGTTCTCTCAAGCCCATTGAGCAATCCAATACAAAACTTCTTCAGTGATATGAAGACAAACCTTCTCTAGTCATTTCTTCCATCTTCACCCATGTCCCATGTCACAAGGAGTTTCTCTTTGTCTTTGTCCACTGAATCACTTTCATCATCTCTTCATGGTTGATCTGCGGGGAAGAGATAGAGGAGATGAGAAGAGGAAGATGAGGAGAGAGTTCAGAGGTCAAAAGAGGAAAGAGGAAGAACATTGTCTACATATGGAGTTTTGTGTACTTAACATGTTGCCTAGATATACTTCTTCAGTTTAGGGGCAATGTTTATCCTTGCTATTCAAATCTCAAATTTCCAAGCATTAATCTGTCATACAAAATTCATCTTCTGACATAGTTCTCACATGAAAAAAATGCTTTCTCATATCAATTGGATGTCATGATATTGACACAGGAAGTGAGAGGAGAAAAAAAGTAGAGGAAAAAGTGCATGATGAAATAGAAAAGAAAGAGACATAGAGTTGTTTAGATTATCATTTTCAATCATTATTAAAATAGAAAATAAAACTTATTAGATTTCATACAAAAAGTATATTCCAACAAAATTATTGTCGACATACTTTTGGAAAAAAATATAAAATATAAAAATGAATGTGGGAATAGTACTCCTTTTCATAGTAACACACTATCTCAAAATGAGTATTCATGTTGTTTTTTGGTATAATACTCATTTTTTATGTAATGGTATTTATAATGTGTATTACATGAGTATTGCATTATATTTTTGGGATATTACTCATTTTCTGAGTAATATACTAACTCAATCATTGGGTACTACATGTTGTTCTTTTTGTGATTGTACTCATTTTCTAAGTAAACAAAGAAAATGAGTATTGTACCAAGCAATAACAAACAATACTCATTTTTTAGTTAGTTTGTTGCTTTGAAAATGAGTACTATCCCCCAAAATATAATACAATACTCATGGATTCATAATGGGCTCTAGAGGGGGTGAATAGGGCTAAACATTTAAAATAAATTCATAAATTAGAAGTTCAAGATATTTCCTAAGATAATGTTGTAAGTATGAAATTTGAGTACAACTAAACAAGCATAGCAAGGGAGAGTAAAATTAAACATACACCAATTTACACAATATTTATAATGGTTCCAACCTCCAAACTAGGAGATATACATCCACTATCTAGAGGGGTTAATCTCTAGAAGTTTTAACCATATCTCACTCCTTATATTTCACTATAAGAGTTACAACATAAGACCACCCTTTTCTATATCAGGGGATAAATTAACATTTGTTTTCGGATCAAGGAGACAGTAACCATTGAAAAAGATTTACCTATCCATGATCAAGAGTCTTCGGCTTATAAGGACTTACCTACTCTTGCAACTAATTTTCATCCTTCTCTGAGGACTTACCCACTCTTGCAACTAGTTTTCATCCTTCTCTGAGGACTTACTCACTCTTGTAATAAGTTTTCGACCTTATAGGTCTTACCCTCTCTTGTCTTGAAGCTTCAGCCTTTGACTTCACCTTCACCAAGGAGAAAACTTTTCACCAAGGGACTCCTTTCTTTCTTCTTCTTGTCCTCTCTTAGCAAAAGAGAGAATCTTCATGTTCATGGTAAAAAGAGAGATTCAGAGGTACAAGAAGTGAGAGACTCATATGATATAAACGTAGGAGTAACTCTCTTATAAATATCCTACTCACTCTAATAGATGTAGCAAGTGGTTAAGCTTATGAGAGTGGATGGAGGCTCTTTGAAGGTATATCTCTCTCAAATATAGTAGTAGTTGTCTAACCATGGGATGAATCCCAATGGGTCATATTCAATCTTGATCTTTGTGCTTGTATGATTTGACGTCTAATTGGTATTTGTAAGTTTAGTCATTTGAAGTGTGTCTTTCTAATATGAAATTTCAAGAGGAAGCATTAGACAAAAATGAATGGAATGATTTAGTTGTCATCAAAATAAATGTGAGTGGAATGATTTAGTCACCATCAAAACAAATGTGAGTGGAATGATTTAGTCGTCATCAAAACAAATGTTTTGTCAATCTAGACCTTGAGTCAACAACAATGACATAAAAAATGAGTATGATACCAAAAAAAAACATGCATCCTTCTTTTTTTTTGTTAGTGTGTTACTAAAAAAAATGCATAAAAAATAACTGAAAAAGTTTAATGACTGCCGATCGCCTGTTTCAGGAGTGTTAATTTAGACCGGTGGCGATGGATATTCCACCACTATTCGATCGAACCGAACGCGTTACCAAACAGCGCCCAACTCACTCGCATCATTCCGTCATGGAATACCAAACTGATTGGTGGGGGAAAAGGGGGTGCTATTTCTTTAACGAGCCGCAACAGCAATGGATGCAGTGGTAACGTGAGATCTGAGCGGTAACCGCACGTTGTGACACGCGTTCTTGACTTTTCAGCTGGTTGTTCACATCTGAGGGCCTGAGCCACCGCCGGGTGCCACGATTGTGCATGCGAACTGCGACAATGTCGTGAACAATACTTACACCCTGCACACAATCACGGGCAGTGCAAACGCCATCCCTCTTTTCCCAACTAGAATCGATTGCATAAGATGGGAAAGCTTTAACCATTAATTATGGCATTCAACTAGTCAATTTTCAAACCAACCTCGAGAGCTTCCGGACTACTACCGAGGCTATAAAGCCCCTTACTAAGCTCTGGAAAACACCCCATCACGCGTGCATTATGGTCCCTCAAAGTGCCCTTATTCACTCTGCCCTTGATCCGTTGTCTGTGCATTTCCATGGAGTTTTACAATCATTCAGCTAATCAGCTTTCTGTCCATTCGGAATTCTCCCACCATGTTTCTTTAAGTTAAAAATCTCCACTTTTAACTGCATAAAAAAAAGAAACTTTTATTTGCATCTTTGTTTTAGTCCATTGGGATCTTCTCCTGTGACACACTAGTCTTGGCTTTCATTGTCTAACTGGCTTCTTCCAGGGACCTGAACAACATACTTCTTCTGAATCCGAATGGCCTCTTGCTTAGATATAATCAGCAATGTCTCATTGCGTCAGTAGGATGTGTTTGTTCGTTGACGGTTACTCCTCAGGTAATTGTAAATTTGGTAGCTTATGCTTTAACCAAGCTGCAAGGGACAGGGAAGATGTGGATGGTGGCGTGAGATCTGAGCGCCCACTCGATACACGCTCTTGACTTTCAGGTCGCTGTTCAAAAACACGAGCTGAGCCACCACCGCTTGGTAGGGAGAACGAAAGTCATATTCGGTGGTGTGGGTGTTCTTAAAGAAAAAAACCAAAATAACACATTCTGTGGTAAATAATATTCATTATAGCACCTCAATAAAAATAATTCAACATATAGTCTACTTTGTAGTGAAAATGCTATTTTATTTGGCGTTTTTTTTGTCCAAGTTTAAAGTCGTGAGTCGATTTGGAGTTTTTTTAATAAATCACGAAGAAAGTGAAAAACCGTCAATTGAATTGACATTTTCATTCTTTGATTCAAATTGAATTTCTATTTTTTTATATATTTTTATAATTTTTTAAGAAAACGCCAAATGGATCGGCTTCTTCTGAACTTGGTAAAAACGTCAAATAAAATATTTTTTTCACTACAAAGTGAGGGTATTATTTTTAATAAAATATGTTATTTTGATTTTTTTTCCTTTTCGATATGACTCTCTTCACAACTCATTAATTCCGATGCGGGGACTTCAGGCTAAAGGCGTCTGTGAGTCTTCTTGTACCATAAGCTACTCACGGGCAGTGCAACCGCCATGAGTCTTCTTTCTCAAGGACATTACTACGGGCAGACAACCCTACTGCACACCCACATACAGCCCGCGAATTATGTATGGCGGTGCGCACGCACCATGTTCTGTTGGGCTTCAATTCTGAATCCCCCCATTCTTTAAATGTGTTAGCGATTCCACGTTGCGCCCCATCCGTCAACTTTTCCTTTGGGTTGTTTGTAGATGTAATGTGGACGTCAAGAAAAAAGAGAGGTCGATATTCATAATGAGAAAAAGGTGCCCCACACATTGAAACAATATACAAATTATACAACACACATCTATCTATACCAATGGCGGATCTAGAAGTCTACCACAGGGGGGCTGAATTACTATGAGTAGTTATGATGAGGAAAATAATACTTATTTAGAAAAAATGATGAAAAAACACCTAATAAGTGTCTCATTGTCTCCAACATATAAAATAAACTATTTGTAAAAAATCTAATATAAATGAAATGATAAATTTACTATTCAAAATAATAAATTTGTTTAAATATCTAAGGTCATAACTAACACATTATTTGACATATCTTTTAGATTAAAGAACTAGAAGATCAACAATATAATCATAATTCATGATCACTTGATCTGTAAAATGTGCATACAATTGACAATGCATAAGAAAAATAATAGATATATTAAAAATGGGAGTAAAATTATCTTTTAAGTGCAGAACAAGCATTAAAATATAATATGATATCATTTAGTGGATGGTGTCATACTGGAAGAACTAAACAATTATAGCAGTCAAATCTTATACTATAAAGGATATAAGTATAATGTACTTGGTATATTATAAGATCTTGACACAATGATCAGTTGAAGGAAACTTCGAGAAAAAAAAGAAGAAAAATATTTAATGTGGTTGTATGAACATTATATGATGGAGAAGCACATTGTGAAATAAAAAGTGAAGAGAATGAAGAGGAAAGATCCATGCGTATTTTTATTTATAAGTTGAAGAAGAGAGGATATGAAAGAAATATTACATATTTCTATTGACTTTCATTTTACACATCATCCTTATTTTTCTCTCTCTATTTGATTAAAATTATATTTACTAGATGGATTTTCTCACATTTTCTTCTCCTTCTTACCCCACATTTTATATATTTTTCTCTACTTTTTTTTACCTTATGCCAATTCAATCGTCTTATTTTCTTTTATAGATAGAAATATTGTCATTATCTTCTCAAGTTCTTGTAAATTTGTAATAATTATTACTTGACTTAAAACTTATAATATCTAAATATTATATAACTAAAAAAGTTTGTAAAATACCATATAACAATAAATATTATTTGGATATATTTCTATATAGTAATATATACTTTTTCTTATTTTAGAGTGATTGACTAATAAAAGTTTGAAAGAAAAATATATAAATAGAAGGTGATAGTTGTGCATGTATGGTTATCAGTTTTCCCAATGGTGTATTCTTATAATTGAGTGAACTTACTCAATTTATTGCTAATAATATATGTTAATTAATACGTCAATTATATTGCATCAAATTTCAGTTAATAGGTCAACATGATGCATGATATATTTTTACAAACTTCATTTTGTATAATTATTTTCATCTTTTATGTGTATATACCCCTAGTCTTATAGAGATTGACATTCAAATAGGGGAGACAATTTGTGTAACTCTTAACACAATTAATATGTAACTATTAAATAAATTTAGTAGGATAGAAGTGAAATATATGATTTCTTAAACTCATAATTGATGACATGCATATTAGGACGGTAAATTTTATAATTTGTAACTATATAAGACACATAATCTATAAATATATTAAGTTTAACCATTAAGAAGTTCATATGATAGGATTGACTGAAATCATAAGATTAAAAGTCGCATTTTGTACGATGCAATAATTTTTTTTTACAAAATACAAATATGTACATGATATCATAATAACAATAAAAATATTTTTTGGAGGGGGGGCTTCAGCCCCGACAGCCCCCCTCTGGCTACGCCCCTCATCTATACTATATAGGAAAGCCCGTCTGGGGTTTTTGATGCAATTTTCACCATCATTTTTTGAAAATACAAACTGGTCCTTAGCTTTGATGTCCTCAGTTTTGTGTATAGGAATATGTTATTGTTTGGTTCTATGCAAATTTCACAAGATTTAAGCATCTGCCACGAGTTCTCTGAAACTTTCACAACGATTCTTCCATCTTCGCCCACCGACTTGCTGTGGTAGGGTTTCTTGTCGGGAGATTTGGAAAAGATCATGGTTTGGCTGGCGATTGATTGGAGCAATTTGGCAAAGTAGGTGCTCTACTATCGGGGAGACGTCTCCAACGTCGTCGGCGAGCTTAGCCGTCTCGCGGTCATCACCTGCTACGCTAGGCGGCAAGCTGCTGTGTGGTCTCTGTCGATGCTTGACCCTGGGTCTGTGAGGATAGAGAAACCAGTAGTTTCTTATCACAGAGTTCATCAGGTAGATTTTCCCTTGCTCTCACCTTACTCCTCCTCTCTGAATTCTTTGTTCATTATAGTTTGTGAATTTTCATGGCTTTACGATGTGGATTTCTTCCGAACATTCACACATTTACCAAGTAGCGAACAACTTAAATTAGCCTCACCAAATGGATCCGAATTTGTCACTTGCCAGTGGTTTCTCAACTCCCATTGTACTGTGAGTGCTTTCCTAAATATGCTAATTCTCCCCAGGTTTAAGATGCTACCTTCAACCCTGCTCTATATCGGCAAGGGAGACAAACTCCTAGGGTTTTTTTTGCCCTTCCACGCCATCATGTCGGCTCTGTATTGACAAGGGATATAACCTTCCTACAGGATAGTTAAAAGCTCTCTTTATGTGTGTTGGATTCATCACGCCTTAGTAATTCAACTTACAACTTCGTTTCTGAATTCACCAATATGTTTTCTATGCCTAGAGTCTGGCAGATAGTATAGATGGCATGTCCAAATAGGGGTATGATAAATAGTCCAGTATACTAGATCGATAATGAATGATGTCTTTTCATTTTAGTATTCTAATATTACAACTACGTCCTAATAATGGATGGAAACAAGCTGTGTCATAGGTCACCTGCAGCCGTGTTCCTTTCTACTTTCGTATCAACTCATACTCCTACTCACTAGCTATTCAAGCATCTGTTGGCCCAACAATATCCATTGATATACAACCATTTTACAACCAAGCCAGTTACCATGATTTATACATCCTAATTATATCATGCCAGATTTAGTCTCCCGTGCCAACTCTGAGACAAGCAAGCTTCTATCCTTCACCCTAGCTTCTGTCATCAAGCTGCTTCTCATCTGCAGCTGCTTCTAATATTCTATCTTGACCTCTAGAACCTTGGGTATTATGTTCTTCAGTACTGCGCCATACATTTGAGAACAATGAACCTCTTGTGCCAGAACTTGCCCTTAAACTTCACCTTCAAGAAGGGCCCATCGATTTCTGTAAGGTTGACTATGTTCATGATGCTTACAGGACCCGTCAAATATCTGGTCTAGCTCGGAGTGGGCGTCCTCTAGAACAAGATGTATGCTATCCTTGTGAGGTTGAGCGACGGAGTGATGAGGCCCTCACCGAAAAGGGCATGCACCTATATCTTTGTGATTGAGCGTTTCTCCGATAGAGGAGAGTCGGTGAGTTTCTGAACACATGACCCTTAACCGTATAAAAAAATACATCCGTAAGTATGATGGAGAAAATTGCATATCAACCCAAAAGGCATGTTGGAGAAAATTGCATAACTAATCCCCGATGCCCCTTCTTATATAGTATAGATTCCTTTGCCATCTCCCCTTTCTTTTTTCAGTTATCCTTATTACTTCCGACACTCTCTATGTTGCTTTGTTGTGCGTCACCTTTTCTACTCAGTTTCTATAGATTTCTCTTCAGAGGAGAACTCATCCATTTCCAGTTTGGCTGTAGGGATTTTTAATTTGTCCATCTGGGGAAAAATACCTCCTGTCTTATTAGTAACTACGATATATTAAGTTCAGGGAAGATGGTAACGGATTGGCCCTCTTCACTTAGGTCAATTTCGTCTACTTACGATGCTATGTATTTTCTGATTGTAATATTTCTCAAAGTAACACACTTTGCGGAAAACCGGCCACCCAATTTAGCATTAATTGACGCTTTACAATTGACGTTGTAATGCAAAGGGTCACAATGTCAAATGAAAAACACCAACTATTATGACATCTTTCCATTATTTTAGACTATGATTGTTTAAGTGCTTTCATTTTATTTTTTCGGAGCTGTAGATTAACTGAATTGGCATTTATTGGTAGACAAATCTTTTTCCTTTTGACTGGATATACTGTTTGTCAAGATGCTCAAGGTTTTGGTACTACTCCGTTAATAAATTCCCCTCTAATGGAATTTGTCGTTCGGGTTTATTGTTATCAAAATCGAGAGTAGTCTTGTGTAAGAAAAAAATATGATATTCAAGAACTGTTTTGGGTCACACTGAACAAGTAATTTCAGTGGACACTATAAAATCATCTAAAATTCATTTTGACTATTCAATTTTTAATTGAATACTAGGTTATTTTGTACTTTTCCTTTATATATCAACAAAAATATTCTGTTACTAAACGTAAAATAACGTTATAATTAGCTAATTGTTTTGAACTTTTTTATAATAGGTTGAAAGTTGATTTCACTCATGGCAAGCTCATCTTCTCAAGGTTTGTATTTTTAAAACTTACATATTTTTGTTAGTACAAAAGCCATCTGCAAAGCATGTTCAATAGTAGAATTTTTTAATTGATTTCTTATTGTAGAATTTTCATATGTAAGTTAATAGTTCATTATAAATAACAATAAGAAATGTAATAAATATATTTACATTGGTTATAGGTGATTGTAATCATGAAAGAAGTAGAAAGCATTTACGGAGTTATCTATCAGATGCTAGGATTTCACAAATAGATTGAAGTAACTTCCATGTAAATCTACATATACTAAAATAAAAGTAATATTTGATTATAAATGATGGGTTACACATATGCAAATTTCAAAGAACGACATTACTTATGATTTCCTTCATGTATTTGCATACATTGTGGTGCATACATGTGGATTGAGGATAGAGTTATAAAAAAAGGTGATCAGATTCCACATTTTCATTCATGTTGTTGGGTTGGAAAGTTTAAATTACCAATGTTGCACTCAATCCCCTCTTACCTTGATGATTTACTAAAAGGAAGTTCTAAGGAAGGAAGACATTATTGCAAATACATTCACCAATACAATAATGCTTTTGCTTTCACATCGATGGGTATATTGCAAGACACATCAATTATTGATGGAAGAGGTCCTTATAATTTTCGAATTCATGGACAAATTTATCACCTTATTGGTTCACTTTTACCTTCTAATGGTAATCAACCTCTATATGCTCAACTTTATGTATATGATACAGAACATGAAGACATCTATAGGTGTAATGTGTTTTTAAATAATAAAGAATGCTCGAAAGTGAATAGATCTATGATTATTAGATTGCAGAAAATGATTAATGATATAAATCCTTATGCTATGATATTTTGTTATGTTAATCAATGTATAAAAAATAATTCTATTAATGAACTTCATTATATTTGAGTGCTAGCAGAAACAATGTTAATGCTAAATATTCATTATCTACTGTGAATGAATTGGCAATGTTAGTTGTTGGTGGAGATGAAGGAATTTCTAAATGTAGAGACATTATTGTCTGTCACATTAAAATTAGCAAAAACATCCTGCTTATATGCCATTGTAATATCCATTACTTTTCCCATATGGTGAGGATGGTTGAAGACCTGAGATTCAAGGTAATCAAAGTGGAAATAACCATAAACGGAAAACAGACAACATTCTAGAATTTTATTCATATCGATTGCATGATCGTGATGCTAAAAGAAATAATGCTTTACTTAGAAGTGGAAGACTTTTGCAACAATGTATAGTTGATGCTTATGCCTGCATTGAATATGATCATTTATCATGGTATAAAAACAATTAGGTTAAATTCTGAGTAGATACATATGCTAATATCAAAGATTCATATTCTTCTGGAATGAATAATGCAATGAGTATAGACAAACATATTATCTTGCCGACATCATTTACAGGATGACCACGATATATGAAACAAAATTTTCATGATGCAATGGATTTATGTGCATGGGTGGGTCCACCTGATCTTTTCATAACATTCACATGTAATCCAAAATGGCCTGAAATACACGAATACATCCAACATTTTGGTGAAAAATCAAGTGAAGATCGACCAGATATTGTATCTAGAAATATTTAATATTAAGCAAAAATAATTAAAAGATGATATCATCAAAAAGCAACTATTTGGAAAAGTGATTGCAGGTATACATTTTAATAGTCATTATTATATTTATATAATATAATATTTAGATCTTTCAGTTATAGAGTTCCAAAAAGAGGACTACCACACATGCATTTGTTGATCACTCTTGATCATCACAGTAAAATTAGATCTGCAAAACATGTAGACCGCATTATTTTGACTGAGATACCTGATATTCATGTCGATCCTTTAGCGTATGAAACTATTTGAAGATGTATGGTTCATGGTCCTTGTGGTGTTTACAATGAAAACTCTCCTTGTATGTTTAAAAAAAGATGCAATAAATTCTATCCAAGCAAATTTAATGAAACAACTACTTTTTATTCAGATGGTTATATAATATACTAAAAAAGAAATAATGGGAGATAATTCACTTTGAACTCAGTAAGTATAGATAATCGTTGGATTGTAACTCATAATATTCAGTTGTCAAATAAATATGATGCACATATAAATGTAGTAATATGTAATCAGGCACAAGCTATTGTGTATCTATACAAATACTTACATAAAGGCCATGATAGAGCTACCGTTGCTGTACAAAATGGGAATGATACAAGTGTTGACGAGATAGCTGCCTATCTAAATTGTCGATATATATCTACTTATGAAGCATCATGGATAATATTTGATTTCTATATTCATCACCATAGTCTTTCTGTCTTACGTTTAGATATATATATTTGCCTAATGAAAATCATGTAACTTTCATAGATGACAAACCAATTGAAAGTGTAATGAAATGACCATTTGTTGAAAAGACTATGTTGACTGAATGGTTCGAAACAAATACAAAAACAAATATTTCTAGAAATTTGACATACATAGAATTTCTACAACAATGGACATGGGATAGTAATAAAAAAGTTTGGTCAATACACAAAGGTGTTTTTTCAATTGGCTGACTACCCCATGTTAATCTATGTGTTGGTGAATTGTATTGGTTAAGATTGTTATTGTGTATAGTTCCTGGTGCAAAAAATTATACAGAATTAAAAACAGTAAATGGTCATCTATGTAATAATTTTAAAGAAGCATGTCATGAGATGAGTTTACTATCAGATATGTCTAAATGGGAATATGCTTTCATTGATGCTATTATATGGGCTACATCTTGGCAACAACGCCATTTATTTTTTTCTCTACTACAATGCACTGAAATAAACAATCCAAAAAAGATATGGAACGATTACTGGCCATATTTAACTAATGATTTTAGAAAAAGAATTCCTATTGATTCTAAAATGCCAAAAGAAATGGATAATGAATTAAATTTGAAAAACAAAGATTTACTACACATTTAAGAAATCTTGAATAAGAACTGAAGGTCTTTAAAACACTTTGTTGGATTTCCATTGCCAATACTCTTAAATTAAAGATTATCAGATAATAGACTAATTCGTGAAGAGTTGACGTATGATCGTATAAATATATGTGTTGAATTTAATAAAAGATATAAGAAGTTAAATACAAAATAACTTCTAATGTTCAATGATATTATCCAATCATGCTACTCTCCTATAGGTTCATTTTTATTTGTGAGTGGCAGTGGAGGTATGTGGAAAACATTTTTGTGGAATACATTGGTAGCAAAATTGCGAAGTAATGGAAAAATAGTTTTGGTTGTTGCTTCGTCAGGAATTGCAACATTATTATTTCCAGGTGGACGCGTAGCTCATTCTAGATTTAAAATTCCCTTAAATTGGATGAAAACTCAACATGTGCTATATCATTTAAGTCATATTTGGCTAAGTTGGTTTAAAAAACAATGTTGATAATTTGGGATGAAGCGCCTATGGTGAGTACATATGCATTTGAAGCATTCGATAAAACTTTAAAAGATATTATGCATCATATAAAAGAAAATTCAAAAGATCATTTATTTGGAGGCATAATTTTTGTTTTAGGTGGTGATTTCAGACAAATTTTACCTGTTATACCTAAAGGAGAACGATCTGATTACTAATGCAACTATTAGTCTATCCAAACTTTAGAATCAATGTCATATTTATACACCGTCAACAAATATGTGTGTTGAATATACAAGTACAAACTTTAATGATGATAGAAAAAAGTTTGTTGAATGATTACTAAAAGTAGGTGACAGTAGCATTCCATGTGTACATGTAAATGAAGAATATCATGATAATTGGATTGAATTACCTCAATAACTATTGCTAAATGAACCAACCACTATACAAACTTTAATTGAAAATATTTATCCAAATTTTGATGTGAAGCATTCAGATCCAAACTACTTCAAAATGCGTGCTATACTTGCACCTAGAAATGATGAAGTTGATGATTTAAATTGTTTGTTGTTAGACCGTTTACCAGGAATTTCATCCTTATGTTACAATTTTGACACCGCAGAGACACTTGATAATAGAAAAACAATTGATCATACTTTATATTCTGTTGAATATTTACATTATTTAAAATTTTCAAGTATTCCAAATCACACACTATCATTAAAAGTCAGAGCTCCAATTATGCTTATTCAAAACATAAATCAATCAATAGGACTCTGCAATGGAACTAGATTAATAGTAAGAATGATTAGCCTTCATGTTTTAGTTGCTAAAATTATTACAAGAAGTCATATCAGTGATCATGTTTATATCCCCCGTATTACTTTCACGGATAAGAAAACTAGAGAACCATTTCTTTTTAAAAGAAGACAATTTCCTATCAGATTATCTTTTGCTATGACTATAAATAAAAGTCAAGGACAAACCTTACAATCTGTTGGGCTATATTTAAAAATACCTATTTTTTCTCATGGACAACTATATATTGTCATTTCTCAAGTTACAAAAAGAGAAGGTTTGAAAATTATGACATGTGATTGCGATGGAATTCCAAAAAATCTTACAGAAAATATAGTCTACAAAGAAATATTGCAAAGTGTTACAGACAAATATACAATTACGTGAAGTTTATCCACAATATAATATAGGTAATCATATCATATTAAATTATATCCTTATTATTATTGATTATGAAATTATTTATTTGGTTATATATTTTCAAACTTTTCTCAGTCACACATCCATCTAAAAACTTCATTTTTAAATGTATTACTCTTATCACTGATTTTATTATATCCATAGGTCACACCAAAGTATGGATGATAAACACACTTTCAAAGTAGATGATGATACTTTAGAAGGTAAAAAATCCGGATTCGTTATTCAAATTTTGGATTGCTTACTTTTTTCTTTATATGATTCTAATGTCTACTTTTTTTCTCTACAGGTGATGACATACAAACTATGAGTGATTTCAAAATCAAAAAATCAACTTACGATATTCCAAAAGGTAAGATAACACACAACATCAACAAAAAGCAACCGTCATATGATAAAAAATACAATCAATTTATTTTTATGACAAAATTAGTTTGATAATACATTTTTGTATTTATATTATAAAACAATTTCTAGATGAACTCTTATCCATGCTTCTATTTCTCCTGGTATGTGTATATCAGGTACAACTCAAATTACTAACAAACAACTTAGCAGTAAAAGTACTATAGAACATTAGTTCAATATTATTAACCTATACATAAATAGTATCAATTACATTTCATGACAAAATAAAGTCAAAAGAATTGTACATCTTATTCATTTTAGTCTACTAGGTAAATAATTTTTTAAACAATAATTTGCAGGTACAGAGAGTTCCAATCTCAAAGAAATCAGTCCCGAACACCAACAAAAGAAATGGTTCTATCTAAAAGAATTGCAGAATTTCGAATTGATAAACCAAGTGGATATATTAAAAAATCGAAAGTTCCATCTGATCAATTTTTTTCAATAACTTAAAAAAAGACTTCTATGCCTCCACAATATGGTACAATATATTATCATCATTTTGGTTAGTTATTAAAAATGAAATAATGATCTTATATGTAAATGATCTTACCTATAAAAATTTATACAGAAGAGATGAAGAAATCATTACCTATTGTCTTACAATGACGCAAGCCATCTTTATTTCGTATGATACATCCAAATCAACAGGAAGTAGTACTTTTTGTTTGCGTTGTAAACAAATGGAGACGTACAATTGACAAACCAACTGGAAAAATGGAGTGATTCATAATTATTCTCATAGATTCTGAGGTATTTCTTAATTAACTTTACATTATATTATTTTAACATTACCTATATATTTTATTAGCAAATTTGAATTTCATCTAGGGTGATGAAATGCAAGAAAGAATTGTTCATTCTAATCCAACAAAATGGGATCAATTGCTTACTATAGGTAATACTTTGGTGTTGAAATCTATAAGCATTAGAAAACTCCAATTTGTCTTTCGGATTGTGCCTCATAATTTTATCATATTCATCAATGACCGCTCAATTGGTGTTGAGGTGCAAGATGATCAAACAATACCATATCCTAAATATCACATCACACCATTGGATGAAATAAGGTCATTGAAACCTAAAAATCGAGCTTTAATTGGTAAATTATTAAATTATAACATTGTTTATGCTTATTGTATACAAACTTCACTATTTTCTTTATTAGATGTGGTTGGAATTATCAAGAAATTAGAATCAAGAACTATGTCAAGAAACTCCTGTATCAGTCTCCATATTGTAGGTCAAAGGTGATTTATAATGATTACTTTAAATAAATATGTGTTTCTAACGTAAATAATGTATATTCATTTTTGACATAGTAATTGATGCATCCGATTGACCATGTGGAATGAACTTGCAAAAAATATGATGATGACTTGGTCATTGCTGCAAAGAATAATGTTGTTCTTCTTGCAACGAAAGTCAAAATTGATACATACAATGGTGCATAACAACATATAACTTTATTTTCAGTCTAATAAATGTATTTCTAACAAAATTTCCCTTCATAGATGAGTACTGCATTGCAAGCACTAATTATTCAGGTCTCTGAAATACTAATAAAGTGGTTAGTAATGGTTGATGATGTCAAACCAATACTAATATTTCAAGAACAAAGAAGATAATATAATTTATGTTGCCTTTCTAATTATCTTACACGTTGTAGGTTTTCTAAGGATAAATTGAAGGGCGAACTTTCAACATCAATCTGTATATATAACAACAAACAAACGGAGCGAAGCACTCAATTTGTGACTATTAGTGATGTTGTTCTCCATGCACAATCTATCATTGATAAGATAATTATATAATTTAGTAAAATTACTATTTTGAACTCCTACATTCATGTCGTAAACTCATAGATTGAATTTATTTTTATTTTTTAATTACAACCGCTTTACTTCACAATAAAAGGCACAGTTGCAAATGTATCTTCTGAAGATGAAATATTTTATGATCGCTGGCAATCATGCTCAAAGAAGTACAAATTAGCAGTAGATAGTACAAGATGATATCACTGTGATGTTATTGATTGTGTTTCAATAATAAGGTAATGCCGTTAATGTAGAATCAATTGATATACAATGTACCAACAAACATGTATAGTTATGAAAAATTGTTTCGTATTAGGTTGAAAATAAAAGCCAAGATCCTTGATGAAAGTGGAGACACATACGTTACCCTATTTGAAGAAAATGCAAATTCATTTCTATGTGTCACTACAGAAAGACTGTTGCAACTCTTCACTGAGGTTAATTGATAGTTTAGCATAATAACATCTACACAAGTAATTATTATCAAATCTAGAGCTAAACTAAGTAGTATATGTTACTAATGAATATTTTGTTAGGATGAAAGCCAAACTGATTGACAAAATATTTGAGGAACCAGTTGGAAAAACATTTACTTTTTAGGTACGATTGAGTAGAGAAAACCAGCACAACACAATGAATGGGGAATTTACTGTCACTTCTTTCGATCAATGGAGAAACAAATGACACTCTGGTATAAGGTAAAACATGCTAAATAATTGCTTTTAAATTTCAAAATACTCATTTTTAAAGAACAATTCACATAATAAAAAGTAAAACATATTCTCATATCATCATTGCTTTATTATGCAGGAATAATACTTTTTGAATGAAGCTACTATCATAATGTACATATATGTATATATGTATGCGTGCATATACAACTATGGAAAAAATCCTCCTACATGAAAATCTTATTTTTTGTCATCTAAAGGGAGCTCATATGAAAAAGATATTGTCCTTAGGTATACTTTTTAATTTTAAATTTTATTTTGTTGTTATAATTGTTTTTATGTACATTTTTCCTATATAATCATCTTAGAAGATTGTATCTGTAAAATAATCATTATTTTTTTAAATATAAAGTAGTCATTATTTAAGTACAATTTGCAAACTTCATATGAGATATACACTCTAAAATTCATATACGTCTTTTCTTCTTAAGAGAATATTCATATCGCTCTTTACAACCAACTAGCTTTGCTGAAATTTAGATGTGAAAGAGTTCGCAAATGATGATGCCATATAAACACTCATACAAAGAAAATGAAAATATAACCTATTACACCAAATTTTCATGTTTGTTACAATTTCTCTAAAAAAATTAAGAAATAAGCTTCACATCATTTCACATATACAATAATAAAAGATGATTAATATACATAAATATCAGTGATGTTGGTTTTCACAAACATGTCTTAATTAAGAACATATTCCACAACACTTGTCTTCCGTACTAAAGAAAACTCTATAAACAAAAGTGTACGTTTTTAGGATAAATATTTTATCGTATGTTCTACACTAAGAATCTTACATTTATAAGGAATAAAATGATAATGATTATCGATGTTTCACCTCTCTCTTTTATACTACTACTTCTCTCAGAAAAATGTGGGAAGATAGGATACAATCTTAAAAATTTAAGTGTACCTCAATCTATGCTATAAACCTATACAAAAACAACCTTTATATTAAAGTATATATATTATCCATAAATCACTAAGAACATAATAACAAGACATATACATGCGTAATCTCAAACAAATGAATTTATCAAAAGCTATTCTTTAGAGTCATGATGTTTAATATGAAGAATTCAGTAATTCATTTCAATGCTTCTTATAGTCTGATAAAATCTATATAGAACTTATTATTAACATTAATTTAACTTACAAATAATCTTCATTTTTAGATCAAAGGCACGACTTTATTTTGATAAGCCAATATAGCAAAGTAAAGCTACCTTTTGAAAGGAACCTACTAATCATGTTGATCGTCTTTTTCTAAAGTGGAACAAGGGAGTAAATTTTGACTGGTGCGTCTTCTTTTTCCTATATCACTAAAGATGGTAGCATATAGTATATATTATATTTTAATGTAATTAAAACATTTCATCATTTTACTTCTCTGAAACCTTTAATTGTATTGACCTCATCAAAATGACAAGTATACAATCATTTTTTGAAATAAAGAAAATAAGATTCCATATGGTATCTTTTTTACACTTCTACACCGGTAAGAATAGAAAATGGTAGTTAGACTCCCCAAGGGGTGAGAACCACATCAAAATCAAAATACTATTTCACTAACATGTTTTTCAAAACAACAAAATTTGGTCATAGATCATGTTAAATTTTACTGCCTCCTTGGCTGATGTCATTTTCAGCTTTATATTCTTCACCTACATGCATGTGATATGACACAAGCAATCATTTTAGAAATATACATACCTTTGTTTATTAATGTAATTCCAACCAATCCGTAATTAAGTATATAGTTTACTATTTTTTACACTTCCACACTAACATAACAACAAAGTGAATTCCAGTCGTATCTATGATGCTCCTATCAACTTTTCATAATCTTTTACAATATGTTTATTGATTCAAAAGATGAGGGATTAAATTAATACATACGATATATAATAACCTTTATGACTATATTCATTTTAGTTGTAATTTCCCAATCTTCTTGGTAGTTATCCTTTTTAAATAGTGACATTAATGACCCCTCAACTCACACTAACATTAATTTATCATTTTCTCTTATGAACTACTGACATGTTGTAGAGAAATAATACAATAATAGTCAGTAGGTCAAAGATTAATATTTAGGATTCAGAAAGAGTTGGCTAATTAATCTAAGAACTGAGAAACCCTATAGGCTCCATGGATGCAAAGATTCACAGACTTCATGCGGAAGCACTAAGATCTGGAATCTTAATTCAATAAGGAGAATAAAATATGAAGCTAGATAGAAGGGTTATCATGTTCTACACCTTCATTATTCTTATTCTTGGATGCCCTATGGAGAAGAAGTGACACATCAGACATTATTTGAGAGAAGTTAAAATGATGTTACTTTATAGGTAAGAGAATTTACTAAATTCACCCAACCCATTCTAAACCTTATACTTTGATACTCTATAAATTATGCAACTATCATACCATTAACTATCTATTCCATTTTTATGTACATATTGCAAGAGACACATTATTCTGAATGTCACATTAATATGATAAGATGTGAGTAAAAAAACAACGACGTCACATTACAGATATATGATGTTTGTGTGTATTTCATTATGACTACCTTCCCATCAAATAAAGTGGCTCGCTTCTATAAGTTGTATTGTAGTTCAAATGAGTTTATATGCTTTTATGTGCTTTTGGGCATTTATGTTACTACCGAAATTGGTATAGGTGTGCTTTTAGTTAGAACTTCAAACGATCTGCGTGCATGATTATATAGCAAAGCAACATAGGACTATTTTAAAGAATTTGTGTCTGTGGAGGATACAAACATGCATGTCCTAAACACATGCAAAACTATTGCGTGGTTATATGAACATTCTAATCACTAAACATTTCTCATAATATTAGTCCTTATAAATGTTATGTGTGCCTTCACTTTGTTTGCATTATTTTACTAAATTGAGTTGGTGTATAACTAACACTGATGGATAGGAAATAATTAGCATCACTACTCTAAATAGTATCGCTAAAATTCAGTTTACATTCTGTTCGTTTGGCCTGTTCTTAGTGATTCAATAGAAAAAAAAAATTATTCAAGAATAAACAAGCATACACGCCTTGAGCACATGTAGAACTATTGCTTGGTTATGTGAACATTCTAATCAACAAAAATTTCTCATAATATTAGCCCTTATAAATATTATGCGGATAGCACAATAGAATGTGTGCTAACCAGTTTTCTATACTCATTTTAAAAAAATAATTCACATAATGAAAAGTAAAACATATTCTAATATCATCATTGCTTTATTATGTCGGAATAATACTTTTTGAATGAAGTTACTATCATAATTTACATATATGTACATATATATGCATGCATATATAGCTATGAAAAAACTCCTCCTACATGAAAATGTTATTTTTTGTCATCTAAAGGGAGCTCATATGAAAAAGATATTGTCTTTGGGTATGCTTTTTAATTTAAATTTTTTATTTCTATTGTTATAATTATTTTTATGTACTTTTTTCCTATATAATCATCTTAGAAGATTGTATCTGTAAAATAATCATTACTTTTTAAAATATAAAGTAGTCATTATTTAAGTACAATTTGCAAACTTCATATGAGATAGACTCTCTAAAATTCATATACGCTTTTTCTTCTTAAGAGAATATTCATATTTCTCTTGATAACCAACTAGCTTTGCTGAAATTTAGATGCTAAAAAGTTCACAAATGATGATGCCATATAAACACTCATACTAAGAAAATGAAAATATAACCTATTGCACCAAATTTTCATGTTTGTTACAGTTTCTCTAACAAAAATTAAGAAATAAGCTTCACATCATTTCATATATACAATAATAAAAGATGATGAATATACATAAATATCAGTGATGTTGGTTTTCAAAAACATGTCTTAATTAAGAACATATTCCACAACACTTGACTTCCATACTACTACTACTCACAAATTTTTTTTTGCGAAGATAGAATACAATCTTAATACTGGAATTATAACTTTCTCTTATGACCTTTGTTTTATTTTCCTTTTTATGTGAATCGTTAAATCTTGAAACTTATCAAAAACGTTACTTTTTTTCAGTGATGAAGGAAAAGTGTTTAAGATACTGAAGGTGGAGCCCCTTCCCGAAGACACTGGACACTTCTTTAATCTAAGTAAATACTATTCCTCTGGTTCAATCAAGTAACATTGGGTTGAAGCAAAATCACTTACCGGTTACAACTGTGATATTATATATGTATCTAACGATTGAAGGTGGAACATCTATTTCTTATCTTGTATTTTTTAGATTATTCTGATTGACAACCTTTTCGATTTGGTTGGCATTAGACAATTTTGGTTCAATGTCTATGATAAGAAAGCAGTCATGAATTGATAGTTCCATCTAATATGTTCCATTTTAGCCATAGAATTGTCGGCGTATACTAACAACAGCTACATAACATATTATTGAAATGCGTATGTATAGTATTTTGAATTAAATTTGGATTTTTTTTATGGTAACAAAATCTAATATGGGGTAATATGCATTAATTAAACATAATTTGTTTAGATTTAAATTTTGTTTCAGTAAGTTAAATGAGGTTATATAAAAATAAACTATTGTGGTATTTAGCTTGGCTCGACAAAAAAATTGATTGTTGATGTATAGTCACTACACATGCTAATAGGAATTTTAATTTGCTTTAACATTTCTATTATGTTGTAATCTTTAAAGTATTTTATCTTTTTGTTCGAAAAACATAATTCAATTTGGTAATTAACAAGCACTTCTTTGTTTCTTTTTCTTATATCAGGTTGCATAAATAGTGTCACATATGGAGAGCTCATCTAATGAAGTTTTGTGTGATTTGTTGTGGTTTATTCTTTTATTTATATGTCACTGTGGAATTTAGGACGACTGTACAAACAATAGGTCTCTGAAAATAATGGTGATATCTTTTCTTCTAAAAATGTGCTTTAGGTTAGAAAGAGGACAGTCTTGAACCTAAGTATCTAGACATGCTATGCGTGTTAAAGAGGGGTAGGGGATTGATCCCTTATTGGTTGTAACAACCTCTGGAAGATTGAGCCACCCAGTTCACCTCCGATATGCCAAAAAATGCATCTATTTTTCTCTATTTCAGGTAGCTGGAGTTAATTGAATATAATGTCCATTTGTTTGTCCATTTCTTTTCTTCTATTTCACAATAAACATGTGGTTAGAAACTCATCACCTTAATTATCTCAGCGGAGCATGCAACTCTTTGTTCAATTCTAATTCTCTGATAATAATGGTGATACCTTTTCTTCTAAAAATGTGCTTTGGGCTAGAAAGAGGGTAGTCTTGAACCTAAGTATCTAGACATGCTACTTGTGTTAAAGAGGGATATGGGATAGATTTGTTATTAGTTGCAATGGCCTATGGAAGGGTGAGCCACCCAGTTCACCTCCAATATGCCAGAAAATGCATCTATTTTTTCTCTAGTTCAGCTAGCTGGAGTTAATTAAATATAATGTCCATTTGTCCAGACTGGACAGTATTTGTTTTTCTCTACTTCATGATACAAATAGTCTATTACCTTGTAGAATTCTTTGTGATTGCACATGCCTTCTCCAAATCTCAATTAAATTATTCACGCACATGTTACCCTTATCAATTCTTGCACCAACCCAATAGCTTGATAGGTTAGACATTGTTGTGATTAAATATTAATAGAGTAAGTTTTGCTTGCTAAATATGACATCAACATAGCTAATTAGTATGAGTGCCAAATATTTCATACCGGTTATACAATTTTTTTACTATAGATACCTTGTATTCAAAAATTACAAAATCACCATTAGTCACTGCTTAATTATAGAATAAAGCACAAATAAATAACCATACAATAAACCGAACAGAACTTCTCTCAGAACTCCTCTATACATATGAAAATGGCTATTCACATGGAGGAATTGACTCTCATGTCCCCATGATTACATATTTATAATGTTTCCAAACTATTTGCATGGATTCTAATATCTTTTCTTTCTTAAAATGTGCTTGCATTAGAAAGAGGACAGTCTAAAACCTAAGTATCTAAACATGCCATGCGTCTTAAAGATGGATAGGGGATAGATTTGTTATTGGTTGCTACAACCGCTAGAAGGTTGTTACACTTTCATAGCTATTTTGCAATTTATATTTAATATTTTGTCCTGACGTCATTTTGTTTCTTTTCTACTACACTTACCTTCTTAAACTAAGAACTTAGTATCTATCTTTTTAAACTGAATATCCTAAGAATTGGTCATGCAAGTTCCATGAAGGAGCATATTCGGGATTTTAGGTTAAGGCATCCATATATATTTCTATTTTAGATTAAGATATAGTAGCATTGTTACAAAATCTTGCATCAACCTAGTACCCTGGTTGGTTAGACCAGGTCGTGATTAAACTTACTAGAGTGACTAGTTGTTGCTGGCTAAAGTTGGTCAATAACATAGCTAATTAGTATTATTACCATCTACTTCATGTTGCGAATGCAAAAATCTAAATCAAGATCCTTTATATTCAGCAATTACAAAGTCACCATCTTACTCTATGGAATGAAGAACAAACAAATAAGTATACAATGCTTAAGGTAATTAATATACATTTCAGTACAACGTTCTCTTAAACTAAGAACTTCGTATCTATCTTTTTAAAATGAACATCCTAAGAATTGATCATGTAAGTTCCATGAAGGAGCATATTCAACTTTGATTTGAGGTTAAGGTATCAATAGATATTTCTATCTCAGATTAACAGAGTGATTGGCTATTGCTAGCTAAAGATGGTCAGTAACATAGCTAATTAGTACTATTGCCATCTACTTCATATTAGGTAAGAGGATTTGCTAGATTCACCCAGCCCAATTTGTTCTCTATTTTATTAGTGTAATTTTTTCCTGATGTTCCCTGATGACATTTAGGCTGAAACATCTAATCATTCCATATGAAAATCATCACCTTAATTATCTCAGCTGAGCATGGAGCTCTTTGTTCAATTTTATTTCTCTAAAAATAATGGGATACATCTTCTTTCTAAAAATGTGCTTTGGGTTTGAAAGAGGGTAGTCTTGAACCTTACTATCTAAACATGCTATGTGTCTTAAAGAAGGCAGCCTTGAACCTAAGTATCTAGACATGCCATGCGTCTTAAAGTGGGGTGGGGGATTGTTTGTTTTAGGATACAAACAACATGTTTACTTGTGGATTTTTTTGTGGTTCGACATGCCATTCTCCAAACCTCAATTGAATCATTTACACCCATGTTTCCCCAATCTAACCTAACCTATATAAAGTACAACCTAGACCACAAGAAAATAGCTTGAACTTAGAGAGTCGACATCACTTCGTAAGTCCTACAATTACCTTGTACAACCTACAAAATGTCTGATTTACATGATGACATTTACTAAGGTTAAAAAACAATTCACATGTCCTCTTATTTTTTTGCCTTAAGCGGTTGAGGACATTAAGTTCCACTCAACTACTACTCATTTGAGCTCTATAGTTCTTGCATCATCAACTACTGTTGCTTTCATGGATGAGGCATTTGGCATTAGGGAAAAGACCCTACTGCTAGAAGTCACAGTGGACTTGAAAGAAAGTCTAACAATACACCAACTGACATGCTTTTGATATACTATGAGCCCCAAATTCAACTTAACTAAGATTTGATGTAGAAATTGTTAATATAAAGTAGAATTATTGAATCTATGCTCCTTTTAAATAGTTTTGGTTGTTGCTTTGTCAGGAATTGCAACACTATTATTGCCAGGTGGATGCACAACTCATTCTAGATTTAAAATTCCTTTAGAATTGGATAAAACTCAACATGTGATATACCATTGATTTCAGTTTTGGCTAAGTTGATTCAAAAAAACAATGTTGATAATTTGGGATGAAGCATCTATGATGAGTAGATATGCATTTGAAGCATTAGATAGAACTTTAAAAGATATTATGCATCCTATAAAAGAAAATTCAAAAGATCATTTATTTGGAGGCATAACTGTTGTTTTAGGTGGTGATTTCAGACAAATTTTACCTATTAACCTAAAGGAGGACGATCTGATATTACCAATGCAATTATTAGTCAATCCAAACTTTGGAATCAATGTCATATTTATGCACTATCAACAAATATGTGTGTTGAACATACAAGTACAAACTTTAATGATGATAAAAAAAGTTTATTGAATGGTTACTAAAAGTAGGTAATGGTACCATTCCATATGTACATGTAAATGATGAATATCATGATAATTGGATTGAATTACGTCAAGAACTATTGCTAAATGAGCCAACCACTATACAAACTTTAATTGAAAATATTTATCCAAATTTTGATGTGAAGCATACAGATCCAAACTACTTCAAAATGCGTGCTATACTTGCACCTAGAAATGATGAAGTTGATTATTTAAATTGTTTGTTGTTAGATCGTTTACTAAGCATTTCATCCTTATGTTATAGTTTTGATACCGTAGAGACACTTGATAATAGCAAAACAATTGATCGTACTTTATATTCTGATGAATATTTACATTCTTTGAAATTTTCAAGTATTCCAAATCACGCTCTATCATTAAAAGTCGGAGCTCCAATTATACTTTTTCGAAACATAGATCAATCAACATGTCTCTGTAATGGAACTAGATTAATAGTAAGAATGATTAGTCTTCATGTTTTAGATGTTGAAATTATTATAGGAAGTCATATCGATGATTGTGTTTATATCCCCCATATTACTTTCACGGAAAGGAAAACTGGAGCACCATTTAGTTTGAAAAAAAGAGAATTTCCTATCAGATTAGCTTTTTCTATGACTATAAATAAAATTCAAGGACAAACCTTACAATCTGTTGGACTATATTTAAAAACACCTATTTTTTCTCATGGACAACTATATGTTGTCATTTCTCGAGTTACATCAAGAGAAGGTTTGAAAATTATGACATGCAATTGTGATGGAATTTCAAAAAATCTTACAAAAAATATAGTCTACAAAGAAATATTGCAAAGTGTTACAGACAGATATACAATTACGTGAAGTTTATCCATAATATAATATAGGTAATCATATCATATTAAATTATATCCTTATTATTGTTGATTTTTTTTTAAGATAAACATATCTATTGTATTAATAAATCCATACGACATCTACAAAGACAAGGAAAACAAGCAATTTTGGTAACAAAGTAGTCAGAGGTATTAAAATGAGATACAAGTTTGATCGGATATCAGTAAGGCACTTCAGCATAGACTCCTTCCCAGTATGCTAGACAAAGCAGCTTTCAAACTGAATCCTTCCACAATCATGGGTAACACTTGCATGATTAAGACCCTAAACACCAGAGCCAAAGCCGCTGAGACACGAGTCTTGATGAATACCGTCTTCTTTCAACAGATGGCTAAGCAGAACGAGAGCAGACACCGACCACAAGAAAATAAACCTAACTGGTTGGGGGTAAGCCTCAGCCAGAACCAAAACAATAGGATACAGACCATAAGACATCGACCTAAATAGACAACAACAACACCATAGAGGAACAAACACAAACAAGTTGTAGGCAGTATCAAAGGCAAAAGCAAAACAGGCCATAAAACAACCGCCTTTGTTAAACAGCATGGGCAAGAACAATTTGGTGATAGGAGAACATGAGAGGTACACAACGGAGAAACCCCACCACCACTTCCACCCTACGACTACCACCCTTCTTGAGCCTAGCCACAAGAAGTAAGATGGACAGACCAGACTGGTGAAAGCGTCCCACACCCCACCGGGAGTCCCTGAAAGCTCCCCTGCCCCTACAGACCAATGCCTCCGGCAAGCTGACCCAAAGCCGTGCCACCACAGCCAGAACCAGACACAAAGGGAAGAAAAGGAAGACCAAAGAAAAGAACATGAAAAGGAAAAGAGCAGGCCACCACGAACAGGAAGGGGGGAAGGGAAGCAACCAATCCAATACCAGAAACAGCCACAGAGCAGAACATCCGCGTGCTCCACAACCTCTTCGCTGAAAGCCACCGATCGCAACACCAAGCCAGGACCCCCAGGAACTGCTGACTCCGCCATCAGATGAAGAAGTCGAGAAGGTGGAGAAGTTCGTCTTTTGCTCGGTCTGGTGCTAGGAGGCAACCAAGGATGTGGCCCAGGGGGAGAAGGGTGGCGATCGCAGATCCCCGAACCCCCTCCCCCAAGCCGTAAGTTGCAAACCTGGAGCCCTAAATCGCCAGAGTGCTTCCCTAAAAGTGGGTTTTGATTATGAAATTATTTATTTTGTTAAATATTGTCAAACTTTTGTCAGTCACACATCCAACTAAAAAGTTCCTTTTTAAATATATTATTCTTATCTCTGATTTTATTCTATCCATAGGAGATTCACATCAAAGTATGGATGATAAATGCACTTTCAAAGTAGATGATGATACTTTGGAAGGTAAAAAATCTATAGATTTATCATTCAAATTTTGGATTACTTACTTTTTTCTTTATATGATTCTAATCTCTACTTTTTTTCTCTACAAGTGATGAAATACAAACTATGAGTGATTTCAAAATCAAGAAATCAACTTATGATACTCCAAAAGGTAAGAAAACACACAACATCATCAAAAAGCAAATTCCATATGATAAAAAATACAATAAATTTATTTTTACGACAAAATTAGTTTGACAATACATTTTTGTATTTATATTATAAAACAATTTCTAGATGAACTCTTATCCATGCTTCTTTTCTCATGTTATGTGTACATCAGGTGCAAGTCAAGTTACTAATAAACAACTTAGCAGTAAAAGTACTATAGAACATAAGTTCAATATTATTAACCTATACATAAATAGTATCAATTACATTTTATACCAAAATAAAATCAAAGGAATCATACATCTTATTCATTTTAGTCTACTTTGTAAATAATTTTTGAACAATAATTTGTAGGTACAGAGAGTTCCAATCGCAAAGAAATCTGTCCCAAAACACCAGTAAAAGAAATGGTTCTATCTAATAGAATTGCAGAATTTCAAAGTGATAAACCAAGTGGAGATATTTAAAAACTGAAACTTCCATCTGATCAATCTTCTTGAATAACTTCAAAAAGGACTTCTAGGCCTCCACAAGATGGTACAATATATTATCATCATTTTGGTTAGTTATTACAAATCAAATAATGATCTTATATGTAAATGATCTTACATATAAAAATTTATACAGAAGAGATGAAGAAATCATTAGATGTTGTCTTACAAGGATGTAAGCCATCTTTATTTCGTATGATACATCCAAATCAACAATAAATAGTACTATTTGTTTGTATTGCAAACAAATGAAGACGTACAATTGACAAACCAACTGGAAAAATGGAGTCATTTGTAGTTACTCTCATAGATTCTGAGGTATTTTTTAATTTACTTTGCATTATGTTATTTTAACATTACGTATGTATTTATAAGCAAATGTGAATTTCTCTAGGGTGATGAAATGCAAGAAAGAATTGTTCATTCAAATCTAACTAAATGGGATCAGTTGCTTACTATAGGTAATACTTTGGTGTTGAAATCTGTAAGCATTAGAAAACTCCAATTTGGTTTTCGGATTGTGCCTCATAATTTTATCATATTCATCAATGACCGCTCAATTGGTATTGAGAAGCAAGATGATCAAACAATACCATATCCCAAATACCATATCACACCATTGGATTAAATAAGCTCATTGAAACCTAAAAATCAAGCTTTAATTGGTAAGTTATTAAATTATAACATTGTTTGATGATTATTGTATACGAACTTAACTATTTTGTTTACTAGATGCGGTTTTAATTATCTGGAAATTAGAATCAAGAACTACGTCAAGAAAATCCCCTATCAATCTTCATATTGTAGATCAAAGGTGATTTATAATGATTACCCTAAATAAATATGTTACATCCTCGAAATCTTGGATTTCAAGCCTAAATGAAATTAGGGAACATATAGTGATGTAGAGTTTTGAGGATCATGGTGGATGATTCCAGGTCCCTAGAATCATAATAAACATTAAATTTAAGTTAGTAATGTGCTTTCAAACATATGTGATCATATGAGACTAATATAAGATGCAATAATTATCAAAGCCTTAAGTTTGGTAATTAGGATTGTGATTGAGCTCAAGGAACCTTTGGGAGGTCCAAGATGTGGTTCTTGGGCCTCAGGGACACTTTACAATCCAATTGGTTAACCAAAGTTTATACATGAGTCTCTCAGATATAAGATTGGAAGATGAGTGTTTTGAGCACATAATAAATGATTATGATAATTTTATACATTAGATAATACCAATATGAGATTGTATGCATAAATCCAGGAATTAGGTGATTTATCACATAATTATCTAGAATCTATTTGGAATCCATGTGATGGAGGATATATGCTTGATTATAGAATTTATCTTTTAAAAGAAGCAAGTGGAAAGATTATGGAAAAGGGGGGATTGGTTGGTGGTTGGTTTTGACTAGGACACCTTCAATATGAGAAGAACGATATGTGTGCATGAATTGAGAATTGGCTTTCTCTCACAGGCATCTCATCCCTTCTTGCATACAGCGGTCCCTAGGGTTTCCTCCCAATGCAAGTATATATAGGGACCCTCCCCAAGGAGGACGCCAACCTCCATTGGCTACGAGGAGACCTACGACCACCATGGCTGCAACCCTATGCTGCCATGGATGAACCAATATGATAGGGATTTTTTATGGATGGCCTAGGTGGCACACCATCTTCCCCGCCACTTGGTTCTTCCCTCTTTCCACCAGCAATCTGATCGCGCCCCGTTCCTTTGGCAGAGAACCAACAGACGACGCCAACAACGACCAACTGGTTCGACAACACTGTTAGGAGGATGACGAGGGTAGGAGGAGAGTGAAAGACTGTAGATAGTGCAACCAAGTGTGGTGGCCACAATAGAAGGACCTCAGACCTGAGGGGGTTGCATCCGTCTCACTGGTGGACCTAGCGTCTATAGAAGCATCGTTCATGGAGGACAGAATGGCGCGTGAAGGAGAGGACCCTGGTGATCAACACCATCAGCCGAGCCCATTCATGTAGGGTAGAGAGGATGAGCATGGCTAGTAGTTTAGGGCAAGTTATGAGAACTGAGGTGGCAATGGTAATGCCAAGACAATGATGTAGGAAATGAGGCTGACGAGAAGGTAGGCATTCCAGTCGGACAAGCTGTTCGACCTGCGCAAGCAGGCATACACACTCGTGAATAGGAAGGAGGCACATAGAGATACTGGGTGGTGTTGGCAGATCCACAGTGGCTGAGAGGCTAGCCAAGAGGCCATCTGCAATGCTGGTTCTAGGTCAACGACATTGGCTTACACAACGAAAGTGCAGAGGCGAGAAGGGGGTACTGTCCGAAGCATACCCTGATGGGAGGAAGAATTATGGGAGACTCTGGCGATCCAGGGAGGACCACACGGACTAGAAGGGTTCAACGGTGGTAGATGTGCCCTGGTAGAGCTCTTCGATGCACTGGAGCAAGGGGGCAGTGTCGTAGCCTTCTCACGCCCAACATCTTAAAGTCGGAGGCGACCCGACGTGGGGTAGGAGAAGGCTTAAGATCAATTGACCAAAGTACCCCTTCCCTGGATGAAGAAATGGCCCACATGACAAGGGTATAATAATTTTCCACTATAACTTTGCCCCGACCTCCAGAGGTACGTAATATAGGAAAATTGCCTACGTGGCACTGTCCTATTGGTCCTTATATGTTTATCTTGCATTAATGTAGTTTATTAATGGTTGCTCCAAATATAGCGAAATTATGTACCAAATTGCTCAGAAAAATGAGAGGAATCCAAATAAAATACTATCAGAATGTGATAATACTTCCTTTTCTAAAAGTATAGTCTATATATGTCCTAATGTGTTTAATGAGAAGGAAAACCTAGATTTGCGTTAATCTAATGATTAATTGATTAGAATTGGTTAAGTTATGTTCATACTTGATCTAGACAGGTATAATGAGTAAATCCTTAATAATGATGTATAACCAATGTTTCTACATTAGTAAGCTTATATATATATGTATATATATATTGATTTAGGGTTTGAAACCAATGTAGACATCGTGATATAATCTTAATGCTAGTAATGTGATCTAGGTATCATGGGTAGTCTTATATGTTTAAGATGATGATTAGGGTTTCACATAATATGCGTAATGGAATTGGTAATCTTAGAAACCATAATATGACCAGATTAGGGTTTGTAACCCTAACTTATAGTCCAAACATGAGATAGACCTAAACCCTAGTTTAGGAGCGCATCTAGATCTGAGTAATGGAATATGAATACATGGTGACACATACGTAGTATGTATGTTTCAGATACTGTTGATTATATGCTTAGTTGCTTGGATGTTTTGATACACTTGTAAAGTATAAGATGTTCTTCATGGTTTCTGCGATGGCATAAGGTACGTGGTTCTTCTTATGAATATGTGTATCAAATTCTGAGATTACCGATGTTACTCGATGAGATTGAACGAAAAATAAACTGCTTGGTTGTTTATTTACTTCTTGCAAATTATAAAATTCCTATGAGTATCATGTGAAGTAATACCAATATTCTAAACCTTGGGATAGACTGATCTTAAGGGTAATGCGAACGAGCCTCGGAGGGACAATGATTACACTCGAGGTAGTTGACCAGATATGGGTTAGGATATGAAATAAGTTTATGTTCTTATATGCAAGATAAAGATGTTGCTTATATATGTATTTCTAATTATTGAATGAACCCACATACCAGTATAGCAATATACTGACTGCATATTTGTTTGTCGGTGTTTTAGGTATCAGATATACTTGATCTGTGGACATGAGGGTACAGATAAAGATGTTGAAGACACTACAGTTTAATCATGAAGGTTTAGTCTTAATGGTTTATCACCACACATGTAAAAGTTAATTCTGTTTAAAAGTTATGTAACTCCTTAGAGGAGCTTTTTTATGTAAACATGTAAATATTTGATCATTAATGGAAATTTTTTACTATTCTGTATTATTTCATGAATCTGATCCTGGAATTTATGAGTGATGATTTGTGACTTTAAGGTTTTTTAGACACTCAAAAGTGTGGGTCATTACATTTTGTATCAGAGCCTAGATTCATCAACTAATACTTAATAGTTTATAATTTCAAATTATCCTTCGAAATTTTAAGACAAAAATTAAGTTCCTCGTCTCAAATTTTTGTCTACTTCTCATCTCTTTTCTTAAAAAGTATTGAAAAGAAATTGTTAATTAGAGAAGTAAAATGTGAAAATATGTAACCTCTTGTGTAGGTTCCATTAGAGAGGGTAACCACTAGGAAGATAAAAGTTAGAAAGATACATGTATAGGTGAGTCCTTCCATTGAGGAATGACTTGGTTAGAGATAACCCATTAGAGTATAAAAAATTTAGTAAGTCAAGGGGTATGGAAACTCTTAGATGTAGAGTATAGTCCCGAACCCTAACCCTAAAACCTTAATCTGAAATAATGAACATGGTGTGGTGGTATGGGACACCATCCATGTGAAACTTGAAATTAGGAATAAGAAAGATAAAGGGACGAGTTTAGGTAACCCCTTCTCACATGCATGTGTGCATGTGGAGCATAAAACTTGTGTAAGAGGACTTAAGAAATATATGAACCCAATAGTTATATATAAGAAAATAAAAGTTTGAATATAATTTGCTCAAACCCCTTATGTTGTCTTAAGAAGTTTGGTGATGATGGCGAAGCCCTGGAGGGGAAGGCTGAGGTAGCACCAAGCCCCTGGAGGGGAAGGTGACCCAAGTTCATTGAATGGACATAGACCATGATGGGGTATTCCAGAGATTGAGCAAACATGGGGTATCTATGAAACCTTTAGGGTTAGTGTGCCAACCTAGGGTGGGTCAACCCAAATAGTGGGAAGATGACCTATGAGGGAGGAAAAACCTAGATCTTGGCATCAGGTTGTGGCTAGAGAGCCTAACCCCCTCCTATAAGCCAAGAAGGCACCCTAGGCTAGGACTTTTCCTTAAAAGGTAAATGAATAAATGTATTTAAGTATTGAAATAAGCTTAATCCTCACCTAGAGGAGTGAAGAGTTAAAGATATATATAATGAAAGTACTTAAATTCTTTGAACCCAAGGATGCCAACTCTGAGTGAGACAACTGGTCAAGCCCAAGAGGGAAGACCAATAAGGCACCAAGCCTAGAAGGGAAGGTGGCCTAAGTGGATGACCAAGCCCAAGAGGGAAGGTCATGAAATATTCAGGCCTAGGAGGGAAGACCAGGCAGGCACCAAGCCCAGGAGGGAAGGTGACCTAAGTCCACAATGTAGTTGTTTAGGATCAAGACCTTGGAGGGGAAGATCACAGAGGTCAAGCCCAAGAGGGAAGACCGACATGGAACCAAGCCCTAGAGGGAAGGTGGCCTGAGCCCAATGATTGGAGAACACTGCACTATGTGTACTCGAAAGAGAGAGATGAAGGCTATCCGGGTTAAAGAATGAAATAAGAGAATAATGTTCTTAAAAGATGTGACATCTCAAAAGAAACCCTTAGGGAGGGTAGAGTCCTAATGCAATCCTAGGGTCAAGTAGGGTGTATTAGAGGTACATAGGACCGATGGGTTGGGAGTTGATATGCCCTGAATGCAGATGACCATGTGGTCGGGAGGTGACAACTAGGTTTACCCAAGGTACATGACTTAGGAGATTAGCTACCTCCATGAGGATCATGTAGCCTAATGGGTGAATGTGAAAGGCACTCTCTTGATGCATAAGGATGAGACCACTCTAAAGGTACGTATACCCCTAGAGACCTCAAGGAAATGGCTAAGGCTTATAAAACATGAGGTGTAAATATAAAAGATATAATGAAGTCATAAAAACTTGAGAGAAGTTGCACCCTAACTTAAGAGTAAGAAAAGGGACACTTGACTTCATGGAACATAAGAATGCTATGAAATTAAGAACAACTAAGTTTAAATACATATCGAGTATGATTTAGCTTCATATGTGAAATTGAAAGGTAATGTGTGGATGCACAATCTCCTCTCTTGGAAAGAAATGAACTTTGTGTTTGGCTGCAGTGAAATGCTTATTTCATCTCATTATGAGAGAGGAAGATTGGGTGGACACTCATTATGCTTAAAATTGAGATAATGAGGATGAATATTGTAACATCCCTGACCTGGGTTATGAGTTAACCCTAGGTGTTTTGCCTAATTATGTAATGAAGATACTGGTGATTATCTTTTTGCATGTAATTAAGTTCCTGAGGAACATACTTTTCCTTTTCTGTCCCTTTTAAACAATGTTGAATTGATTGTTTTGTAATACATGGACCTATGTGCAATTTACCCAGTTAGAAGGGTTAACTTGCAATTTGCACATGTTGAGATGTTCCTCTGATGTTGAGACATCATAAGAATGATTATGGTAAAGTTTGAGGGATTTCCCAAGCTTGAGCACCAAGGTGCAGCTGTGGAAGCAATCCATGTGCTTGAAACCCTAAATTGGAGTAAAGTGCAATTTACCCAATTTGAGGGGTGCAACTTGTAAAATACACCATCTAAAATATCTTGTAAGACTCTTGTCATCATTTAGAGAAGAAATTATGAAGAAGTCACTTCAATTGAATAATCATATAATGAAAAACACCTTTGTGATTGAATAATCAAGGTGTAAGTACTATAGCCTTTTATGTGTGTGCTTTAGTAATAGGTTAATCTTCTTTGCCTGCATTTCTTGACCTTAGAAGAAGGTTGTCCTTAGAAATAAGAAGAAGGGACGAACAAAGAAGAAAGGAGGGACTTAGTTGAAAGTGAGGAAAACCTATGTGCCTATGTTGAAATTCCACCCCAAGTATATAAGCCCTTTTCCTCACTTAGCAAAGGAATGTTTCTTTCGTTTCCTTCACTGTTCCCCTTGCTCAAACCGACTAAGGAGAGCTCTGGAGCTCAGGAGGACGACCAGGGGAGTGCAAGGTAGGTTTGGATCCTTCCTTTTTCTTAAATTCTTGGATGAAACTCGAATTCAAGGTCAAATTCATGGCTAGCTCACTTAGCTCTATCTTTCTAGCCATCTCTTCTCAACTTTTCTTGGAGGATTCACCTTGGCCAACCTGTGGAGCTTTTAGGACGCCATTAAAGGCTTGGAGCTTGAAAGCTTGGAGCTCAAGGAGCAAGCTTTAGGCGGGTTTTATAACTCTAAACCTATGCTTTGTTATATACATCTTTTCTATGCTTTTAGTTGCTAGTTCTTCTTCTTCCCTATCTTCCCTTGCTTCCTTGCAAGCAAATCCGTGAGGAACTGTTGCTGTTCTTGATCTAGAAGATGAGGGCGTTATTTCCTATGCTTATCCACAGTTTTCCACTTTACCATACGACCTCAACCAATTGCCCATACGGTTTACAAAACCGTTTGGTGGGCAAACGGTTTCAAGGTCGTATGAAGGCATACGGTCTCAAGACCGTATGGCCGCGTTGACCAAGCATGGACCGTATGGGAATCCTGTTAATAATTATGAAGGTTAATCACCCACAAAATTTGAGAGGTTAACTCCAAAGGAATCGTGAGATATAGGCAAAACAATTAGCAAATTCAATTGAATTTAGTTCTGATTTTCAATCTGCTTAATTTTCCCTTTTTGGGAAAACGGTCTCAAGACCGTATAAGATGGTTGACTAAGCGTTGACCGTATGAGATTACTGTTCATAATGATGTTAATTAATGACTCACCAAAATTTATGGACTAATTCCAAACGAGTTAAGAGTTGAAGGTTGATTACTAGGGCAAACCCTAATTGAAATCAGTGCTGAAATCACAATGAGCTAATTTGAGATTTTGGGTTGATTAGCCCAAACGGTCTCAAGACCGTTTGGGGAATCATCCAAACGGTCTCAAGACCGTTTGGGGATCACCCAAGACCGTATGGAGGTCTGGGGTCAAGTATAGTTGACCAATTGAAGGTACAAAGATACCAAATTACATTGCAATTAAGTATTGATGTAATGATCAACTCAATAAATCAAACCTTGATGAATTTTCACTAGAGTCCAAAGGATGGATGGGAAAACGGTCTCAAGACCGTTTGGAACTCATCCAAACGGTCTCAAGACCATTTGGTTACAACCCAAGACCGTTTGGAGGTCTAGGGTTAAGGTAATTTGATCAATTGAGGGCCCAATTACAATGGGTTATTGAAATAATCAAATTGCTGATTTGTGACTTATTTAAGGTTCAACCCCTATCAAATCAATCTAGATTTTGATGAATTCTTGGGAAAACGGTCTCAAGACCGTTTGGAGGATATCCAAACGATCCCAATTCCGTTTGGGCCAAGTTTGAGCCCGATTGGAGGTCAATTGATGGGTTCAACTTCGTTTTGATTCACATTGTTGAGTGTTGATGGTTGAACGTTTATAGACCTTAATTGAACCAACTCCAACCCTAATTGGATATCAATTGAGGGTCAATTGAGTAACCAATTGGTTAAGGCTAACCCTAATTGTCTCAATTGATAAGTGGTTAGCAAGATTGAGACCAATTGATGGCTTCAACATAGGAAACCCTAATCGAGTTTACCCTTTGAACCACCTTGGAGGTCCATACGATCTTGAGGTTTTGAGGTCATTCGACCTCAAGACCGTATGAGGTCATTTGACCTCAAGACCGTATGAGGTCATTCAACCTCAAGACCGTATGAGGGCTTTCGACCTCAAGACCGTATGAGGTCATTCGACCTCAAGACCGTATGAGGTCATTCGACCTCAAGACCGAATGAGTCCATTCGACCTCAAGACCGAATGAGACCATTCGACCTCAAGACCGAATGAGGGTAAACGGTCTTGAGTGTTATACGGTCTTGAAGTCAACCAAACCTTAAACAGTATACAAAGCTTAAACGGTCTACAACCTTATACGATCTCATGATCGTTTGAAGGTTGAAGGTGTGAAACCTATTGGAGACTTTTGAAGTTAAGTCTGCCTAATGCCTTGAAGGCTTAAATGGTTTAATAGTTGTTCAACCTGAACCCTAATGATACCAAAAGACATTAAGGGTCAAGTGGTTAGTAAATTAACCCATGATGATGATCAATGTGTAATTTACCATAATACCCTTGAAAGGTTCAATTGAGTGAAACCTTGTTCTAATCAAACCCTAATCACTCAATAGTGGTGATTTGGTCTATGTTAATCAAAGAGGACTTAACCCAACCTGATCTAGATTGGTGTTATCACCATCTACAAGTATGAGGAGAGAGAAAGTATCTTAAGAAAGAGAAAGTACCCTTTTATGATGGAAATTCAAGTAAAGTACCTTCAATACACATGAATGTGCATGATTAGGGTATGATCCACCTATGTGAGATCATGGAACCCTAATTATGATAAATGATGAATCTTAAACTAATCTGAGAGCATCAATGATGATGTTCCTCATACATGATAATGTTATGAGTTCAATTCACCATAATGTGAATAGTAAACCCTAATTCAAGGGTGATGACATGCAATATGAGTAGCAAACTCAAATTGATGAGAATCAGAGAACTTAGCTATTATGACAAGAGTGGAAAGTATATTCTTGTTTTGAATTACCTTTATCAGTTGAATTAACCATGCATGTTCTTATATGAAGGTGATCATATCCAGGTATGAATGATGATACTATATTCATTGAAAGCATGTTGTTAGCTTCATGAATAGTAAAATATCTTGATGCCGTGTCAGTGGCATCCTATGAGCCATGAATACCATCAAGGTCATGCTTTAGAGATGAGTTGTGATGAGTATACTGAGAAATGATGATTGATGTGAGTTAGGTTTGTTACATTTAGTATTCTACTTTCATAGCTGTTATGCTACTGTTATTGTTTGAAGAACAATGTATGATGTAAAAGAATACTGAATGTACCTAACTAATCAAGTGAAATGTAGAGCCCTGATCATAGATCCATCATTGTCAGAGATCAAATGATGGTGAAACAAGTTTTCCTACGGGAACTCCTGGATCACATACTGTTGAGTATGTGGGGTATATGGATGTGTAGAACCTTACATCCTAGTGTAGGAATTTGATGTAGATTTATAATCCGTCAATCCTTCACTACAAAACTCATACCGTATCAGTGGATGGTAAACATGAAACCTCCTGATGACGAGGAAAACATAGATATCCGTATCAGTGAAGATAAACATGAAATCTCATGATGACGAAGAGAGTACAGAATGCCACTGTAACTCTAAAATAGCGAAGGACCAGATTACCCTGGTGAGCTATAATAGTAGAGACACAAGATGTCCTACAAGTGATCCTCTTACTGACTGAGGAAGGTGAAGGTCATGAGAATCCGGCTCTTTCGATGACCTAGTATGATACTAAGGCACTTAACAGTGATTGGTTGGGGTATGAGTGGTAAACCTCATCTCCACAGGGCATAATAATAAGAATGTTTGAAAAACATAATCTACAGCGTAGTATACCTGTTAAAGGTAACTATGAGCTAATTGATTGATGTTACACTGTATAGTACATATGTTCTTCATGCTTGATAAATGTTGAGCTCTTGTATACAACTGTATTTGCTATTGAATACTTTGTAAGCTTTTTCTACTTAAGTTATTCTTTGATATTATAATAAAGCTTCTGGAGGAGAGTTATAACTCTCGCTGGGACAATTATGTACAATTGTCTCACCCCGTAGACTTCAACTTTTTAGGTGGACGTCGAGGATGGAGGAACAAGTCTACAGGTGACCAGTCCCAACAGCAGTAGCACCAAGAGCAGCAGTAAATCTCAGGTGGAGATTTAGCCTGCCATGTGGTGTAGTTAGAGTCAGTCCTATGTGTCCTCTGTACTCTCAGGTCTTGGAGTCTTTTGGTTATGAGTTCTTGAGATTTTGTATCTTGTTGTATATAATTACTCAAGAAGTAATTATCATGAGATGTAAACAGTTTATCTCCTTTTATGAATGAAGCTTCATGGATTCAAGCTCTTGTCTCGAAAAGTTTTAATTTCCCGCGATTTTTGTCTTCCGCTGTTAATCGATTCGCTTCCGCTAAGTTTAAATCGTGTTTATATCATGGTTTGGAGATCAGAGCCCACAAATATCATACTTTTAATGTGTGATGACATGATCTAGGGTTGGAGGTTTTACCTCACCCCTATGTGAAATAATGGATAATAGGTTGGAAACCTAGGTGACAAGAGAAATCACCAAGTAATAATGAAATCATCAATGATAATGAAATGATCAAGTGATGATAAGATGTGTATACTATAGATGTAGATATACTTGAATTTCAATTCAGGTGCCAATCTTAGCAATAAGACGAAACTTGATATACTAAAGAGAAGTGGTTAAGTTATCTACGTAGGGTGCTAAAACTAAGCTATGAAGATAAAGTGAGTATCATTCACCTAGGCTTAGTAGGCCTAAATTTTGAGGACAAAATTCCTTTTAAGTAGGGGTGAATGTTACATCCTTGAAATTCATGGATTTCAAGCCTAAATGAAATTAGGGAACATATAGTGATGAAGAGTTTTGAGGATCATGGTTGATGATTCTAGGTCCCTAGATTCATAATAAACGTTCAATTTAAGTTAATAATGTGCTTTTGAACATATGTGATCATATGAGACTAATATAAGATGCAATAGTTATCAAAGACTTAAGTTTGGTAATTAGGATTGTGATTGAGCTCAAGGAATCTTTGGGAGGTCCAAGATGTGGTTCGTGGGCCTCAGGGACACTTTACAATCCAATTGGTTAACCAAAGTTTATATATGAGTATCTGGGATATAAGATTGGAAGATGAGTGTTTTGAGCACATAATAAATGATTATGATAATTTTATACGTCAGATAATACCAATATGAGATTGTATGCATAAATCCAGGAATTAGGTGATTTATCACATAATTATCTAGAATCCATTTGGAAGCCATGTGATGGAGGACATGCTTGATTGTAGAATTTATCTTTTAAAAGAAGCAAGCGGAAAGATTATGGAAAAGGGGGGGGATTGGTCGGTGGTTGGTTTTCACTAGGTCACCTTCCATATGAGAAGCATGGTATGTGTGCATGAACTAAGAATTGGCTTTCTCTCATGAACATCTCATCCCTTCTTGCATACAGTGGTCCATAGGGTTTCCTCCTAACGCATGTATATATAGAACCCTCTCCAAGGGGGATGACATCCTCCATTGGTTACGAGGAGACCTACGACCACCATGGCTGAAACCTTACACTTCCATGGATGAACCAATAGGATAGGGCTTTTTTCTGGATGGCCTAGGCGGCACACCATCTTCCCCGCCATTTGGTTCTTCCCTCTTTCCACTAGCAATCTGATCACGTCCCGTTCCTTTGGCAGAGAACCATCGAACGACGCCATCAGCGACCAAGTGGTTTGACAACATGGTCAGGAGGACAATGAGGGTAGGAGGAGAGTGAAAGACTGGAGATAGTGCGACCAGGGGTGGTGGCAGCAATAGAAGGATCTCTGACCTGAGTGGGTTGCATCCGTCTCACTGGTGTACCTAGCGACTGTAGAAGTGTCATTCGTGGAGGACATGATGGTGTGCAAAGGAGAGGACTGGGGTGGTCAGCACCATCAGCCGATCCCAGTCACGCAGGGTAGAGAGGACGAGCATGGCTAGTAGTTTGGGGCAAGTTATGAGACCCGAGGTGGCAACGGTAATGACAAGACAGTGATACAGGAGATGAGGCTGACAAGAAGGTAGGCGTTCCAGGTAGTCATGCTGTATGACCTACGCAAGTAGGGATACACGATCGTGAAGAGGAAGGCGGCACACGGATATACTGGGTGGTGTTGGCATATCCACAGTGGCTGAGAGTCTAGCCAAGAGGCCATCTGCATCGTTGGTTCTAGGTCAATGGAAGCGGCTTACACAGCAGAAGCACAGAGGTAGGAAGGGGGTACCGTCTGGAGGATACCCAGAAGGGAGGATGAACTCCGGGAGTCTTTGGCGATGCAGGGAGCACCACACGGACTAGAAGGGTCCGACGGTGGTAGCTGCACCCTGGTAGAGCTCTCTGATGCCCTGGAGTAAGGGGGGCAATGTCGTAGCCTTCTCACGCCCAGCAATGTAAAGCCGGAGGCGGCCCGACGTGGGGTAGGAGAAGGCTTAAGATCAATTGACCAAAGTGCCCCTGCCCTACATGAAGAAACAACATACATGATGAGGGTATAACCGTATTTTCACGATAACTTTGCCCTGACCCCCAGAGGTACGAAATATAGGAAAGTTTCCTATGTGGCACTGTCCTATTGGTCCTTATATGTTTATCTTGCATTAATGTAGTATATTAATTGTAACTCTGAATATAGAAAAATTATATACCAAATTGCTCAAAAATGAGAGGAATCCAAATAAAATACTATCAAAACCTGATAATGCTTCCTGTTGTAAAAGTATAGTCTATGCATGTCCTAATGTCTTTAATGAAAAGGAAAACCTAGATTTGCCTTAATCTGATGATTAATTGATTAGAATTGGTTATGTTATTTTCATACTTGATCTAGACAGGTATAATGAGTAAATCCTTAATAATGATGTATAACCAATGTTTCTACATTAGTAAGCTTATATATATTGATTTAGGGGTTGAAACCAATGTAGACATCGTGATATAATCTTAATGCTAGTAATGTGATCTAGGTATTATGAGTAGTCTTATATGCTTAAGATGATGATTAGGGTTTCACCTAATATGCATAATGGAATTGGTAATCTTAGAAACCATAATATGATCAGATTAGGGTTTGTAAACCTAACTTATAGTTCAAACATGAGATAGTCCTAAACCCTAGTTTAGGAGCGCATCTAGATCTGAGTAATGGAATATGAATACATGGTGACACATATGTAGTATGTATGTTTCAAATGTTGTTGATTATATGCTTGGTTTCTTGGATGTTTGGATACACTTGTAAAGTATATGATGTTCTGCATGGTTTCTGCGATGGCATAAGGTACGTGGTTACGCTTATGAATACATGTATCGAATTCTGAGATTACCAATATTTCTCAATGAGATTGAATGACAAATAAACTGCTTGGTTGTTTATTTACTTCTTGCAAATTATAAAGTTCCTATGAGTATCACATAAAGTAATAACAATATTCTAAACCCTGGGATAGACTGATCTTCAGGGTAATGCACATGAGCCCCTGAGGGACAATGATTACACCTGAGGTAGTTGACCAGATATGGGTTAGAATATGAAATAAGCTTATGTTCTTATATGCAAGATAAAAATGTTTCTTATATATGTATTTGTAATTATTGAATGAACCCACGTACCAATATAGAAATATACTGACTGCATATTTTTTTGTCGGCATTTTAGGTATCAGATATACTTGATCCTTGGACATGAGGATACATATATAGGTGTTGAAGACACTACAGTTTAATCATGAAGGTTTAGTCTTAATGGTTTATCACCACACGTGTAAAAGTTAATTCTGTTTAAAAGTTATGTAACTCCTTATGTAACACCACATCCTCAACAAAACACGATTACATGCTAACCAGCGGATTACCAAAAAACACGAGAAATTAAAACCGATTTACATCAAGCACCACAAGATGAAACATATAATTTCTGAGCCAACATTTTGCATATCACAGTATATTTCCAAGGTGCTACAACATAATTTCCCATCATCTCGTTACATGAAATAACTGTTGCAGGATGCTTTACATCAAGATACACATCAGAAACCATACATCGATCATTGTACGAGAAACATCAAAAAACTCTCCCGAAGACCTGAGTGTACAAGGACGACACATAGGACTCTACTGCTAGACACTATCTATCCCACCAGGTACGATACCTCTGCATAACATCCATAGACACATGTTCTGCATCTTGCCAGGCACGTCCACCTAAAAAGGGTTATTAACCAGCGGGGTGAGACACACAGTCCCAGCGGGAAACATAACCCTCTACCAACTATATTATGATCACAAATAACTGACATAAGAAGATTATAAGAGCAGTATACTGAGCAGGGTTATTCTTACCAGCAACCTTACCAAGATATTCATGAGGCCTATAACCAGACAATCTGTATGGAATATGATTGACAAGATAAACTTTATATGATATTATCACATGATATAAGGAATGTATGATAAACTGCAAGTGTAAAACCAGAGCAACTATACAAACAAGGCCTCAACCAATGTTTCGTATTTGCCCTAAGCAAAGATACTATACGACTGGATTACAAATTATTATGCCCTAAGGAAGTGAGCCGTACCGCTCAAATCCAACCTTCAGTTGCGAAACCCAAGCCGGTGCCATACAAGGTCAATGGAAGATCTGGACTCCACGACCTCTCCGCCTCATGGTCAGTGCATGAGTACAACACAAGAAGGACCACCGTCTCATGCTAAAGTGGTCTTAGCCATAGGGTCAGGCTACCCTCTGCCTAGCCCACCTTGGTACAAGTCTCTGCACTAGTAAAACTGAGCCACGGGCCTGTTCACCGTGCTTTGAGCCATGAACGCATTCATGCTACTCATATCACATATCCTGAGCCATGGGCCTGTTCACCATGATCTTATCACACTTGGGCTACGGGCCTGAATCCGCACCCTGCAGTCTACAACCGAAGTTGCACTCTTACCTCCTCACTTTAGGCTAGGAGAAACCTTGCATACTCAACAATATGCGCTCCAGGTTAACTCGTAGGAGAACCCGTTTCACCGTCACCAATTCCTGACGATGATGGATCTATGGCCAGGGAAACTACATGATATATTCCACTATGATTAATTAGTATCTTTTATATGTATTGCAAGATTCAACCAAGTTGTATAACATGCAAGCTAGAACAGGAAATAAATAAAAGTCAACAATATGCTTTTACTATAATAACATCATCCTCATCCATCACAAGAATCCCACATCACATGTTATCACTTGGCCTCTTGCCAATCAATCTAGATCCATCACAAGGATCATCACATACCATGGGATCTCAATCCCTCATCTCATAGTGCCACTACCTTTCAAGGCTTACCTCATCATCATCATGGCATGTTATCTCATTATCAAGGATAACTATCAAAGCAATGTTACTCATCATATATACCTCATATCCCTTTACTTGGCTATGCATCACTTGCATGGTTAGTGTACACAATAATCATAGGTTTAACAGAAAGACCATGCTATCAATATAAGATGACATTAATGATTATATGCTTTATCAAGGATTTAGATGTATAGGATTGGAACAACATCCATGTTCATAGTTGTGTATGTAGTTAATTTAGATTATCGTTATCCAGCTGTGAGCATCCATCATGCCCCATATCTCATGAACATGTCTTTGATTATCATATCACAAGATTAAAGTTATAACATTGGAATATTACGAACATATGCAGATTAATGTCATGACCGGTGTATAAATCAACACACCATCACTATCGAGTCATAATTCCTAAGGATTATCTTAAGGATCATACACCATAATCCACTATCTAATCTTAGCAAAGGTTCATCTATCATTACTCATAATTAACTACTGCACAAAGGTCCACAACCCATTTCATCTTGGGTTCATCATACTTTGTTATTATATATGAACACACATCATGGCCCATACTTGTAGTCATACACCTGTGTCATAATGACATGTGTAGCAACAACATCTCTTCTCAAACATACCACGGTCACAACCTATCTAACATAGGTGCAGGATTCAAGGTGATCACATACATTAGCTATATGCATTTCGGGTCATCAAAACCCGCACCAAAACTCCCTCAACCCTCACTAGAAGTCTAGCGGCAGCGCCATCCCTCACCATAGGATATACCCGGTAGCAATTCCCTTATCAAAGGTATCACAACTAGGGTTTCCAACCCTAAGGCAACTCACCACCATATCGGCTAACCACTACACACCCTCTATCATTCATCAAGGTCCCATCATCTCTCATGGTATCGGGCAAGGTGTATCATCCAAGATCCAACTCCACAAAAGGGGGTAACGACCAAGTTCAACTAAGCTTAACAACTAGAGGAACATCACCACAGCAACCCTATCGGTCAAAGGGGTGTCGCCCAAGGTGCCCCTACTACACAAACCTCTTTGTATCGTCCATGGACCACTTCTATCGGCCAAGGCACCAAGAACCGTGTCGTGCATAGCCATGATGCTTCATAACGGCTAGCATCTAGGGTTAGCCTGTCGGGCATCATGCCAAGTCGTCCATCCCCTCGCCTCGGCCAAGCTAACTAAGATAAGGTGGTGTCGTCCAAAGCTTGTGTCGGGCACCAAGCTATCTAAGTCTATCGGCCAAGGCCATGTCGGGCATCAAGCTAGTACCACCCACTAGCCAAGTTTATCTCAAGGCAAGGGAGGTGTGTCAGGCATCCTCTGCACATGGTGTATCGTCCAACTGTATCGACTAGGTGTGTCGTGCAACTACATCTACAAGGTGTATCAGGCAGGGTACTCAACATAGTGTATCGCCCATCCATCATCTCCAGAAAGGATATCGGCCAAGGGACCATAAGGTTACCAACTCAATCGACCAAGGATACAAGGATCAACCTAATGCCAAAGTAAGCATACCTACCAAGGATTCCACCTCAAGAACATATCATGCCACAAGGGTAGACCACTTATGTCACCCAAAGCAACTCTAACGCTCAAGCTAGGGTTGAGGCTCTATATCGGCCAAGATACAAGGTTTAGGGTCGTGTCGGCCAACTATCATTGTCTTGGGTAGATGTACATATCGGTCACAAGGTCACTAAAGAGTTCACCTATCATATCACCCAAGGCTCAACTCTAGAAGGGATATCAGGCAATACACTCAAAGGTTCATCATGGAAACCTATCGGCCAAGAGCCCATCCAAGGGTCTAGCAACCATGTCGTCCAAGGCTTGTCTCTAGGATGGATATGGAATATCGGGCATCAAGGTGAAACTATTACCAACTCATTATATCGTCCATAGGTCTAGGTCATAGGCTCACCTTTCAAGTCCAAAGGAGAGAAAGGGGTGTTGCCATAACCATCAACCAAAGCATAGGCTATAGAACATGGTATTGTATTGGGTAGAGCCCCATATTGGGCAACCTAATTGTATCGGGTAAAGATTCATATCGTGCAAGTCATCTTCAACCTCTAGCCACCCATTACCATCTTGTACAAGGAAAACAAGCTAAAGACAGTAATAAAATGTAGCATTCTCATTAGATAGGATTCCAAGTCCCATATATATCTATCATGGAGAAAAGGTAACGATTTAAGTACAAGAACCATCTTATACATATATGGAGAGAGTGCTTAATAGAGATGGTTTAGAGTTATGTAACCCGCCTTAAGAGGGCCTCCATGAATGGAACAAAACTCCATGATCCAAGCAGAAAACACACGTTCTCTTCCAAGAACAACACCCATCCAAAGCTCCAAACATGCCTTCGGCACCATCATCACCACATCAAGAAACAAAGGAAGAAGAAGAAGAAGAAACCATGGTTATGTATAGCTCAAGAAGAAGAAAGGAGGGAAGATGACCAAGTCCTTGCTTACTCTTATCAAGAGCTTATCCATGGCTGAGAGGGAAAGAGGAAGGTGAAGAAGTAAGCACAAGGAAAAACTAGCAAATAAGCATGACTCACCAAGGTCAGATCTTGAGCAAGGAGTTTCCATGGCCAAGGAGATCGCCCCTCCATGCTCCATGGGAGTCTTCCTTAGCTCCCAAGCTCCCATACCCAACACAAACAGATAGGAGAAGGTAGGTGGCCGAAAGAATTGCTTGGCTATGGAGGAAGGGAGTTATATACACCAAGGAAGAGAGAGGTAGCAAGGGAGAGGTGCCATAACCACATAAACCAAGGTGCCACTTGCTCTAGCTCATAACGCCACTTGTTGCCACCCTAGCAGCTCATGCATGGCCTGGTGATACACTCTAGGAAGTGTATCATGCAGCTGGGCAGCAGCCATTGCCGACACCCCCCTGCTGGGTGACACACCTTCATGTCCTAGCCGATACACTAAAGGACAAGGTGACATATGTAACACATATATGTTATAAAGACGATATATGGATGTCATTCCTCATCTATCAAAAAAACATGGCACCCCATCATCCATAATCATTCTAGATGATGTCACACACAAGAAAGAAGACTCTAGAGCTGATAAATTGCACATTGACTCCACTTTGGGTAAGTTGCAATTTACACCAAAACTAGCACAAAAAGCATAAACATCAACCAGCCAAGCCCAAACTTGGAACATAGGTCCTCCACAAGGTCACCCACGACATCATTCTCTTTCTAATGATGCAAGAGAACTAAAATCATGATCTACATGTAACATATTGCAATATAACCTCTTACTTTGGGTAAATTGCACTTTGGTCCAAAATAAGCAAACATTGCTCAAACAACATCCAAACGGGACCAAACTGGAAACATGATCTTTTCACATGATACCAAAACATCTTAGAAAATTAGATTAAGGTTCTAGCACCTTTCATAAGAAAAGCAAACAGGGTTATCCCAAAACCTGGGTCAGGGTCCTTACACCTTAGAGGAGATTTTTTATGTAAAAATGTAAATATTTGATCATTAATGAAAATTGTTTACTATTCTGTATTATTTCATGAATCTAATCCTGGAATTTATGAGTGACGATTTGTGACTTTAAGGTCTTTTAGACACTCAAAAGTGTGGATAGTTAAAAAATATGTGTTTCTAATGTAAATAATGTGTATTCATTTGTGACATAGTAATTGCTGCATTTGATTGACCATGTGGAATGAGCTTGCAAAAAAATATGATGATGACTTGGTCATTACTGCAAAGAATAATGTTTTTCTTCTTGCAATGAAAGTCAAAATTGATACATACAATGGTACATAACAACATATAACTCTATTTTTATTCTAATAAATGTATTCCTAACAAAATTTCCCTTCATAGATGAGTACTGCATTGCAAGCACCGATTATTCAGATCTCTATACAGAACCAACTAGCCTTAAAGAAATTGAAAAACTGAAAAAGTGGTTAGTAATTGTTGATGATGTCAAACAAATACTCATATTTCAAAAACAAAGAAGATAATATAATTTATGGTGCCTTTCTAACTATCTTACATGTTGTAGATTTTCTAAGGATAAATTAAAGGGTAAATTTTCAACATCAATCCGTATATATAGCAACAAACAAGCAGAAAGAAGCACTCAATTTGTGACTATTAGTGATGTTGTTCTCCATGCACAATCTATCATTGATAAGGTAATTATATAATTTAGTAAAATTGTTATTTTGAACTCCTATATTCATGTTGTACACTCATAGATTGAATTTGTTTTTATTGTTTAATTACAACCTCTTTACTTCACAATAAAAGGCACAATTGCAAATATATCTACTGAAATGAAATATTTTATGATTGTTTCCAATCATGCTCAAAGAAGTACAAGTTAGCAGCAGACAGTACAAGATGCTATCACTGTGGTGTTATTGATTGTGTTCCAATAATAAGGTAATGTCGTTAATATACACTCAATTGACATATAACGTTCTAACAAACATGTATAGTTATAAAACAATGTTTCCTATTAGGTTGAAAATAAAAGCCAAGATTCTTGATGAAAGTGGAGACGCATACATTACCCTATTTGGAGAAAATGCAAATTCATTTATATGTGTCACCACTGAAAGATTGTTGCAACTCTTCACTAAGGTTAATCGATAGTTTAGTATTTTAACATCTACATAATTAATTATTGTCAAATCTAGAGCTAAATTGAGTAACATGTGTTACTAATGAATATTTTTGTAGGATGAAAGCAAAAATGTTATTGACATAATATTTGAGGAACCAGCTGGAAAAACATTTACTTTTCAGTTACGATTGAGTAGAGAGAACCAGTGCTACACAATGAATGGGGACTTTACAGTCACTTATTTTGATCAATGGAAAAACAAATGACACTCTGATACAAGGTAAAACATGCTAAATAATTGCTTTTTAACTTATAAAATACTCATTTTTAAAGAACAATTTACATGATGAAAAGTGAAACATATTCTCATATCATCATTGCTTTATTATGCATAAATAATACTTTTTGAATGAAGTTACTATCATAATGTACATATATGTATATATGTATGCATGCATATATAGCTATGGAAAAGCTCCTTCTACATGAAAATGTTATTTTTTGTCATCCAAAGGGAGCTCGTATGAAAAATATATTGTCTTTAGGTGTACTTTTTAATTTAAATTTTTTATTTCCTGGTGTTATAATTGTTTTTATGTACTTTTTTCCTATATAATCATCATACAAGATTGTATCTGCAAAATAATCATTATTTTTTAAAATATTAAGTAATTATTATTTAAATACAATTTGCAAACTTCATGTGAGATAGACACTCTAAAATTCATATACGTTTTTTATCCTTAAGAGAATATTCATATCACTCTTTACAACCAACTAGCTTTGTTGAAATTTAGATGTTAAAGAGTTCGCAAGTGATGATGCCATATAAACACTCATACTAAGAAAATGAAAATATAACCTACTACACCAAATTTTCATGTTTGTTACAGTTTATCTAGCAAAAATTAGGAGGTAAGATCCACATCATTTCGTATATACAACAATAAAAGATGATGAATATATATGAATATCAATGATGTTGGTTTTCATAAACATGTCTTAATTAAGAAAATATTCCACAACACTTGACTTCCGTACTAAAGAGAACTCTATAAACAAAAGTGTATGTTTTTAGGATAAATATTTCATCTTATGTCTTAATTAAGAATCTTACATTCATGGAATAAAATGATAATGATTATTGATGTTTCACCCCTCTCCTTCATACTACTACTTCTCTCAAAAAAATTGTGGGAGGATAGAATACAATCTTAAAAGTCTATTATTCACCCCATCCTTTTCAAATATGCTGAAATGAAACCAATACAAATATGCATCTTCTACTCACAACATTATCACTCTTCTGATTGTAAATATTTTTTATGTAAAATTTAAATGTACCTAAATCTTTACTATAAACCTATATAAAAACAACCTTTATATTAAAGTATATATATTATCCATAGATCACTAAGAACATAGTACCAAAACATATACATCTATGACCTCAAACAAATAAATTTATCAAAAGCTATTCTTTAGAGTCATGATGTTTAATATGAAGAATTCAGTAATTCATTTCAATGCTTCTTATAGTCTGATACAATCTATATAGAACTTATTATTAACATTAATTTAACTTATAAATAATCTTCATTTTCAGATCAAAGACATGACTCTATTTTGATAAGTCAATATAGGAGAGTCAATCTACCTTTTGAAAGGAACCTACTAATCATGTTGACCGTCTTTTTCTTTAGTGAAACAAGGGAGTAAATTTTGACTGGTACGTCTTCTTTTTCCTACATCATTAAATACGTTAGCATATAGTATATATTATCTTTTTTATGTTCAGTTATACATTCATGTACCTTATTCAAAGAATAATTTTCATATTCCATTCTTTGAAAACTGAGATTTATTACTTGTCATTTAAACATTTTATGATTTTGCTTCTCTGAAACCTTTAATTGCATTGACCTCATCAAGATGACAAGTATATGATCATTTTCTAAAATAAAGAAAATAAGATTCCAAATGGTATGTTTTTCACACTTCTACACCGATAAGAAGAGAAAACAATGGTTAGACTCCCCAAGAGGTGAGAAGCACATCAAAATCAAAATACTATTTCAGCTACATATTTTTCAAAACGGCAAAACCTGGTCATAGATTATGTTGAATTTTACTGCTTCCTTGGCTGATGTCATTTTCAGCTTTGTATTCTTGACCTACATGCATGTGATATGACACAAGCAATCATTTTAGAAACATACATACCTTTGTTTATTAATGTAATTCCAACCAATCCGTGATTAAGTATATAGTTTACTATTTTCTTGTACTTCCACACTAACATAACATCAAAGTGAATTCCAGTCGTTCTTATGATGCTCCTACCAACTTTTTCATAAGCTTTTACAATGTGTTTGCTGATTCAAAAGATGAGGAATTAAATTAATGCATACGATATAGAATAACCTTTATGACTGTATTCGTTTTAGTTGTAATTTCTCAATCTTCTTGGTAATCATCCTTTTTAATATTTTGTATTATCATGTGAAATCCTGAACTTGTAATTGCAGATCGGGAATATGTTAAGTTCATGTATTTCTATAATAAAAATAAATTTTTTGGACAGTTGACATTAGTGTCTCTTTAAACACGCATTCTTGCCTTGAATATTCACATGGTAAAGAAATTAGTAATGAATGATAGAAGATGTTTAATGTTTGCCTTCTAATGAAATTTATTCTGCTATAGTAAATTGGTAATTCGAATGAAATTATAAAACCATAGAGCAAAGTTTCAATATTTTGCTTGAACTTGGTATCTTTCAAAGGGTCAACTACCCGAATTTAGAATAATTGCTATGAGCGGTCTAATCTGATTATATATTGAAAAGTGCAGGTAACAGGAGTCAGCATAGAAAGCCTATTAGTTGGTGAAGATCTAAATGGTTGTGCGTTTGTTTATGGATCGTTGAGTTTCTTGGACAAAATGTCATGTGGAATCGCTCTTTATGTCCTAGAATTGTATCAAAGTGAGTGTTTCCTTGTAATATTTGTTATTACAGTGCAACAGAGGGCTTGCAGAATCTGTTATGAATAGTGATAGATGGCTCGTAGATATAATAACTGGCGAACAGGACATTAGTTTAAAATATAACACTGTAGCTCACAATCTAGCGACTTTTTGGCAGCGTGAAGGAACGTTACATTGCATGATCTGTGCAGTTTTGAATATAATGGCTATCGGTCAGGTTCAGGAAGAAAGTTGTGCTCTATTAAAAGTCTAAGAAAGGAAAGCATTTCTCTGGAATGCATGTCCTAGATATTTCTTATATTATCGTGTAAAATTCTTAACAAGACATACATGCAATTTTTTAAAGGAAGCTGTCACGCATTAATGTCCAATTGTTGTCTTTTACATTTGATAATAATGACAATCATTTTTAATGTCTATCCAAGCTATAATATATAATTGATCACTAATTATGCCACATCCCTTTAAACAAGATCATCACAACACTTATAGATATCAATATCATTGTTTGCTTCCTATGATTTTGAATTCTAAAATTTATACATGCTAGAAAGATTTCATCAATTGCAAACATATGGTTTTATTTCCAATACAGATTCTGGAGGCATAGAGGGATGCCACGATATCAGAGATTGCCAATCAGTGACCAGATATGGCTCCGGACTTATTCCTGCAGCTTGTGCCCTCATTGGAGCAATCGTGACCTACAAAATGAAGTTTCATGAAAATCCTGCAAAGCCTTTGAACGAGCCACTACTTGCCTAAATGTATAAACAGGTTAGTGATCTTGCATTGTGGTTTGTTGTATTCACTACTAGAAAACACATCATCTATTAACGTTCAGGTGCGTCATCTTTATGTTAATTGATGACGTAATTGATTGTGACGTACTTAATACATGTCATCTTTTATGTGTAATCTTTGTGCTATGTAGGCTCTCCTAAAGCATGCCATCTATAGCTGGTTGCAGGTTTGTTGGAAAATGTCAATAGATGACAGCAAGCACTATCATCATCACAAGTAAAAACAATATCCATCGATGTCATCTATGTAATAATTAATGATGACATTTGTTGTCACCTAATTGATACAATGTGTGTCGAATGATGACATAAATTGTGATTCAAAATGGATTTTATATTCATGAATGTCAAATTTTCATAAAAACAATCAGAAATAGGGTGTTCGATAAGTAGGACGATCATGGTGTTGTATGTCCAGAATGCATTAACTTTTTCAAATGTGTGCAATATTTATTTTTATAACAACACATAGACATCATTTTTTTTCACGGTAGAAAGAACCAGAAGAACCAAAAAGAAGGAACTGAAATGGATATATTTTATTGATAATCAATGTATACATTACTCACACACATTCAACATCTACTCCATGTTTCTTATCTCAAACATACAACTACGACACCAACACAGTCCACACGCACAGTGTGACATCATGGCCATAGAAAGACATTTATACTCATACACAGATTGAGCTTGATGAAGATGTGTAGGACCTTCAAATGGTCAACCCTCACCTGGACTGAAATAGATGGAGAGGGACTAGAGGTGTTGGAGGAGACAGTGGATGAAGAATTGGGCGCCTCATCTTGCCATTTTTGTAGATGGATGTGTAGTTGCAGTGTCAGCTGCTTGTTGAGTACCTTATAATTCAAACTATAGCTAGTGTTGATGTTATGAGCAACATGTTTTACAGCTGCTACATAGCCATCATTATCCATGATCCTGCAATCTGGTTCATGTGTTTCCAGTGATGCTACTGCCACATGAGGAAGTTGAGTACGGATGATATTGTGTGGTAATATTCCTCTGCAACTACTGCCTCTGTTACTGCCAATATATAGGTTGGAGGCATTCAGGCAGTTTGCAGCTCCTGATTTGCTTGATGATGTTAATAATTACTTCTTAATGTCCACAGCTTGGAAGCTCCCAGAGGATGTAGCCAATAGTCTCGTCCAAGATGATAATCGTTACTCTTATAACGGTACACAACGGACTGAATGCGACTGTAAAGAGATAGAGGCCCTTTCATGGAGATGCAACATGCTTGGAGATAGTTAACCCCAACTCCTATGGTTCCCTGAAAAAAGAAGATGCTAATATAATTGAAAAACCACATAACTAACAAGCAAAATAAGAGCTTTAATTATGTTTTCAGCACCTACTCCGTAAAGGAAAATGAACATTTGTAGTCATTTTTGAACACCCATGCATTCAGATCTTCCACAACAGAGCTATGATGCTTGTCAATATGGATCCACACAAGCACATCAAGAACACCAAATCTTCAAACACACAAAGCTGCGGGGCCTGTATAGCCATCAAACAAACTTATTTTTATCCCATTGAATTAAACCAGGCTTGGATTTTGTACGAGATATATACCCAACGTAACAAATGTGTGTTGTACCTGCATGATAAAAAAAAATGTGACGTAACAACCACTCGCAATAACACCAAGGCGCAAGCTTTGATCCAATCTTCACCAACAAACTCCACGATCATGTTTGGTGTGGAAAGCAGCTTGACACCACCAAGGCACAAGAATGTTGTCACCTTTGTACAAGGTCATCAACAAAGCCCCCTCAACACAAGCGGATGTTCCAAGTACCTTGGCCATGCTACTAAAGCTCCTTATCTTCACTTTCTCCATTCTGAACTTGATGAAGAAAACACAATTTATGTAAATCCTTGTCCAGTTCATTATTTTAAGGGTATGAAAATCCAAGTGCATATGTAAATCCATGCAAGTAGTACCAAAAAAGCGGCTATAATAAATGTGATGAACCCAAGCTTAGTCCTAATTGATAGAAATTTTGGTTGAGAGTCAATGTAGAAGGGATAACGCAGTGAAATGTCAGTAGTTTTTAGAACGACCAGGGATGCATATGAAGCCGTAAGTACTGACCCAACAAAAGCACACAAGATTAACAAAGAAATGGTCCGCCCATCTGATATTATCGGACTTCTGTTTGTTCCAGAGATAAAATGCAATGACTGTTGGGTTTTGGAGGAGGCAGAGAAGCAGCAGAAACAAAAAATTTTCTCCCCAAACCCAGAACAAAAGGAATCGCGTCAATGTATCTATAATAGGAAAGATGGTTTGTGAATCATACCTTGTCCCGAGGCTTGCTCGGCGATAGAACCTCACGCATTGCGCGGTCTTCACCTTCGGTCTTGGACGGTGTCTGTGTAGCTCCTGGTCACACCGGGACTGACTCCTCCTCCTACCGGACTGTCGGATGTCAGTTGTCCTCCTAAGCGGCAGTGAACTCCCGCCTCTGAAGTAGTCCACACGGACCACCCGAAACTCCACTCTCCTTGTCCCACAAGGAAGTGGAAGGAGTCGCACCCTCCTGTTGACGTACTAGTCGCCAACACACTCTCCTGTTGTCAATTGCAACTGCAGTTGTCCTTCCCGTGCTACACCTCCCTTTGCGGGAAGTGTTTGCTCGGGCTCTCTCTCGGTTACCAAAACCAGAGAGAACGACAACTTTGCAGAGCAATCAACTTGCACTGAGTTGTACTCTGAGAAGCCACCAATACCCCTATATATATAGGCGGGTCATGGGACAAGGTTCTCTGTGCCCGGCAATATGGGACTAAAAGCAGGAGTAGAAGGGTTCGAGATTTTCCACAAAAAGCAACCAACTCGCAACCTGAACCGATCGGTTCACAAGTGAACCGGTCGGTTGGGGACCTGAACCGATCGGTTCACCACTGAACCGATCGTTTGGGACCCTTGAACCGATCGGTTCACTCCTGAACCGATCGGTTGGGGTTCCAGGTTGGTTCCCGATTGACTTTCCTTATTTTGTTTCCAATCGGTATCGAATACCAATCCTATTTCCAATCAAATTGGATAATTGAAACGAAAGGAAAATTCTCACCAATCCTACTTTCCCAAGTTGCTCGATTGCACCTGTCGAACCGATCGGTTCAACACTTGAACCGCTCATTTCACTCTATGCATGAGTCGATCGGTTCAACAATTGAGCTGACCGGTTCAGCAACCTCAGCCAACCGGTTCATCATATGAACCGATCGGTTGGGAGTGCATGTTGTGCAGTATCAGTCAAATGCGATTTCAATCAATCTGATACTCCAATCAATGTGTCCAACCATGAACATTATGATATTGAGCTATCGATTAAAAAAGTGTTTAATTGAACTACTAAACTCCTTTAGTAATCAATCTAAACATTGCTTGTGGACAAAACTCCTCTTCCAGGTTAAATCCTATGTGTGTGACCCTGCAGGTCCATTTCACATTGGTAGTAAAAGTCCATAACACTTATGACTTCACAAGCAAAGAGCGGTGCCTAGTCACACATCATTGCTACCCAAGTGAAATAGAAAGTTGGAGAACAACTTTCATCCCTACAATCCGTGAGTGGTGTTATAGTGAATGTATAATTCCTTTGTCACTGATATCCAGAATGAACTCGAGGCATGGAACAATCATCCTGTCAATGTTCATTCATCCCTTGATCTCAGAGTAGACCGAGTGAGATGTGTGTGACATCAATATCACATATTAATTCACACGTGCATGTGCATGCCTTTCTCAATCCTACTCATCAAGTGGCTAAGGATATTAAACTCCCTCAGGAGGGACAAATCCCATATCTATCACTCACCCCTCAAAAGCCCCATGTGTCAAAGCCACCCAATCATCACCTTTATAACAACCCATGTTTCAGGACTGCGTTTGATGATGTCAAAGTGTACCCAACGACATGTGTTGAGTGTAGTGATTTCAGGTCTAAGAATCACACTCACCACCATCACTGTGAGAGCTGACTATGACTACCAAGTCATGGTTCCATGAGTCACTCTCACGGTGGGTCTGTCCGGTACCTTGTTCTCTAACAAGTACCTATGTGCTTGGTTTGATATCACTATATCATGATTAATGAGATTCTGTCATCAACCAACACACAATCTAGTCTTCAGTGTTATTGATGTCTATGGTTATTTCCACAATAACAACCGACTAGGGACTAAACAAGAATGTATACTCTTAACATCCATATGATCTCATCATTTAGGTCATGAACCTAAAAGCATATGTCATTGAGTAAAACCATTCTTTAGACATCTATCATGTTACACCATCATCTCAGAAACAGTTTCAACATATAGATTGGAAATTGCCTTTATTATTATTCAAATCATTTACAAAGTATCCCATTATAATCATCAAATGACTTGATCTATGGGCATACATACCAACAGACTCCCACTTGCACTTAGAGCCAGTCACTAAGGAATCGCAGTCCTTGTGACCTAGCATGACCATCATGCTTCTGCTGAGAAAGGGCCCTAGTCAGTGGATCAACTATGTTGTCTTCAGTTGGTACTTTGCAAATCTTCACATCTCCTCGTTGTACGATCTCTCGTATGAGATGGAAGAGCCGCAGTATGTGCTTGGACCGCTGATGTGAACTGGGCTCCTTAGCTTGTGCAATAGCTCCATTATTGTCACAATAAAGCTCAATTGCATCACAACTACTGGGAACTACACCAAGTTCAGAAATGAACTTCCTGATCCACACAACCTCCTTTGCTGCATGCGAAGCAGCAATATACTCGGCCTCTGTAGTAGAATCGACAATTGTTTCTTGCTTGGAACTCTTCCAGCTCACATCTCCATTATTAAGGCAAAACACAAATCCTGACTGCGATCTGTAATTATCTTTATCAGTTTGGAAGCTTGCATCGGTGTAACCCTTTACAACCAGCTCTTCCTCGCCGCTGTACACAAGAAACTGATCCTTAGTCCTTCGCAAGTACTTGAGGATGTTCTTCACGGCTGTCCAGTGAGCATCATCGGGATCTGACTGGTACCTGCTCGTCATGCTTAGAGCATACAAGACATCTGGGCGTGTGCACAACATGGCATACATGATGGATCCGATGGCTGATGCATATGGGATCCCATTCATCTGCTCCCTCTCTTCACAAGATTGGGGACATTGAGCTCTAGAGACAGTGACTCCATGTAACATGGGGATGTTACTGCTCTTTGAGTTCTCCATGCTGAACCCCTTCAGCACCTTGTCAATGTACGTGCTCTGACTTAGTCTGAGAAGCCTTCTAGATCTATCTCTATAGATCTTAATTCCTAGAATATAGGATGCTTCTCCTAAGTCCTTCATTGAGAAAGTTTTCCCAAGCCAAGTCTTTACCTTCTCTAAGGCTAAGACATCATTCCCCATCAAAAGTATGTCATCCACATACAATATGAGGAATGTGGTCGAGCTCCCACTAACCTTCTTGTACACACAAGGTTCATCTTCATTTTAACTAAAGCCAAACACTTTGACTTCTTCATCAAATCTAAGATTCCAACTCCGAGACGCTTGCTTCAATCCATAGATTGACCTTTGCAACTTACAGACTTTATTGACATTCTTTGGATCTACAAAACCTTCAGGCTGTGTCATGTACACATCCTCATGTATTTTCCCATTAAGGAATGCAGTTTTAACATCCATCTGCCAAATCTCATAGTCATATTAAGCTGCAATAGCAAGCATGATCCTGATGGACTTAATCATGGCAACTGGAGAAAAGGTTTCGTCATAGTCAACACCTTGAACTTGTCGAAATCCCTTTGCAACCAATCTGCCTTTATAAGTTTGCACTTTGCCATCCACGTCGGTCTTTTCTTGAAGACCCACTTGCACCCTATGGGTTTTACCCCTTCGGGTGGTTCGACCAAAGTCCATACTTTGTTGGAGTACATGGATTCCATCTCGGATCTCATGGCTTCAAGCCATTTCTCAGAATCTGGTCCCTCCATAGCCTCTACATAGGTAGTTGGATCATCATCTATGATCAACTCTCCACCTTCCTGAGTTACAAGGTATCCAAACCTCTCAAGTTCAAGGTGAGTCTTACTAGATCTACGAGGTCCTTGTGTTACCTGAGGAGACTGGGATTCCACAACACCTTGTGAATCTACATTTTCCTCTGGTACATCTACCGGTTCAATGTTTTCTTGTTGGGCTTGAACCTCTTCAAGCTCTATATTCCTCCCACTGCTTCCTTTGGAAATAAATTCCTTCTCTAGGAACACAGTTGTCCTGGCAACAAACACTTTGTTGTCAGTAGGGTGGTATAAGTAATATCCCCTCGTTTCCTTGGGGTATCCAACAAAATAACATTTATCAGATTTGGGTCCAAGCTTATCAGGAAACATTTTCTTGACGTAAGCTTCACAACCCCAAATCTTCAGAAAAGACAGATCGGGATGCTTCCCGTACCATATCTCATATGGTGTCTTTTGAACCGATTTAGATGGTACATGGTTAAGCATAAACGCGGCAGTTTCAAGAGCATGACCCCAGAAGGAAATTGGAAGATCAGAAAAACTCATCATTGATCGCACCATATCTAACAATGTGCGATTCCTTCTTTCAGACACACCATTATGCAGTGGTGTTCCAGGCGGAGTCCATTGTGATACAATACCACGGGCTCACAGAAGGTCCTCAAACTCTTGGCTCAAGTATTCTCCACCTTGATCAGAACGAAGTGCCTTAATACTTTTACCAAGCTGGTTCTGTACTTCATTCATGAAATCCTTGAACCTTTCAAGGGTTTCTGACTTATGTTTCATCAGGTACACATAGCCATACCTACTGAAATCATCAGTGAAGGTAATGAAGTACTGACACCCATTTCTGACATTAGTTCTAAAAGGCCCACATACATCATTATGTATGAGTCCTAATAGATCACTAGCTCTCTCACCTTTACCTGAAAAGGGAGTCTTAGTCATCTTACCCAACAAACAATATTCACATGTCTCTATTGATTCATAATCAAAAGAGTCTAGACAACCATCTTTATGGAGTCTAGAAATGCGCTTCTCATTTATGTGCCCTAGACGACAATGCCAGAGTTATGTTTTGTTTGAGTCGTTGAGTTTTTGCTTTTTGGTGTTTACGTTGTATACACTTGTCTCCAAGTGTATCAAGTATAGACCATAAGACATAGGGGCACTGCCATAAAAGATCCCATCTTTAGAAATGGAACACTTTCCATTCTTAATAAGAAACTCAAATCCATCTTTGTCCAAACAAGAGACGGAAATGATATTCCTATTTATGATAGGTACATAATAGCAGTTCTTCAACTCTATTATTAGCCCACTAGGTAGAGTTAACTCATAGGTTCCTACGACACTGGCGGCAACTCTTTCCCCATTGGCAACACGTAGTTCAACCTCGCCTTTCCCCAAAGGCCTACTTCTCTTAAGATCCTTTACATTTGAATAAATGTGAGATCCGCATCCGGTATCAAGTACCCATGACGAAGAAGTAGTAAAGTTAATCTCTATTACGTATACACCAGAAGTAGAGATCTCTATCTATGACTTCTTCTTCCATTGTTCCTTCCATCCTTTCCATGTAGAAGAAATTGGTTTGGTGAGAGAACACTTCTCTCCCTTACCTACTTTCTCCTTCACCAACGCTTTGAGCGTACATAGAGTGGATTCTAAGGCTCCTGGTATATCTGGATTGTGCAGAACACTTCTCACAGTCCTCAACCAGTTATGGAATTTATTCTCAATTAATTTTCCCATTTTAAAAGATGATTCTTTTGTCATTCTACAAGAGAAAATTTGCATTTGTCAAAACCCTTTTGATTTGATTTGAATAATTTTGACGATAGTTAATTAGGCCTTTAATTAATTATCGCTCCCACTATTTTGACTCAAATTGATGGCCCTCACCATCAATTCGGAAGATTGCAGCGTACAATCTTCTAGTGGGTCAAGATCCTGAAATCCTCTGAGCCATGGACCAGCTAGGGCTGTCACCCACAACTCAGATCTCTCAGGTAGGCAACTCTTGCCAATTGCATCATATGCAACTCTTAAAAGAAGTCATATGCAACTCCTTGCAATGATCATCTCCATGCCTCAAGGCGCTAGATCCTATCTAGGTCACCTTGTTAAGTCCGACCCAAAGCCAACACGATGAACATGCACCCTGCTAGGGCAGACCCACACGTTCATCCTTCACGCTTCCACGAGATAGACGGAGCACCACGCTAGGGCGTGCCCACACTTGGTCGATCAAGCTTTTCACGTGTGTCACATTTGGAAGGCATCTAAAACTTAATATTTAATGAGGGATTTGGTTTTATATACATATACGTATCCAATCACCACAATATATAGTAAGTATCATATACATGCTATATCCCACAAAAAACATGCAAACGATAAAAAAGCAATGATTATGGCCATCCTACTTGTGATTCCTCGAGCCAAGAGGAATCACGGTCATCTAGGTCTACATCACATGCAACTTGTACAAGATGAAATCTGTGCCTGTCTTTCTGGGTTTGATCAGCTCATCTCCATGACTGATCGGCTTGCCATCAGGTTGGTTGTTCGGGTGCCACCAGCCGATCGACTGGCGCCTCCAGCCGATCGGTTCACCGGTCATCGTGCATCTCTTCAGGTCGCCACCCGCTCGTCTCGTTCCTTGAATCGACCATCTGGATCACCAACCAATCGGTTCACTCCTTGAACCGATCGTCTTCAGGTTGTCCGCCGTTCTTTGACATAACAGGAAATAAAATCTATCCTATTTACAATTGAATTATGAAACCCTGAGTTACATTCGGGGGGAGCAAAGGTAGGAAAATAATTCTCGAATTATTTCGAGTTAGATCAGGAATAGGAGAAGGGAATCAGTGCGTAGACCAAGATGCAAGCAACCACATAAACAACCATACACAGATATAGGGTTTTATAGGCCATAATCATGCTACACATCTACCACAAAACTCGTTTAAGGGCGACGCGTATCGAGTGCATTAATATTACATATCATATATGTATATTAGGGATTTGTGGATTGGACATGTATAAAGCCGATATTATTCGCATCGCATGCAATAAATAAAGGCGACAAACCAAAATCGATCATATCAATAATCCTAAAATATAGAGCGGTTGACGTGGCTCTGATACCACTGTTAGGTTTTGGAGGAGACAGAGAAGCAACGGAAACAAAAAATTTTCTCCCCAAACCCAGAACAAAAGGAATCGCGTCAACGTCTATATAATAGGAAAGATGGTTTGTGAATCATACCTTGTCCCGAGGCTTGCTCGACGACAGAACCTCGCTCCTTGCGTAGTCTTCACCTCCGGTCTTGGACGGTGTCTGTGCAGCTCCTGGTCGCACCGAGACTGACGACTCCTCCTCCTACCGGACTGTCGGATTTCAGTTGTCCTCCTAAACGGCAATGAACTCCCGCCTATGAAGTAGTCCACACGGACCACCCGGAACTCCACTCTCCTTGTCCCATGAGGAAGTGGAAGGAGTCACACCCTCCTGTTGACGTACTAGTCGCCAACACACTCTCCTGCTGTCAATTGCAACTGTAGTTGTCCTTTCCTTGCTACACCTCCCTTTGCGAGAAGTGCTTGCTTGGGCTCTCTCTCGGTTACCAAAACCAGAGAGAACGACAACTTTGCAGAGCAATCAACTTGCACTGAGTTGTACTCTGAGAAGCCCCCAATACCCCTATATATAGGCGGGTCATGGGATAGGGTTCTGTGTGCCCGACAATATGGGACTAAAAGCAGGAGTAGAAGGGTTCGAGATTTTCCACAAAAAACAACCAACTCGCAACCTGAACCGATCGGTTCAGCACTGAACCGATCGTTTGGGACCCTTGAACCGATCAGTTCACTCCTGAACCGGTCGGTTGGGGTTCCAGGTTGGTTCCCGATTGACTTTCCTTATTTTGTTTCCAATCGGTATCGAATACCAATCCTATTTCCAATCAAATTGGATAATTGAAACGAAAGGAAAATTCTCACCAATCCTACTTTCCCAAGTTGCTCGATTGCACCAGTCGAACCGATCGGTTCAACACTTGAACCGCTCGTTTCACTCTGTGCATGAGCCGATCGGTTCAACAATTGAGCCAACCGGTTCAGCAACCTCAGCCGACCGGTTCATCATATGAACCGATCGGTTGGGAGTGCAGGTTGTGCAGAATCAGTCAAATGTGATTTCAATCAATCCGATACTCCAATCAATGCGCCCAACACCTTGAACATTATGATATTGAGCTATCGATTAATTGAGTGTTTAATTGAACTACTAAACTCCTTTAGTAATCAATCTAAACATTGCTTGTGGACAAAACTCTCTTCCAGGTTAAATCCTATGTGTGTGACCCTGCAGGTCCATTTCACGTTGGCAGTGAAAGTCCATAACACTTATGACTTCACAAGCAAAGAGCGGTGCCTAGTCACACATCATTGCTACCCAAGTGAAATAGAAAGTTGGAGAACAACTTTCATCCCTACAATCCGTGAATGGTGTTATAGTGAATGTATAATTCCTTTGTCACTGATACCCAGAATGAACTCGAGGCATGGAACAATCATCCTGTCAATGTTGATTCGTTTCCTTGATCTCAGAGAAGACCGAGTGAGATGTGTGTGACATCAATATCACATATTAATTCACACGTGCATGTGCATGCCTTTCTCAATCCTACTCATCAAGTGGCCAAGGATATCAAACTCCCTCAGGAGGGACAAATCCCATATCTATCACTCACTCCTCAAAAGCCCCATGTGTCAAAGTCACCCAATCGTCACCTTTATAACAACCCATGTTTCAGGACTGCATTTGATGATGTCAAAGTGTACCCAACGACATGTGTTGAGTGTAGTGATTTCAGGTCTAAGAATCACACTCACCACCATCACTGTGAGAGTTGACTGTGACTACCAAGTCATGGTTCCATGTGTCACTCTCACGGTGGGTCTGTCCAGTACCTTGTTCTCTAACAAGTACCTATGTGCTTGGTTTGATATCACTATATCATGACTAATGAGATTCTGTCATCAACCAACACACAATCTAGTCTTCAGTGTTATTGATGTCTATGGTTATTTCCACAATAACAACTGACTAGGGACTAAACAAGAATGTATACTCTTAACATCCATATGATCTCATCGTTTAGGTCATGAACCTAAAAGCATATGTTATTGAGTAAAACCATTCTTTAGACATCTATCATGTTACACCATCATCTCAGAAACAGTTTAAACATATAGATTGGAAATTGCCTTTATTATTATTCAAATCATTTACAAAGTATCCCATTACAATCATCACATGACTTGCTCTATGGGCATACATACCAAAAATGACAAGTCTCTATTTTGAAAAAATAGAAACATCAACGAAAAGTGTGTACATGTGAACTGCAAACCTATGACTGTGGTATGAGACGTACGTAGAAGGTGTTAGGGTGATGGCTGCGATTGAAAATTCTGCGGTTAATTCCTTGAGACGGGGAAGCTTTTAGAAGAACTATATTGGCATCGATGACCTGCGTAAGCATTGCAAACAAAATTGGTTTGTGATCTTTAAATTTTAGCATGGTCGATATACTGCATAAGAACAGTTCAAGCTTATTCAGCTTAATCGAGCATCTAATCATGATACATTTGCATGATAGATAGAAAAATTGTAGTAGAAAACAAGTCTGATTAAGGTAATAGAAACAACGTCAACTTCCACATAGATATTGGTCTAAGTACAAAAATAATCATCAGATAATTAATATTTTAAAAGTACTAAAACTTTTGAATAATAGAGACTTATTTGTAGTCAGTTTTTAAGGTTGTTGGCATAAGGGATGTGATCTTATCCCATTTGGCCCCAAACGAACTAGAACCATTGCATATAAGAAAACACACCCACTCATGTTCATCACATGCCTCAACAAAGTAATATCTCACTAGCAAAATTGCTTATAAGATTATGTATTTTTAAGGGTGAAAGGAATATAGTTTGTATGGGGTTGTCATTAGCGATCACTTTACCACCATATTCTTTCATATAGCATCATGAATTATTTTAACACAGTTTATGTTAAGTCATTCACGCATGTCTCTTCTGCCATACACAATTACCCCCAAATACTACATGCAGAGCTTATCAATCTAAATTTTTTTTACCCAGACCATAAGTTCAAAAATGAATACCTTTAAAAAAGGCCCACAAGCATCTAACAAGTGTTGTTGGATATAAATATTGTTCCCTTCATCAACAATCCTCTTATGATATTAAATGATGCCAAGAGAATTGATCACATGCAATCCCATGCTCACCTTTTGGGGTACATGAGGTCATCACCACATACAGATTATCTGTATGCAACACAACAAATACAAGTTTCACCCAAAGAAAAATTTGTTAAGGCACTTATTATCAGAAATCTAACAGTTTGACTATAATAAAGTAAGACATGTTACTAATTCATTGGGAGAATAAAAAAAATAAAAAGACATCAAAGAGGCCTTTATACAGAGTTGGGAGAACCATACCTTTTCTCAGAAGATTTATCACCAAGGCATCTTGGCAAGAAGCTGATGGATTCTCTTCTATGTTCAACAAGTGTTGGAATGATTCCCTTACCTTGAACGAAGCTCTAAAGCAAGCACAGAAGCCCATCTCTAGTTGGGACAGGAAACAACACCATGAGAGAAGGAGACACAATGCCTTATCAATAACATCAATATCCTTCAATCGGAGCTAGTTGAACAGTCCAATGATATATTGGATGCTATTTGTTTATGCAACTGGATCTGGATGCTATCCTTAAAGTGGAGGAAACCGACTTAAGGCATCAAAACCATATTAATTTTCTTAAGGATGGGTAAACACAAGCAGTTATATTAAAGAACATTAGAACATTATTAATGATACATCCTATAGAGAATGAGGTTACTAGACTTAATAGGTAATTGAAAACATAGATATATATAACATGTTATAACTATTAAAGAAGATAAAGAAGGTAGAACATACCCTTTTGCAGAAAAGAAACCTCTATAACTATCTTAGGCCAGAGAGGATACGCTCGCCGGTGTCCAGTGTGACGGTGCCAGGCGTGTCAGCCCGTAGATACTGAGCTTCGGACGCGGCGAGGCTGTGGTGGTGGTGTTGTCGGTGCCAGGCTCCACATCATCTGCCAACATGTGTTGCCTGATCTACTAGTCCTTGTTGTCTAGAACTGTCCAAATGAAACAAGAGTAACTAGTAGCTCAATTGTCAATAATGAGTTATGATACAACCAAAACGCTATCTATGATCTATCTAGCCACCTATTCTGATCTATAGTGAAACACATAAGATGGTAAACTCAAAGGGACAAAAAGAGAGACACCACTTAAATGTATAGTATTGAAATTTATACGAAACAAAATGAGTGTTATGTTCCAATTGAGATTCTTTACTGTCTCTCACTCTTAGATGATCTCTTGTGTATGTAGTCAGAATATACAGTTCTCACTTAGTATACTCCTTATGGGAGTTGGAATAGCAACAATGACGGATTTGTAGTTGAATGTTCTGGGTTCTGTTTTATCACTGCTAGCAGTTTTTAGGACTTGCACTGCCAGATTGTATCCTCAAGTTCTGGTAATACATCAAATTAATTTTCATTAAATTTCTATTGTGTTTCTTTTTGAGTTATTCTCACAATCCATTTTTTAATCAATATTTAGGCTTTTATAGTTTTGTCCTTCTTGATATCTGTATCGAGCACGTGTGACTTATCAAGGCCATCTCAAAACATGTCTAGGTTTGGCCTTCGGCAATGTTTTGCTTCATCTTGGTTCTTATTGCTTTAGTTGGCATGGTTTTGTATTCTTATTTCTGCTTTTCTGAGAGCCAAAAGAAAACCAGCGAAAATCTGGCCAAGTATTTCAGGTGATGTCGTCATTATCGATGGTCTTAGGGATGTCAATGGTACAGTTTTTACGTCAACCGCCCCGTACCAAACCACATCACTGTAAAAACAAATTATCCGAGTGTCCACCCCACTTGTCCCACGGTTTTCTCCCCCCATTGGCTGGGTGACCATGGGAAACCAATTATCCACCATTTTTCGGATACAAAACATGACCGCAGCAAGGGACTATTTCTCTGATGTACTTACGGCACCACCAGAACCACTACCTTCATTAACTGCCACTCGGCTGCCGCACTGCCTTTTTTAGCTGCCACTCGCCACCGCCACTGAATATTCTCTGATACACTCATTGCGGCTGCCTCCACTAATCCATCCCGTTTGCTAAATGTCCGTCACCTGCATCACATAGTTGCCACCATTTAGCCCACCACCACCGCCATTCGGTCTGCTACATGTCCGCCACCTCCATAGTCGCCGCCATGCAATCCATCACTGCCGCCATCCAGTCTGCTAGATGCTAGATGCATGGCACCTCCATCGCATAGCAGCCTCCATGTAGTTCATGACCGCCGCCATTCGGACTGTTAGATGCATGGCACCTCCATCACATAGCCACTGTCATGCACTGATTTTCGTTGATGGTGTCTCTGTCACTATCAATAGAATGCCCCACTTCCATCATCGTCACCACCACCAACGTCTCCTTTCCTGCCAGCCGAACGCCCTGCACCCCACATGGTCGTCATCACTTGTCCTTTTCGGCTGGACACCAACTGCACTGTGTGCTGAACACATCTCCGGTACGAGGAAGATAGTGTGGAGACACACTGAGTAAACTACACTGGCGTCGGCGGCGAAGACCCCCCACCCTCCTCTTTGTCAACTGTCTTCAGCACCTTGGCGTCACAAGGGAAGAAACAACACAACACGATGAGTCAGCGATCACAAGGTTGTCATGCAGAGCCACTGCACATCTCCAGAATCCATCATCCATACTAAGTTTAGGTTGGATGTCTACTACAGCTTCCAAGGTCGTCATGCACAGCCACTGCAGCACCACCGCCTCCATCCTGGAGACTCACCGGAGTAAGGCCACGACGGATGGCACACTGCCGTCTCAAAGACTAACCGGAGCCAGGAAGCGGGGCTATGGAACACTGTTGTTCTGGAGTCTCATTGGCGTCAGCAGGCCACCGTCCTGCAGACTGACTGGAGCCAGACTGATCGGCGTCGGTTCCATCCTACAGACTGACCGGAGCCATGCATCTTTCTTTATGGCAGTGGTAGAGGGTTTTCAGATTTGGAGTTTTGCATGACGGAGATGCAACAGTTGACTGGGAGTGCTCTTGTTGGTTGCATGCCCGTCAGTAGATCACCAGCTAACAATGGTGACTCGCCGATGAGGGTAGACTAAGCCAGCGACCCAGTCACTACACAGAGATTCTCTATTCTTAATGACGTGGTTGCAAAAAATCACTTACCTGTTTGTGGATCAGATTCCCATTGGTTACCATACCATTTATTGATTTATTTTATCATCCGCACCACTTCTTACCAAATGATACGGGTGTACCAAAAAACTGGTTTGGGTTGAGATGGAGCGGGTCGGGTGATGGTAATTGGTTTAAATTGCCATCCCTAGATGGTCTATTGTTGACTAAAACACCTGCCTGCTATGCTTGGTTTTCTATGTTTTGTTTTATTTGATACTTCTACCTAGAGCCTTAAAGTTACTAAGAGGGATTCATGCTCTTGTAAGCTTCTGATGAATAATCATTTCAAACAGATAGGTAGGAGAAAGGAAACAATAAAAAAGAATTTCCAATAGTCCTGCTTAAATCACTCCAAGTCATGGTCTGGAGAAATTCCTTGCAGTAAGCCAGTAAACTGGTGTTAATTGGCTATAACTACAATTACAACCTGGCCTCCAGTTTTTGCGGCTACAACTGCAATTGCAACAGGGTCTTCAGTGTTGCAGGATGCATCCTTATTGATAGCAATAATATGAGAGCAATCAAACTATTTCATAGGATGGGTTAGAAATGCAGAACATGGGTAGCAATCGAACTATTTCGTAGGATGTATTCGGAATGCAAAACATGGGTAGATATTAATAAGAGAAAGGCTCTGCTGTTTGCGAATTCCGAACAAAGCAAATGGAAATCCATGAAATCAGGACAAATCAAAGAGAATAAGACTGAAAAGTGGAATGTTTGAAAAAGGAGGAAGGGGAAAGAAGAACTAAACCGGAATGGTGACAAACTTCACACGGCCCGAAGCTCCTTCTTCTTGCGGTCAAGCTTCACTGATCATCTCAGCACCTGCGCTCGCCATAAGAAAAGAGAAACCCTTGAATTTAGAGCAAAGAAAAGGGAAACATAATGGGAAATATGGGAATTTGACAAAAGAAGAGGGGAAAAAGGAACTAACCCCAAAGGAGAATGGCTAGGGGCGACGACTTGCGACAACGAGATCCACTGCTACTTGTGGTCAAGCTTCCACTGCTAGTGTTAACACCTGTACTTGCGAGAAGAAAAGAAAATCAATTAGACAGGAAATCCTATTCTAACACACTGTGAACTCAGAGCAAATCGAAGAGAATGGAACCACCAGAGTCTGAAGCACCGTGATTGCATGTTCCACATGGAATTAGGGCTTTGGTAGTACGATTTGGAAGAGGGAACTCACCACCAGGGATTTGAGGGATCAAGGAAGAAACAGAGTCCCGTCCAAGCTAGGGCGTCTTCACGAATGCAACCGAAGGAGACACTTTTATCGGCAAGCTCTAGCATATGATCACCATTGCAACGGAGTCAGAGTGTTGTTGGGATAATGGTTTGCCAAACTCACCGGTGTAGGTGTTTTAGGAAGCGAGGATTAAAGTGGGTCGGCGCGAGTGTTTTAAGGAAGCGGGGATAAGTAGGGGGAAAAGTAGTTGCAGAATTGGGATAAAACATTACGATGATTATCTAAGATTTAGTATATTAAATGAGTGATAAAACATTTTTAGCCTAAAACTATGATCTTCGTTGGTAGGCAGGCAACACAGAAATAAAAATTGAGTGATGATTCAAACTTTGACTGTATGGATTATAAAACTTATATTCACAACATATTGACAAATGTTCCCATATCATGACTGGGGATGAGCATCGGGCCGGGTCACCCCGGGTTTTGGCAGGCCCAGATCTATATCCATATCCATATTATTATGTGGGTCACGGGCCGGGTTTTGGCCCAAAATTTTTTAAGAAAGACGAGCCCGTACCCAACCCGTATAAAAAATCTAGGTTTCGGGTCGGGCTCAGGCCAGCCCGTCTAACAATAGGTTATATCAAAATGATGTGTTTGATTTACAATCAATGTTGAATTTGTATATAAGTAGAAAGATATTTGTTGGAGACATATTTATTAAATTTTAGAATATCGTTGTGTTAGGAATGATGGTGTTTTGCGTGAAGGTTGAACATAATATGAATGAGCAAAGAAATTAATAATCCCCAACGTTGTTGCGAGTTGTTAATTCCTACCGATCAACTATTAGACTTGTTATTATAACCAACTATTAGTATAGGGGGAGTTGGCTGATTATATCAATCATTAGATGACATATCCTATTATGGAAAAAGAAGTTTTAAATGATATGCATATTTGTGTATTTAAATTATATGGTATTGATTATTTATGCGGTACGGGTACTGGGTTTCGGGTCTGGGTTTATGGTGGCCCGAGCCCGGCCTGGATAAGAAAATGGGTCTAAAACGTCGGCCCGGCCCGCCCATTCAGATACCCGGGCCGGGTCTGGGCCGGGTTTGACGGGCCGGGTAGAGGGCTGGGTTGGGTCGGCCCGATCCGATGCTTAACCCTAATTATGACAACATCCTCTTACAACATGTCCATAAAAATGCATCTTGGAGGTGTCATGGCCCATTTCATGACAAATTATCTCTCTCAAAAAGTCCCTAAAAATGCAATTGGGTGTTACTATGACCCATATCATGATAGAGTCCTTTCAGAGCATGTCCTTTCATATCATGATAAGATATGTCTTGACGACTATAACTAAGGGTGTATTTATACATGTAGGGAAAACCCTGACACTAACCCCATTGGGATACTTTCCTAAAATATAATTAAAACTAAAATATAAAACTACTATTGTCGGGGCTAAAACAGACTCGAATCCCATTTTGAGGGTATACCTTTCAGAGGTGTTAGGACCCATACATTTATAGTACAACAAGTCCATGAAAATACATTTGGGTGGTGTTAGGACCCATATCATGACAAATAGTATCTGAAAATGAATCCCTAGAAATGCATTTGGGAGGTGCCATGACCCATATCATGATAGTGTGTTTTCACAATATGTCCCTTAAAATACATTTGGGAGGTGTCGAGGCTCATTTAAAGACAAATTTTATCTCACATCAAGTCCCAAAAAATGCATTTGGAAAGTGTCATGATATGTATGATGATAATGTCATCTCACTTTATCTCCTCAAAAATTCATTTGGGAGGTGTCAGGTCCCATATCATAACAACATCCTCCCATAACAAGTCCATAAAAATACATTTGGAAGGTTTCAGGGCCCATTTCAAGATAAATGTTATCTCACATCAAGTCCCTAAATATGCATTTGGGAGGTGCCAAGACCCATATCATGATAGTGTCCTTTGACAACATGTCCCTCCAAATGCACAAATGCATTTGGGAGGTGTCATGGCCCATTTCAAGACAAATGTTATCTCACATCAAGTCCCTAAAAATACATTTGGGAGGTTCCATGACCCATATCATAATAGTGTGCTTTCACAACAAGTCCCTAAATATGCACTTGGGAGGTTCCACGATCCATATCATGTTAGTCTCCTTTCACAACATGTCCCTCCAAATGCATTTGGGAGGTGTCATGGCCCATTTCAAGACAAAAGTTATCTCACATCAAGTCCCCAAAAATGCATTTGGGAGGTGTCACGACCCATATCATGATAGTGTGCTTTCACAACATGCCCCTAAATATGCATTTGAAGGAGCCACGACCCATATCATGATAGTGTCCTTTCACAACATGTCCCTCCAAATGCATTTGGGAGGTGTCATGGCCCATTTCAAGACAAATGTTATCTCACATCAAGTCCCTAAAAATGTATTTGGGGGGGTGCCACAACCCATATCTCACAATGCAACTTCACGACAGTCTCCACGACGCACGTCGTGACCACGAAAGAACATGATACAATAGTGGTAAAGCACAACGTCATGACCAGTGTTACACAGAGACTTCGTGACCAACCCATAACACAACGTCGCGCCCCACACTTACAACACAACGTCGTGACGACATCAAACAAAGTGTCCTGACCAGACCAAAACGAAGTGTCACGTCCAGAAGCAGAACAGACCGTCACGAATGAAACAAGGCCAACCATCACAACCAAAACAACACCAACTATCTCGACCTCAAACGCACATGGCCACATCTTTCTCGACCCAAAATACAAGAGAAATGACAATCTTGACCAAAACAAGACCCAACAACCCATATCATGATAGTGTCATTTTGCAACATGTCCCTCCAAATGCAATTGGGAGGTTTCAGGGCCCATTTCAAGACACATTTTATCTCACATTAAGTCCCTAAAAATGCATTTGGGAGGTTCCATGACCCATATCTCACAACGCAACATCATGACTATCTCCACGAAACATGTCGTGACTGTGATAGAATGTGATACAACAACATTAAAGCAAGGTGTCACGTCCAACATTACACATAGGCTTCATGATCAGTACATTTGGGAGGTGACATGGCACATATGATGATAATGTCATATCACGGTATGTCCTCAAAATGCATTTGGGAGGTGTCAGGTCCCATATCATGACAACATCCTCTCATAACATGTCCATGAAAATTCATTTGGAAGGTGTCAGGGCGCATTTCAAGACAAATGTTATCTCACATCATGTCCCTAAATATGCATTTGGGAGGTTCCACGACCCATATCATGATAGTGTCCTTTCACACCATGTCCCTCCAAATGCATTTGGGAGGTGTCATTGCCCATTTCACGACAAATGTTATCTCACATCAAGTACCTAAAAATTCATTTGGGAGGTTCCAAGACCCATATCTCGCAATGCAACATCGCGATTGTCTCCACGACTCACATCGTGACCACGATAGAACATGATACAATAGTTTTAAAGCAAGGCATCATGACCAGTGTTATGCAGAGACTTCACGACCAACCCACAACACAACGTCGCAACCCACCCTCACAGCACAATGTCATGACCTTATCAAACATAGTGTCGTGACCAAACCAAAATGAAGTGTCACGTCCAGAAGTAGAACGGACTATCATGAATGAAACAAGGCCAAACATCACAACAAAAACAATGCCAACTATCTCGACCTCAAATGCACATGGTCACATCTTTCTCGACCAAAAATACAAGAGAAATGAAATTATTGACCAAAATAAGACCGAACAAGCCATTGGAAATGTATTTAGGAGGAGCCACATTCAATATCATGATAGTGACCTCTCACAACATGAGGATTCAGGGATCATATCATGATAGTGTCCTCTCCCAACAAGTCCCTAAAAATTCATTTGAGTGTATTTGGGGCCCATATAATTACAAATATCGTCTCACAGTAAGTCCCCAAAAATGCATTTGGGAGGAGCCACGACTTATATCATGATAATGTCCTCTCACAAAAAGTCCCTAGAAATTGATTAGGGAGGATCCAAGGCCCATATCATGGCATTGTCCTCTCACAGAAAGTCTCTATAAATGCATTTAGGAGGAGACACGTCACATATCATGACATTGTCCTCTCACATAAAGTCCCTAGAAATGTATTTGGGAGGATAGGTCTATTGCCATGATTTATTGGATGACCGTTTTGTAGTAAGCGTCTACCAAAATAGACTGGGTCTTTGGGGTGGTAGAATACGTACTTGTCAACATAGACCAACAAAAATATGGCAAGATATTGCATATGCAAGCATGTGCTTGGACAAAGGGGGGCCTTGCAGGCATGCATGTGACCTCACACAACATATGGTCTTGAAGATCTTTAGTGTGTATCTGAGAGGCAAAAAAAGAAAATTTACTAACATCATAAGAGGACTTGATCCCCAATCCCCCTAGATGCATAAGAAGTGTAGCCAAAAACCATTGTAAATCACCAAAACATGGGTCGTCACCAACCACAATACACTCCAGACAACGACGAAGACCGTGATAAAAAATATCCAACATAGGTGTGATAGAAGAAGGAGGTGTTGTATGAAGACCAAACAACAGTTTGGGAATCCTAACATAAGACCTAAAAAGAAGCTCACATTGTGGGTCCTAGAGTGAGGACATGCGATCCATCATATCAAGGGTCTTCATCACATGTTTCTTGAGAAGTTCCTTTACAAAAGACGTGTCTGTAGAAAATTGGGCCACCTAGAATCTTCACTCCATAATCTGGATGAGAGATGTCAGTAGGAAACAAGCCCACATTCGAGCCTCATCTAGGGTCATCAGATGGCCAAAAAATCTCTATCTTCTTAGTATTGAGATGAAGACCATACATCGGGCCTCGCTCCTGAATGAGGGATAGAGCCTTCGAAACAACCTCTATGTCCCCAATGAGGGTACCATCATCAAGGTAGAAAGAAAGGAGTTGACATGCATCCTTTACCTGTAAAATAAGAGGGTGGAGTCCCAGGGAAAAAGTAGGGGGCCTAATGGGTCACCTCGTTGTACCCCGGCAGAAGAAAAAGGAGGCTTGCCATGATCCATATAGAGAGGAGATAGAGAGATGTAGAAAAACTCAACCCATCGTACAATAGAAGGGCAATGAAGACGAACCTCTCAAAATTTTGGTAGATCTATCAACCATGTTGAAGGCATTGTTGAATTCAACAAGAGCCATGGTGACCGTAGTGTGGTATTGTTGTACATAGGCAAGTCGGGTGACAACATGTAGAAGGGCCTTAGCACCACCAGATATACCAACACCATATTGATGACCCTTAAGATAAGGGACGACATCAGAACTTACACCCTTTGCCGCAACATTGGATACAAGGCGCCAAATAGTACCCATAGCAATAGGCCAAATGTCATTTTCTGGTTTGGGAAAGGAGTCAATGGAGCACTGGCAATGTAGGGAGATAGGGAATCTGGACAATGACCAGTGAGCCAAAGATTCACCACAGTTGAAACTGCATTAAAAAATCATCTTTCACTACAGTGGCATCCCCACACATATAATCAATAAGATGTTGTGATCGTAGGTCGTCACATACACAAGCGGTCCATTTCTTGAATAATAAAATGTCTTCTTCAATCATAGAACAAGAAGCAACAAATGGAGAGATAGAAATTTCAGACTGGGGTTGTACCAATGGCAGTGGAGGTTGAGGGTGTTTAGCTTCAAGATAAGAATAATTAGCAGCTTTTGTGGGGGTAACACCACTAGAGGATAGAACACGGATGATAGTAGAAAATTGTCTATCTTTGATCATAGACTTGGCACGTGAAATACAAGCTTTAAAAGAATGTTCTCTCTCAGTAGGACAACAATGAGCCAAAATCTGAGCCAGGAGTTGTTGAATGCCATCATGTCCTGAATTCCAAATCTCCAAAGCCTTAAGGATCATAAGTTGTTGTAGAGAGATGCATTTTTGAGAAGGCTATTCTTAAGTAGACTTAGGGGAGAAGCAATATAGAACACATGCTAGAAGCAACAAAAGACAAATCCATGCATGAATAGAGCATGGGCAAGAAGCCACTTGTAGTAAGCAAGCACGAAGAGTGTCGACAAAGGGCAAACGACAAAGAAAAGGGATGCTCTTTACGGTAGGGACACCCGTGCAAAAGATAGAATCTAGAAGATCTGTGTCGAGCTATAGTCAGTCAATAGGCAGAGGCGGTGGCTCAATACGCTGACGAGCTGATAGGGTGCAAGGAACAGAATTTGGAAAGCCAGAATTGATGGCAGTAGCCAAACCAACTATCACATCGAGTGATGCCTCACCAAGCTGTCGAGGTAGAGTAGTAGTAACATTAGAGCCATCAGAAGCTTGATAAGGACATGTTTTAGACCATGGCACGATGCCAAGGCATACACCACACATCCAATGCTTGGAAGAACAAAGATAAAACACCAAGCCCTCTCAAACATCTGCATACTCCAATGCCTTACGGATTCCATCAACACGACTCAGTGAAGATAAATGAACAACCCAAAGATGATTACCAAAAGTGTTAGCTGCTAACGATTTTCCACGACATGTATGGAGGATCCTAAAAGGACATGAAACTTGTACAACAGGTCCAACCATGCATGATGTAGGCCCCACGTGGTAAGGGACCCCAAGAACAACCTCACAAATTTTCACTTGTGACGCAACAAGACGATCATAATGTGTCGTTTTTGATATGGGAAAACTAAATTTTGCCATTAAAGAGAGCAGAACCGAGACATGGAGGGAACCCTCTCGTGTATGGCAGCCAGCAGGGCAGTCCTTCCTGTTGTGTTGACCTGTGCCAAGCCTGCTTAACACATGACTTTAGGGAACCGTGTCTGGGCTGCCGCCTCCGAGGATCGATGTTGCACTCTATCGCATCGATCCTCGACGTGTTGAGACCTGGACGACTAGGAACCAGGGACGCTCCGAGCGTGTTCTTGCCCTAATCCCTTGCTTCTATGGGCGTGGTTGCCGAAAAAGGGCAGCCACCACCGGTCTGGCCAAGTCCAACAAAAGTTGATAAGTTTGATCAGACTTGAAGTTACCGTCGAACCTTTCTGGTCGCCTTCCGTCCGCATTTGGGAGACACTATGGTAAGTCGGATCTGGATACTATGGTGTGGGGGAACAAGACGGGCAGAGAACCCGCGCCATCAATGACACCGGGGTAGGTGCAATAATTAATCAGAGGTAGGTGGGAGCCAAACGGAATCGTCGTCGGTGCCCACGTCACCTGCAATGGCTTGGCACCCTGGCATTGCATCTTTGTCCAACGCAAAGTGACCAAATAAGTGTTGACATATTCTAACAAAAATACACCCGGGGGGAGCCATGACACATTTCTTCTCATAAAAAGTCCCTTTCAATGCATTTCTTACGAACTGGGGCCCATGTAGTGATAATGTCCACTCACAAAAATTCTCTAAAAATGCATGTGTGAGGGTTGGGGCCCATATCACGAGAATTTCCTCTAACAACAGGTCCCCCGTAATGCATTTGTGAGAATTCAAGGCCCATATCAAGACAATATCCTCTCACAGTAATTTTGTAAAAATTCTAAGGTTAGGTGACATGAATTTATGTCATCTATAACTTTCGTGAAACACATACATGTCACTTAAATGTTAGGTCTCCTTGTATATTACACTTGACTCATATACATGTGTAAACCCCCATTAGAACATCGGTGATTCAAATGTATGTCACCTATAGTGTGTCACCCTTTCAAGTATGATAAAATATCTATCACTTATGTTGCACAGACTACATGTGACATACATGCATGTCACTTAAAGTATGACACCCTTTTAAATATACAAAAATGTATGTCATCTATTTTACGTAGGCCTACACAGATTATAAGTCTTATACAAACATGTCATCTAAAGTGCGTAACTTTTTACATGACTGTCATCTATACTATGTTTTTTGGTAGTGATTAATTTTCTTTCCACTCAGTTGTTGTTCATACCTGTTACAGGAAAAGTTATCGCAATCCAGATTGTCACATTTTGAGCTGTAAGGAATGTAAAGGACCTTCTATAATGGGAAGTTTGACTGAAATTATTAAAATATATTGACCATATTAGTTCTATATCCACCGGCTAGTAATACGGTCGTGTTCCTCATGTTGTTTCCACGACACCAGGGTGACTAAGCTGGTAGCAGCCACGTTAGCTTCTGTGAAATAAGGACGAATATGACATTTCTCATTGTTTCTGAATCTGACATGAGTAATGTGTAAACTTTCTGTGATGTGGTTCATTTTATGATCTGTCCCTTTTTCTCCATTCCAAATAAAGAACCTGGTCAGTGCTGAAACGACTTCCTGCTCACTCCACACCCATGAGTAAAATTCACATGTTTTGTCTATTTGATTGAGAATGCTTGCACTTGGATTAAGATAAGCACTTCCCAGTTAAGCGAGAGAGACAAGATGATCTTGATTCCAATCTGATTTTACAGTTGGCTGCCTAACTAAAACCCTTCTTTTTTTTTACTCTCGTATGCTTTCTTTTTATTACTTGGTTTTTCGTAATCTAGCTTTTGAGAATATTTAATCAAGACTATGGAGTGATGTGATGATTTATAATCCATATAACCTCATTATTCTAACGGAGAACAGTTTGGATCTGTTAGCACAATTACTAATGTCCCTCATTCTTGAACATCAACAAATATGTAATCATGTGAATCTTATATTTTGTTGTCTTTTTTATCGATTTGTGAGGACTGATATTGACTTACATGAACTTTATACATTTTTTTGTCATCTTACAAACTCTAGCTTTCTTTAATTACTACCTTCTGATGTGCAGACAACGATCACTGCAACTAGAATTCTAAAATCCCAAAAGCCACTGCCGCTTCATTTTTAAATAATCTCCATGCTAACTAGACATCATGAAGATATTTTCAGGGCATTTTAATTTACGCACTTACAGTTCATTTCTTTCTGTTGTAAAAAAACAGTATTGAATTGTTTCATGGACTTAAAACATAAGAAGAAATGTCTTCTCTAATATATTTCACCTACTTTTCTAATGTGTGATATAGATGTTTAAGTTGCATATACGTATTACAATCTTTCAAACATCTGGACATGGTTAATGACGCACGGGTTTAAAACTAGTTTCATACATATTTGAAAGTCAGAAAAAGAAGAAATAAAATTTGAGAAGCCCCCGCACTAATCGTAGTGATGTCAGTCCTCTGTTTATATCTCGAGTCAATCTGTATTTAAGTTACAGAATGTATATGATTTAATGGGCAACAGAAGCAAAGCAGGGCTCCTCGAAACTCGGGGTGCAAGATATTTACGTAGGACATGTTTGGTTAGTAGGATTTTCAAGAATCCTGCATTCAGGTCATTCTTTATTTAAAAATTGTTGCATTGTCAAAATCATTCCCGTAAACTTAGATTTTACGTTTGGTTATCTGGATTTGTGAAGTACATTATTTTTTTTAATCTGTCTGAAAAAATTAGTAGAAATCAAAATGCAGGATTTTCTTTGTCTGAAAAACTTTTATTCTCCTGCAATCCCGCAACAAAACATAAATTTTTAGCAAAATGGATAACAAAACATAATCTAATGCGGTAAAATATAAGAAATCAAACGTGTCCATACCGTGGCACATATAAATGAGGGGAGAGGCTATACTCTAACCCAAGACACTCACACACCAAAAGTTATGTCTGAGATACTCACATAATAAATTTAGATGGTTAGATTATTTTGTTTTTTTTGTAATATCTATATAGTTACTTTGACCCATTAAGGTTAAGTTTATTTCTTGTACTTGTCTCATTTCCTATATATAGAAGGGAATTTTCCATTTAACACTAAGATGTATCTCATTAATCTCCATCTTATTTTTCCATTCCAATCTTGTTGAGTCAGTTTAAGGGTAGGCAACTCCTTCCAGGTTGGCTTCCACTTTAAACCTTGATATAAAGGATGAGTGGAGACTAAGGGAAGACATAAATACCTCACAGAAAGCAACTGAATGTTTCCCAAGATCTAGTGCTAGTGGGATAGATTAAGTATGAATCTGACTCTATCAGTTCATTTCTTTCTCACGAATGAGATGAATTTGGTGTCGAAGTGGACGACACAAAACAAGTGTGAGGACCACAACCTACCCTAAAATACAACATCAGATTGGCAACAGAAATAAAAATTATACTGAAATATTTCCCATTAACTAGAGGATCGTGTCAATAACTATGCAATGGAAATGATGGTTTCACAAAGATATACCTGATCTTGGATCAAGTCCAGCAAAAATCCTTATCGATGTAGATACACACTGTCTTGGACGGTGTCTATGCAGATCCTGGCTATATTGGAAATCGTTTGACTGCTCCTCCACAGATAGCAGACTCGTCATCATCATCTGCAGTAGCTCCTCTCGTCACGGACTGCTGACTAGCGTGGTCCTCCTTAGCGACGGACAAAAGCCAGCTCACGTCTAGAGAAGTCAACACACACCAACTAGAACTCCTTTTGCCCTTCTAGAATGGATAGGAAGTTGTCCCTCCCGTTAGTGTACTAGTCACCAGAGTAGACTGTCTGAGATATATGTAAGCTCGATATCATATATTGACTCACATATACATGACCATGTATTCCTCAATTTTGTTAATTAAGAGGCCTAGGATACATACTCCCGTAGGAGGGACAAATCTCATCTCTATCACTCACAGTCAGTCCCCATGTGTCACACTCACCCAATCATCACCTTTATAACAATTCATGTTTTAGGATTGTGTTTGATGATGTCAAAGCATACTGAACGAAATATGATGAGTGTAGTGATTTTAGGTATAAGAACCACAAACACCACCATCATTATAAGATGTAATTTTGACTTACCTAGTTAAAGTTTCCATGTATCACTCGTATGGTAGGTCTGTCTGATACACTGTTCTCTAACATGTATCTGTGTGCTTAGTTTGATATCGCCATATCATAACTAATGAGATTCTATCATCAACCAATTCACACTCTCATCTTATGTGTCATTATTGTCTATTTACCTTCCACAATAACAACCGATTAGGGACATAATGAGAATATATATACTCTTAACATCTGTATGATCTCATTCTTCTAAGTCACGTACTTGAAGACATACGTCATTGAGTAATATCATTCTCTAGAAATTTATTATGTTATTTCATTATCTCAAAAATTGAATAAACATAATAAATTGGAAGCTTGCCTTTAATAATAATCAAATCAGTTACAAGTTATGCCATTACAAGCATCATATGATTGGCTCTCTGGACATACATACCAATAGATTCCCACTTACACTTAGAGCCAATCACCCACAAATCTTATTCTGAGTGACATAACATGACCATCATTCTTCTGCTACAAAAGTGCTTTAGTAAAGGGATCAACAATGTTGTTCACCGTTGGTACTCTGCAAATATTTACATCTCTCCACTGTATGATCTCTCTATGAGGTGGAACTGTCTTTGTATATGCTTTGAACATTGATGCGATTTGGGTTCCTTAGTTTGTGCAATAGCTCCATTGTTGTCACAATATAGCTCAATTGTGTCACTGATGCTTGGAATGACCCCAAGTTCTATAATGAACTTCTTGATCCATACAACCTCCTTTGCTGCATTCGATGCACCAATATACTCGACCTCTATTATAGAATCAAAAACTGTCTCTTTCTTGGAACTCTTCCAACTTATAGCTCTGTTGTTTAGGCAAAACACAAATCCTGATTGTGATTTATAATCATCTTTGTCGGTCTGGAAGCTAGCATCGGTGTAACCTCTTACCACCAACTCTTCCTCTTCACCGTAGACCAAGAACTAATCCTTAGTCCTTCTCAAGTACTTGAGGATGTTCTTCATAGCTTTCCAGTGAGCATAACCTGGATATGGCTAATATCTACTCATCATTCTTAGGGCATATGAGACGTCTAGGTGGGTCCACAACATTGCATACATGATGGATCCAATTGTCGACACATATGAAATCATACTCGTGCAATCCCTTTCTTCACAAGAACGGGGACGTTGACCCTTAGAGATGGTCACTCCATCAACACATGAAGGTTCCTCTCTTTGAGTTATCCATGTTGAACCGCTTCAACACTTTGTTAATGTATATGCTCTGACTTAGTCCAAGAAGCTGTTGACTCACGTATAAATTGACTAAACCTGTGTTTTGATGATGACTAACCATTCTACATATTGGTGTCTAATGTCTCTACTTTAGTGATTTCAAATTATCTATAGACACACTCTAAATGCCCTAACTTGCACATCTCAAATTGGAGAAAAGACAAGTCAAAGTCATACAAGTGCACATTTTTGTAATATGATGTAAATCTATTAGAATTATGTTGTAAATCACTTTTAATGATTGTATGACTTGTAATTAAGCTTAGAAAAAAATCAGGAGCACTTAGATCGAATGTTTAAGCACTCAAAAGCCATTTTCCAAAATTCACAATCAGGTTGTTCATCGATCGAGTTCTGTGAGGTGCAAACTCGACCAATCCTGATTGGATCTTGAAAATGACTTTTGATCTGTCGAATTTATACTACACAGAACTTGACCAATGGAGTAACTAGCCAATTCAATTTTCATTTGTTGGTCGAGTTTTCCCAGGACAAACTCGATCGATGGTCTGAATATCGGTTTTGTCTTTTACTCTACCGGTCGAGTTACCCTTATAGAAACTCGACCGATTGCATTGTACAGAAAAGTGTAGAAAAGTGCTTCTAGCCATTGTGGAGTTGCAACAAGTGAAAATATATCTGTTGTAAGCCATAAAATGGCTAGTTTTCGTTCTCAAGTGTTCCCAAAGGCTAAGAGGCATCTCCGGCTATAAATAGGACCCCTTGGGCTTCATTCCAAGATTGAGCATTCAATGCAAACTCTATGTGAGGTTCCTATTCTATAGTTGAGTTCTTCCTACAACCTTGTCTCTCTCTATCTAAGCTTAATCACTTGCTACATCTATTAGAGTGAGTAGGAAATCTGTAAGAGAGCTAGTCCTACATGTATATCTTGTGAGGCTCTCACTTCCACCACCTCCCCATCTCTCTTTTCAATCATGAAGATGAAGGTTCTCTCTCTTGTCCAAGAGAGGTGAAGAAGAACAAAGGAAGGCATCCCTTGGTGAAGATCAAGGCTGAAGACTTGGAGCTAGAGTGGGTAAGCCCTTGGTGAAGGCAGAAGACTCCTTGCTCAAGTGGGTAAGTCCTTGGTGGAAGCTTCTCCGAGTGAAGGTGAAGTCAAAGGCGGAAGATCTAAGAAGAGTGGGTAATTCCTACAAGGATGAAGACTTGTGCAAGAGTAGGTAAGTCCTTGGAAGAAGGCGGAAGACTCCTTGCAAAGTGGGTAAGTCCTTGGTAAGGTTGAAGACTGTTTGTATTGGATAAGTAAGTCCTTTGTTTGGTCATGTATTGTAAGTCTTATGAATGAATATAAGAATGCAATGGTTAGGAAATCCTAGAGGTTGACCTCTCTAGGTAAGTGGACTGACATACTTCTACTTTGATGTGTGGAACCACTCTATATAGCTTGTCTACTTGTGTTTGTTCAATTTCTCTCTCCCTTGCTATGTATGTCATAGTTGCACACAAATTTCCTATTTAGCAACCTTATCTTGTGATATATCTTGAAGGTCGAATGAATTTTGTTTAAGTGCATTTAGCTCTATGCATCCCCCTCTAGAGCATCCAATCACCCATCTAAGATCCAACAGAAGCCTTCTTGATCTATCTCTATAGATCTTTATCCCTAAGATGTAGGATGCTTCTCCCAAGTTTTTCATAGAGAATGTATTTCCAAGCCATGTCTTTACCTTTTGTAAAGTAGGGATGTCATTCCCCATTAATAGTATGTCATCTATATAGAATATGATGAATATTACCATGATCCCACTAACCTTCTTGTACACACAAGGTTTATCTTCATTTTGAACAAAGCCAAACTCTTTGGCTGTCTCATCAAAATGAAGATTAAAGATCTGAGATGCTTGATTCAATCCATAGATTGACCTTTGTAGCTTATAGACTTTATTTGCAAATTAGATTTATAAAACCCTCAAGTTGTGTCATACACACATCCTTAACAAGATTGATGTTAAGGAATGTGGTTTTAATATCCATTTTCCAAATATCATAGTCATGATAAGCTATAATAGCAAGCATGATCTAGGTGGACATAACTATGTCCATTGAAGAAAAGATTTTGTCATAGTCAACACCTTGAACTTATCTGAGACCCTTTGCAACCAATCTGTCCTTATAGGTTTGTACCTTACCATCCATGTTAGTCTTCTTATTGAAGACCCATTTGCACCCTATGGGTTTTACCCCTTCAGGTGGATCCACCAAGGTCCATACCTTATTGGTACACATGGATTCCATCTCAGATTTCATAACCTCAAGCCATTTCACAGATTTTGGTCCCTCAATAGCATCTTGATAGATAATTGACCCATCATCTATGACTTAGTCACTGCCTTCCTGAGTCACAAGATATAGAAATCTCTCAGGTTCAAGATGTGTCCTACGAGATCTACAAAGTTCCCATGTCACTTGAGGAATTTGAGACTCCATAATAATTTGTGAGTCTCCTTGTTCCTTCTATACCTCAACTAGTCCAATGTTTTCTTGTTGGTCTCAAACCTCTTCTAGTTCTACTTGCCTCCCACTGATTCCTTTTGTAATGAATTACTTTTCAAAGAGTGTTGTCTCTCTAGCAACAAACAATTTGTTGTCAGTTGGGTTATACAAGTAGTATCCCTTAGTTTCTTTGAGATATCCAACAAAGTAACATTTATCAGATCTAGGGCCAAGATTTTTAGGAAACATTTTCTTGACATAAGATTCACACCCCAAAATCCTCATAAAAGACATTTTGGGATCCTTCCCAGTCCATATCTCATATGGTGTCTTTTGAACCAATTTTGATAATACTCAGTTTAGTGTAAATGTAGAGGTCTCAAGAGCATAACCCCAGAAGGTTGCTGGAAGATTGACAAAATTCATCATAGATCACACCATATCTAATAATGTGGGATTCCTTCTTTCTGACACACCATTATGATGTGGTGTTCCAGGTGGAGTTCATTGGGATACAATCCCATGGAGTCTAAGAAGGTCCTCAAACTCTTGGTTCAAGTATTCTCCACCTCGATCAAAATAATGTGCCTTAATAATTTTACCAAGCTAGTTTTGTATTTCATTCATGAACTCTCTGAACTTTTCAAGAGCTTCGTACTTATGTTTAATCGGGTAAACATAGCCATACCTATTAAAATCATTAGTAAAGGTAATGAAGTACTGATACCCACCTTTAGCAGTTATTCTAAAAGGGCCACACACATCAGTATGTATGAGTCCTAATAGATCACCAGACCTCTTACTATTTCTAGTGAAGGGATTCTTGGTCATCTTGCCCAACAAATAAGATTCACATGTCTATATTGTTTCAAAATCAAAAGAGTCTAGATAACCATCTTTATAGAGTTTGATATGCGTTTCTCATTTATCTTCCCTAGACGACAATGCCAAAGGTATGTTTGGTTTGATTTTTGATTTTTTGTCTTTTGGTATTTACGTTATATACACTTTCTCTAGATCTATGAAGTATAGACCATAAGACATTGGCGCACTGCCATAAAATATCCCATCTTTACTAATAGAACATCTTCCATTCGTTATAAGAAATTTGAATTCATTCTTGTCCAAACAAGATACATATATGATGTTCCTATTAATGGTATGTACGTAATAGCAGTTCTCTAATTCTATTACTAGCCCACTTGGTAGAGATAACTCATAGGTTCCAACTGCACTGGCCACAACTCTTACACCATTTGAAACTCACTTGTTCTACCTCACCTTTATCTAAAGGTCTACTTCTTTTCTGATCCTTCACATTTGAGAAAATGTGTGATCCACATCTGGTATCTATTACCCATAATGAGGAAGTAGTAAAGTTAATCTCAGTAACGTATACACCATAATTAGAGATCTCAATCCCTTGCTTCATCTTCCTAAGTTCCCTTATCCTTCTCCTTATTTTCAGTGTAGAAGACTTGGACCTTAGCTTAGCTACAGAACGCTTCTTGGCTTTGCCTTTGTCCTTGGACTCAACATTGTTGATCGTCATCATGAATCTGTCCATCTTCATTTTTTATTTGACACTTATATCAAGCAACTTTGATAGCGGTCCAACCATGTTACTCAAGTGATAACACTCGATAAACTGGCTATATGATTTAGGCAATGATTGCAAAATCATATATGTGGCCAACTCTTAACCTAAAGGAAATCTGAGTCTTTCAAGATTCTTCATATGCCCAATCATATTGAGAACATGAGGCTCTACTGGATCTCCCTCTATCATTTTGCACTCAAATAGTGCCTTAGTGACATTATACCTTTTATGATTATCTTGTTGCTTATGAAATATATAGCTCATATACAGCCGAACATAAGGTTCTTGATGTTCACAACATTATTGGCATGCTTCAAAGAAGCATCCATATCAATCTCATGAAAATTTGGAGTGGATGCAGGCACTAGTGTCTTAGGAACATGTAGAATACTTCTCAAGGTCCTGAACCAGTTATGGAAATAAATCTTGTTTAATTCATCCAACTACGATGATTGAGTGTTTTCCATTTGATTCTACAAAGGAAAAATTGCATTTGTTAAAACCCCTTTTTGATTTGATTTAATTTGAGAAGTTGATAGTAATTAGATTTTTAATTAACTATCTCTCCCACTATTTTGTTCAAATTCATATCCCTCAATATCAATTTCGAATATTGCAAAGTACAATATTCTAGTGAGCCAAGATCCATATTTTATCAAGTCATGACTCAGCTTTGGCTGATCACCCACAACTTGATTATTTAGGTAGGCCAATCTTTCCAATTACATTTATATGCAACTATTGGATAGATGATATGCACAACTCTTTTCCATAATCATCATTATGCCTCTGGCGCATGGTCTCACCAAGTTATCACTAGTTAAGTCCGACCCAAAAGACAACACGATAGAATATGTACCCTACTTTGGAAGATCTACAGACCTACCATCACACTTCCATGAGATAGATGGCGCACCATGCTTTGGCATAGACTACACTTGGTCGATCAAGCTTTTCATGTGTGCTACTTATGGAAGGCATCTCAAACTTAATATCATAATTGAGGGAGATTGTATAATATATATATTAGCCAATCACCACAAATATATAATATGTATCTTATACATGCTATAACCGACAACAAAAACATACAATAAACGAAAGAGACGGTTATGGCCAACCTAATGTAATTCCTTAGAGTCACAAGGAATTTCCACAATTTAGGTCCACATCACATGAAGAAACCTATTTTTGATGAAGATCTGTGCTTGCCAATCTGGGTTGACTGGTTCAACCTTTGAACCGGTCAGCTCACCTCCTGGCTGGTTAGTTGGTCACCTCCATCTGGTCGTTTGACTCCTCCAAACAGCCGGTTGGTCATCCTATATCCGATCATTTGGCTCCTCTAAATGCTCGTCTCATCTGCTCCTTCAGGATCTTGGTTGGCTCGCCAACCGGTCGTCTCGGCCCCACCAGTTGGTCGGCTTAGACCCTCAAACCGGCCGGATCAGATCCTCTGTGCAGTCGGTGGGTGTCTTTCTTCTTTATCAAAACAAGAAAGTAAAATATCATACTTTTACATAATTATTGAGAAATCTTGAGTTACATTCAAGGGGAGAAAAGATAGAATAATAATAATACTTTTACATTGGGAAGATAAGAGAGAAGCTCAGTTCACAAATTGAGATAAACAAGATTAACCAACCACACAAACATGCACATAATTGTCCATAACCATGCTACGCATCCACCATCAACACTCACTTTTTGGGCGATGTGTGTAAATTGCATATATATATAAATATATATTCATTTGGATTCTTATGTAGTGATTAGTCAGACGTCCACATCAACCAGTTTAAATATTCAAATTGTATGTAATAAATAAACTCAATAAAAATAAAAAATATGATCTTATCAATTATCCCAAAACATAATTAATTGATGTGTCTCTGATACCACAGTAGGGAAATACAACATCATATAGGAAGAGGAAACACAAATTTTACCGACATATTTCACATTAACTAGCAGATCACGTCAATAACTATGCAACGAAAAGGATGGTTTATGAAGATATACATGGTCCTGGAGCAAGTCCAGTGACAATCCCCGTTGATGTAGATGCAACTCTTTCTTGGACACTGTATGTGCATCTCCTAGTTGCACTGAGACTCATCTGACTACTCCTCCACGAATAGTAGACCCATCATCATTGTTTGCATCAACACATCTCATCATGGACTGCTGGCAGACGTCATCTTCCTTAACGATGGGAAAAGCCACCTTGCCTCTAGAGAAGTCCACACAGACCAACTAGAAGTCATGTCTCCCATAACAATGATCCCCAGTTGTTTTTCTCTCTCATAGTCATCCCTCCGTAGTCAGTTAGGACTTGCTTGGGCTCTCTCGATTACTACAACCAGAGAGGACAACAATTGTCAAAGCAACTAATTCTCAATTGTCTGTGTTGTGTTCTTGGAAGCCCCCAGTACCCCTTTATTTACAGAAGAGGCCAGGATCAGTTTCCCAGTCTGTGCGGGAGTGGGGCTAGATGATTTCAAATTTTCACAACAATTCTGGAAACTTTGCAACCTGCGGCAGCCGAAACGGCCATTTGGCAAACCCAGAAGGTCGTCTAGCACGCGAGATGGTCATTTTGTAGTTTCCTACTTTTGTACATATGGTTGCTATTCAATTCCAATTAGTGAATATTATGACGTCAACACTAATCGTTGATGTAATCGAATTGCATCCCTGATATGGCCGTTTGGTGCATGTGAGATGGACATCTCACACCACTTGAGAGGGGTGTCTTGCAGGCCGGGTCATGCTAAATTCCAACCAATGCACAATACAATCAACCCGAGACTCCAAACGATAGTCTCAACACTTGAGCTGATTGTTTGGCAATCCAGTCAGCTAACCTGTTGTGTGTGAACTACCTAAATACATTAGTAATCAATTCAATCATCATTCAAGATCAAACTCCTCTTCTCGATGAGTTCCTATGTGTGTGGCCCTATAGGTCACATATTACGTTGGCAGTGAATGTCCATAACAACTTATGACATCACAAGCAATGAACGAGGCCTGGTCACACATCATTGCTATCCAAGTAATTGAAAAGTTGGAGAACAACATCAGCCTACAATCTGAGTATGGTGTTATAGTTTTTGCATAGTTCCTTTGTCACTGATATCTAGATTGAACTAGAGGCATGGAGTAGTCATCCTCATCATTATTCAATCTTGTTTCTTGAACTAGAGCAGATTGTTTGAGATATATGTAAGCTCAATATAACATATTGACTCACATGTACATGGCCACATATTTCTCAGTCTCGCTAATCAAGGGGACTAGGATATCATACTATTGTAGGAGGGACAAATCCCATCTCTATCACTCACATTCAGTCCCCATGTGTCACAGTCACCCAATTATCACCTTTGTAACAACCCGTGTTTCAGGATTGTGTTTGATGATGTCAAAGCATACTGAACAACATGTTATGAGTGCATTGATTTCATGTCTAAGAACCACAAACACCACCATCACTAAAAGATGTGATTCTGACTTACCTAGTTAAGGGTTCCATATATCACTCTTATGGTGGGCATGTGCTATACACTCTTCTCTAACATGTATAAGTGTGCTTGGTTTGATATCACCATATCATGACTAATGATATCCTATCATAGACCAACTCACACTCTGATCTTATGTGTCATTGATGTCTATTTACCATCCATAATAACAATCGATCATGGACATAATGAGAATGTATATACTCTTAACATCCATATGATCTCATTCTTCCAAGTCATGTACTTGAAGATAGATGTCATTAAGTAATATCATTCTCTAGACATTTATTATGTTATTTCATTATCTCAAAAACTGAACAAACATAATAAATTGGAAGCTTGCTGTAAGGACCCTGACCTCCGTTTAGGGTTTTTACTATTTGCTTTGCTTAACCCTGGTGCTTAGTTGCTTTCTAATCACCTTTGGTGGTGATTAGGGTTTGTTGGTGCTTTGTTGAGAGATGGAGGTGCTACTTGCAAGATACCCAAGTCTAGGGTTTGTGGGAAAGTTTGTCACCTTGTGAGGTGTTCCTCCCTCTCTTTTCTTCCTCTAGTGTTAAGAGGAAGGGTTGGGCTCATTGCCTGAGTTCCTTTGGGCTTGGTTGAGCTTGTTGGGATTTGTGGTGCATTGCCTTTGCTTCTTTGGACCTTGTGTCGGGAAAGAGTGCCCTGTGTAGGCCTAGGTGTGTCGACCTGTGCCTTGTGTCAGCCTGTGGTGTGTCGGCCAGGGTGTGTGTCGGACATGGTGGGGTGGAGGTGTGTCGCCCATGGACCCTTTGACCTTCTTTGACCTCGTTTGTGTCACCACTAGTGGACACTTGGTGCTTGATGCTTGCATGTGGAAATGGCCTTGGACATGTGTTTAGGGCATGCTAGAGTGGTGGCTTTGCACATGGACAAGTGTCCCTAGGTGGGCGACACCTTGCCTTGTCCTTCCTTGGTTTCTCCTCCAATCCCTTCTATATATGTGTTTCCTTTCCCTTGCTAAGGATCCCTTTAGTTCCTTAGTCTCCCTCTCCTTGGTGCACATCACCCCTCTTCTTTTGCAAGCTTGGTGGCCAATCCTTCTTGGAGTCTCCTTCTTCCTCTAGTGGTGGCCGAACCCTAGAGTGCCTTGCTCTCCTTCTTGTGGTGGTTCTTGGAGCTTGGAGCTAGGAGCTTGGAGCTTGCTTAAGGCGGGTTACATAACTCCTAACCCTAGCTATATTACCTCTTATATGTTCTTATATGTTTCTTATGATCATATCGGCTATACTTGTTGCTAGTCTAGTTTCTTTCTTAGTTTCTCCTTGTTGGCCGAACCTTGATCTATGGTTTCTTGGTGAGAAACACCCCTTTTCTCTCCTTGGTCTAGAGGAGTGAGCTTGAGTTCTAGTATCATGGGCAACACTCCTCTCTCATTTAAGTTGAGAGGTGAGCTTGTGTTCTAGTTGCTTGAGTAACACCCTCCTCTCACCATGGACTTGAAAGGTGAGCTTTGAGGTGGTTGTGGACCTTTGGTTGTGGTTGAACCTTGTGTTTCCCGATTGGTGATATGAAGCTTGGCAATACCCCTCTCTCTTGATAGTTGAGAGGTGAGTCATCTTCTCGATCCATTAGGGTTTTGGTGCCCTTGTGCTTGAGGTTGGTTGTGACCCTACCGGTTGCATGTTGGCCGATATGCCTTGGGATTAGTGTTGCCCGATACCCCTCTTGACCTAGAGCCTTGGTTGACATGTTGTTGTGGCTGTGTTGGGCGATGAACCCTGGTCCTTGACCTTTCGTGTGTTGAGCGTCACACCTGGTTCCTGCCATGTGTGTGTGTCGGGCATCACACTTTGATGAGCACCCTGCCTGATACACTTAGCCAATGTGATGGCTTGATGTCGTTGTGCTTTGAGGTGTGAAGTTTGTTAGCTAGTTCTGTGGTGTTGTGACGCACGTCACACCAGTTTGTGCCTTGTGTGTCGGTCGATAGGTCCAGGCGAGGATAACTGAGTGTCAGACTCCTCGTTTCCCGATTGAGTTGCATCCTTTGGGGATGTTATACCCTGTGTTGCTCGACGTTGCATTGCCCGACACCGAGATGCACGACGCAACGTTGCACGATATGTCTCCCGGACATAGATACACAATATGCATGGGTGCACGGTATGCTTGGTTTCTTGATGTGTGACGCACCGTTGCATGTCGTGGTGTTGTGCGTTACACCCTTGGGCCCAGTTGCACGATAGACCTTGCTACACGACACATGAAGTGTATGACACAACGTTGCACGATATACCTAGGTTCACGACACACCCTAGGGTAGCCCGACACCCTTGCTTCTATGCTTGGCCGATATGTTGATGGTTTCTTGACCGTTAAGTTTTTGAGTAGTGGGTGATAGGGTAGAATACCATGCCCGATACCACCTTTGGTGAAGGCAGTGGGCAGCTCTAGTGAGGGTCTTGTTCCTCATGGAAAAACGATATGTTAGATGTTTTCCTTGCTATCACGTTTAGTTATGATGGTGACCCTTGATATGCTTGATGGTAATCGTTATAGAAGAGCACATCTATGTAACTTAACATGACTTTACATGTGTTTATGATCATCTGGAATGATATGTATAATACTGAGTAAATGTTAAGTATATAAGATACCTTGCATGGTTTTACGATCACAGATTGAGAAATGTATGATAAAACATATAATCATCAGTACTGCCCTACGTTGGATAATAAGCTATTTCTATTAATCCATGATGATTGTGTATACTAACCATGCAGGTGTTTCATACAGATGCATAGCTAGGTAAGGGGCTATGAGGTATATATGTTGAGTAGCATTTCCTTAATGGTTACTCTTGATGATGAGATGATATATGTATTTTGGTCTGAGGACTTGAGTTTGGCTAAAGTGCTGGGATTGTTATCCCATGATGATGATGTAACCCTTGAAAGGTAGTGACACTATGTGATGAGGGATTGAGATCCCATGGCAATGTGATGATCCTTGAGATGGATCTAGATGATTGGCAAGAGGCCAAGTGGTGACATGTAATGTTGGATCCTTGTGATGGATTAGGATGATGTTGATTACAGTTAAAGCATGATTTTGAGTTTCATGTTGTTTATTCTTGTTATAGTTTGCATGTTATACAACTTGGTTGAATCTTGCAATCCACTTAAAATATACTAACTAATCACAGTTGAACATATCATGTAGTTTGCCCTGGCCATAGATCCATCATCGTCAGCAGCTAGTGATGGTGAAACGGGTTCTCCTGCGGGTTAACCCGGAGTGCATATTGTTGAATATGCAAGGTTTCTCCTAGCCTAAAGTGAGGAGGTAAGAGTGCAACTTCGGTTGTAGACTCCACAGTGCGGATTCAGGCCCGTAGCTCAATATGTGAAGAGCATGGTGAACAGACCCATGGCTCAGGATGTGTGATATAGGAGCATGGATGCGTTCATGACTCAGAGAACAGTGAATAGGCTCGTGGCTCAGTTTCACTAGCACCGATACCTGTACCGAGGCGGGCTAGGCAGAGGGTAGCCTGACCCTGTGGCTGAGGCCACTTAAGCATGAGACTGTGGTCCTGCTTGTGTTGTACTCGTGCACTGACCATGAGGCGGAGAGGTCATGGAGTCCAGTTCTTCCATTAACCTTGTATGGCACCGGCTTGGGTTTCACAACCAAAGGTTGGATTTGAGTGGTACGACTCACTTCCTCCGGGCATAATAATACGTAATCCATCCGAATAGTATTTACTTCTTAAGGCAAAACACGGAACATTGGTTGAGGCCTTGCTTGCATAGTTGATCTTGTTATACTTGTAGTTACTCATATGTTCCTCATGTTATGTGGTAAGATCTTATAAATCTTATCTTGTCAATCATGTTCCATAAATAGATATTTGGTGATATACCTTCCGTACATCTGGTAAGCTTGATAGTATGAACAACTTTATTTTATAAACTTCTCTTGTTATACCTCTTATCAGTTATCTGCTATTGTTGCTTTATCTTTCTGAGGTTTTGTAGTTTTGGCGGGGGGTTATGTTTCTCGCTGGGACTGTGTGTCTCACCCCGCTGGTTTATAACCTTTTTAGGTCTTCGAGCTAGATGTGGTGGTGGTCATGGAGTTGCAGCCGAGCATCAAGATGAGCAGTAGAAGGCAAGAGATGGATATGATGTTGTTTTGGTTGTTTTGTAGTAGAATCTAGAGTCATCCCTGTATTCTCAGGTCCTTGGAGGTGTTTTGACGCTGTTTCACGATGTATAGCTGTTGATGTTTTGTATACCCTGTTGCAGGCCGGATGTGGGCCGTTATGTACATATAAACAAGTGATGAACTCATGTGATGATTAGACAACTGTCCTCCTAAGTTGTGGACACATGTCAAGATTTTGTAAATGTTTATATAATTTGTTTCCTTGCAGGATGAGGATCCAAATGTAATAGTTTTCTCAGTATATCTGCTTTCCGCAATCGGTTTTAATTAACCTGTGTTTTGGTAATATGTGATAAAGGTGATTTCTGCACGTTTTCGCATAACACCTCACTGTCTGTGTGATAGTGGGATGTGTTTCCACAAGTTTATGGTATCAGAGCTCTAGAGCTCTAGGTTCTCTGAGTCTACAAGGATTTAGGATTTGGTTGTGTCTGTTCTTGTGAGTTTTCCATATTTTCTTACAATCATCTTCTGCCCTCAGCGGAAGAAAAGCCAAGATGTCTGGAAACTATGAAGAACATGCTTCTGAGAACAGTGATGCTGCATCAGTTGATGGAGCTATAGGGAAGGCACATGAAGATCGGGTGCCTGAGGTCCCCCAACCTGACCCAACCATTCTTGAACACCATGCCTATCAGCAACTTATGGGGTAGATAACAGCTACGATGAATCTCATGGTAGAGAGATTGCCAGTGCCTCCACCGAGAGCACAGGCTCCTCATGGTGAAACATCGGGTATTGGGAATACCTTTGAGCAGCTTCGTCGAGTCGGAGCTTCAGACTAAGATGGGATGGCTGATCCAGCAGATGCAGATCTATGGCTGACAAGTCTTGAGAAGGCTTTCCGGATCCTCGACATCCCCGTAGCAGACAAAGTAAAGCACGCTGTCTACCTTCTGAAGGGTAGTGCTGGTCACTGGTGGACCATCGAGGAGGAGAAGTGACCTGGTGAGGTGATCGGTTGAGAGGTCTTCCGACATGAGTTTGTCAGTAGATACTTTCTGAAGACGTATCTGGATGAGAAGATCAGTCATTTTGAGAGCCTGCGACAAGGAACGATGAGCATCACCGAGTGCGAGGCCAAGTTCATGGATCGGTTGAGGTTTTGTCCTCACATGGAGGCGACAGATGAAGAGTGGATCAGACGCTTTGAGAAAGGTCTGAGTGCTGAGATGACAACACCTGCTTCTGCATTGGAGAACTGAGAGCAGTTTGCTATGTTTGTGGAATCTGTCCGGAGGATCGAACGCTTAGTAAGGGAGAAAAGTGAATCCATGTCTAAGAAGAGGCCTACTCAGTTTCAAGGATAGAGGTTTGGTGGCTTCAAAAAGCCCAGGTTTTTAGCACCTTTTGCGATGAGAGGTTCCAGTGTACCGTCACAGTGGTCTCCGAGTAAGGGAAGAGGTTATGTTTCTTCACCATCTAAGGCATATAGTACAGCTTCTATGGCAGTGACAGGGCCATCTAGGCCACGGTCTGATGATAGGGCATGCTATCTTTGTGGTTAGATCGGGCATTGGAGGTTCAATTGCCCGAGTAGAGATGTTAAGGTGACAGAGCAGTCGAGGCAGAATCAACGAGGGTCAGATAGACAGCAGCCCAGTAGTAGTAGAGGGTGAGGACGCGGTCAAATGTCGCAAGTGGGATCATCTGCTCAAGGAAGCTGAGGACGTGGACAGCAAGCAACGACTCGATTCTATGCTATGAGTCATCCGAAGGCGATAATCAACCCACGAGTGGTGACAGGTCAGATGGAGTTATTTCATTCTGATATGTCTTCTTCTTGCTTTATATCTATTTTGGTTGACCTGGGTGCTACACACTCTTTCATCGCCTATAGTATGCTTGAGAACTGTCGTTTACCTGTTAGTTGTAAGAAAGATAGCTTGTTGTTAGAAACCCCTCTTGATGGTTCCTTGATTCTTCGAGAAGAGTGTCCATCTTGTGTCTTATTTTTTTCGGGACACAATATACAAGTGGATCTTATACCACTTAATATGCATGGTTTCTATGTTATCCTTGGGATGGATACCCTAGAGAAGTATAAGGTTGTTTTGGACTGTGGTTCCAAGGAAGCCATGTTTGATGATGGCGGTAGGAAATGGATCTTCCAAGGAGATAGGAATATTCTTCCGACGTGTCTAGTATCCGCTATGGTGGCAGAGAAGCTGTTACGACAAGGATGTGAGGCGTTCTTAGCTCACATTGTAGATACCATTGTAGATACTAAGGTGAAAGGTCCTAGCCTTGAAGTGGTTTCGGTTGTCCGAGAGTTTGTGGATGTGTTTCCTGAGGAGTTCCCCGGTGTTCCTCCACCCCGAGAGATTGATTTTGAGATCAATTTGGTTCCAAGAACACAACCAGTTGCACAAACACCGTATAGGATGGCTCCAGTGGAGATGGCGGAGCTTAAGAACCAGTTACAAAAGTTGTTGGACAAAGGTTTCATCCGACCGAGTACGTCGCCTTGGGGTGCTCCGGTGTTGTTCGTTAAGAAGAAGGATGGATCGATGCTGTGGTATATAGATTACCAGTAGTTGAATAAGGTCACAAAATTAAGAACAAGTACCCATTGCCGAGGATAGATGATCTGTTCGATCATTTGTATGGTGCTACCATGTTTTCAAAGATCGATCTACGGTCCAGATATCATCAGTTGAGTATTAAGGCGGATGACATACCAAAGTCAGCTTTTAGGATGAGGTATGGTCACTTCGAGTTTGTGGTTATTCCGTTTGGGCTAACCAATGCACCTACTACTTTCTTGAACTTGATGAACCAAGTGTTCCGTCCATTCCTAGATCAGTTTGTTGTAGTCTTTATAGATGACATCTTGATCTATAGTCGAGACAAGCAAGAGCATGAGCAACATCTTCGACTAGCATTGACTCTTCTTTGCCAACACCAGTTGTATGTCAAGTTCAGTAAGTGTGAGTTCTGGTTGGAAGAAGTAACTTTCTTGGGTCATGTGATATCTGCAAAAGGAGTAAAAGTGGATCCGAAGAAGGTGGAGTATGTTGCAGAATGGGAACAACTGAAGACGCCGAAAGAAGTTTGCAGTTTTCTGGGTTTAACATGTTACTACAGGAGGTTTATCAAGGACTTCAGTGAGATTGCGTTACCAATGACAAAGTTGACTAGAAAGGATGTACCTTTTGTCTGGGATGATTGTTGCCAGCAAGCTTTCCAAAGTTTGAAGGAGATGCTGACCAGTGCTGCCAGAGCCTGGAAAGGGTTTTGTTGTTTTTTGTGATGCTTCAAAGAATGGTTTAGGTTGTGTGCTGATGCAGGAAGATCATGTGGTTTCTTTTGCTTCGCGACAGCTTAAGAAACACGAGGAGAACTATCTGGCTCATGACTTGGAGTTGGTAGTAGTGGTTCATGCGTTAAAGATTTGGAGACACTATCTTTACGGGGAAGTGTGTTAGATCTTCACAGATCATAAGAACCTGAAGTACATCTTTTCACTGCATGAGTTGAACATGCGACAACGTCGATGGATGGAGATAATCAATGATTACGATTGCACCATCGAGTATCATCCTGGTAAGGTGAATGTGGTAGCCAATGCGCTTAGCCGAAAGTCTTCTTCTTTTCCTTCAAAGAAGGCACATTTGAGTTTCCTGGTATGCCATAGACGAGATATGCTTGTTTCCTTGCGGCAGATGAATGTGCAGATGGAAGTCTCCTTGGTAGCTGGACTTTTAGCACAGATGCAAGTCAATCCTATGCTAAGACAACATATCAAAGATGCACAACAAACAAATGATTACAATAGAGTTTATCAGATCAGAGTTCGGCAGCAAAAAGCATGATGGATTCCGTGAGTCCGAGAATGGACTAGTTTGCTATCATGATAGGATGGTGGTCCCCAATGCTGATGATCTGAGGAAGCTAGTGCTCGAGGAAGCACACACGTCAATGTATGTTAAGCATCTAGGAGTTACCAAGATGTATCATAGTCTGAAGGACTTGTATTGGTGGTCCGGTTTGAAGAAAGATGTATCTAAGTTCGTGGCTAAGTGTGTGGTTTGTCAGCAAGTCAAGGCTGAGCATCAAAAGTCGGCAGGTATGTTGCAACCTCTGCTGATACCACAGTCGAAATGGGATCATATAACCATGGATTTCGTAGTTGTCCTACCCAAGACAACTAAGAATCATGATTCCATTTGGGTAATAGTGGACAGATTGACGAAGTTTGCCCATTTCATATCTGTGAAGACGACGTACACAGCCGAGAAGCTCGCTCAAGTATATGTGGATGAGATAGTGCGTTTGCATGGTGTGCCAACAACGATAGTTTCTGACTGAGGCCCTCGGTGCACGAGTCGTTTCTGGGAACAGTTGCACAAAGCGTTGGGAACATAGTTGAGGTTCAGTACCGCCTTTCACTCGCAGACAGATGGACAGTTTGAGAGGACTATTCATACTTTGGAGGATCTACTTCGAGCTTGTGTTTTGTAGTTCCTAGGCAATTGGGGCATACATCTCATCTTGATAGAGTTTGCTTACAACAATAGTTATCAGCGGAGTATTGACATGGCTCCTTCTGATGCCTTATACGGAAGGAAGTGCAGATCTCCTTTGTGTTGGTATGAGTCCGGTGAACATCAACTTTTGGGTCCTGAGTTAGTACAACAGACGATAGAAAAGATCAAGGTGATACAATAACAGTTAAAAGTGGCACAGGACAGGCAGAAGTCTTATGCAGACAATCGTCGACGACCTTTGGAGTTCCAGGTAGGAGACAAAGTGTATCTTAAGGTCTCTCCATGGAAAGGTGTGCTAAGGTTTGGCCATAAGGGTAAGCTAGCACCCAGGTATATGGGGCCATACCCGGTCATAACACGTTTTGGCAAGGTAGCTTATGAGTTAGAGCTGCCTCCAGAGTTGCACATGTTACATCCAGTGTTCCATGTCAGTATGCTGAAGAAAATCCATCTGGATACAGGGACAATGATACAGCCAGACAAAGTTGAGCTTGATGAAGATGTGACCTACGAGGAAGGTCCTGTGATGATCATTGATAGGAGAGTTAAGAAGCTGAAGAAGAAGGACCTGGTTCTTATGAAGGTTCTTTGGCATCACCGTGGTGTTGAGGAAGCCACGTGGGAGCTTGAGGAAGAGATGAGGAGGAAGTATCCCTCGCTTTTCTCTTCGGATTTTAGGGACAAAATCCCTTTGTAGGGGGTTAGCTTGTAAGGACCCTGACCTCCATTTAGGGCTTATCCTGTTTGCTTTGCTTAACCCTGATGCTTAGTTGCTTGCTAATCACCTTTGGTGGTGATTAGGGTTTGTTGGTGCTTTGTTGAGAACTGGAGGTGCTACTTGCAAGATACCCAAGTCTAGGGTTTGTGGGCAAGTTTGTCACCTTGTGAGGTGTTCCTCCCCCTCTTTTCTTCCTCTAGTGTTAAGAGGAAGGGTTGGGCTTGGTTGAGCTTGTTGGGCTTTGTGGTGCCTTGCCTTTGCTTCTTTGGACCTTGTGTCGGGCAAGAGTGCCCTGTGTTGGCCTAGGTGTGTCGACCTGTGCCTTGTGTCGGCCTATGGTGTGTCGTGTAGGGTGTGTGTCGGCCATGGTGGGGTGGAGGTGTGTCGCCCATGGACCCTTTGACCTTCTTTGACCTCGTTTGTGTCACCACTAGTGGACACTTGGTGCTTGATGCTTGCATGTGGCAATGGCCTTGGACATGTGTTTAGGGCATGTTAGAGTGGTGGCTTTGCACATGGACAAGTGTCCCTAGGTGGGCAACACCTTGCCTTGTCCTTCCTTGGTTTCTCCTCCAATCCCTTCTATATATGCATTTACTTTCCCTTGCTAAGGATCCCTTTAGTTCCTTAGTCTCCCTCTCCTTGGTGCACGTCACCCCTCTTCTTTTGCAAGCTTGGTGGCTGATCCTTCTTGGAGTCTCCTTCTTCCTCTAGTGGTCGCTGAACCCTAGAGTGCCTTGCTATTCTTCTTGTGGTGGTGCTTGGAGCTTGAAGCTAGGAGCTTGGAGCTTGCTTAAGGTGGGTTACATAACTCCTAACCCTAGCCATATTACCTCTTCTATGTTCTTATATGTTTCTTATGATCATATCGGCTATGCTTGTTGCTAGTTTAGTTTCTTTCTTAGTTGCTCCTTGTTGGCCAAACCTTGTTCTAGGGTTTCTTGGTGAGCAACACCCCTTTTCTCTCCTTGGTCTATAGGAGTGAGGTTGAGCTCTAGTTTCATGGGCAACACTCCTCTCTCATTTAAGTTGAGAGGTCATCTTGTGTTCTAGTTGCTTGAGAAACACCCTCCTCTCACCATGGACTTGAAAGGTGAGCTTTGAGGTAGTTGTGGACGTTTGGTTGTGGTTGAACCTTGTGTTGCCTGATTGGTGATAGGAAGCTTGGCAAGACCCCTCTCTCTTTATAGTTGATAGGTGAGTCATCTTATCGATCCATTAGGGTTTTGGTGCCCTTGTGCTTGAGGTTGGTGGTGACCGTGTTAGGTTTCATCTTGGCCGATATGCCTTGGGGTTGGTGTTTCCCGATACCCCTCTTGACCTAGAGCCTTGGTCGACATGTTGTTGTGGCTGTGTTGGGCGATGCACCCTGGTCCTTGACCTTTTATATGTTGAGCATCACACCTGGTTCCTGCCCTGTGTGTGTGTCAGGAATTACACTTTGATGAGCACCCTGCCCGATACACTTAGCCTATGTGATAGCTTGATGTCGTTGTGCTTTGATGTGTGAAGTTTGTTAGCTAGTTCTGTGGTGTTGTGACATGCGCCACACCAGTCTCTACCATGTGTGTTGGTCGATAGGTCCAGGCGAGGATAGCTGAGCGTCAGACTCCTCGTTGCCCGATTGAGTTGCATCCTTTGGGGCTGTTATACCCTGTGTTGCTCGACGTTGCATTGCCCGACACCGAGATGCACAACGCAACGTTGCACGATATGTCTCCCGGACATAGCTGCATGATATGCATGGGTACACGGTATGCTTGGTTTCTTGATGCGTGATGCGCCGTTGCATGACGTGGTGTTGTGCATTACACCCTTGGGCCCAGTTGCACGATAGACCTTGATGCACGACACATGAAGTGTATGACACAGCGTTGCACAATATACCTAGGTGCACGACACACCCTAGGGTAGCCTGACACCCTTGCTGCTATGCTTGGCCGATACATTGATGGTTGCCTGACCGTTAAGCATTTGAGTGGTGGGCGATAGGGGAGAATACCCTACCCGATACCACCTTTGGTGAAGGCGGTGGGCACCTCTAGTGAGGGTCTTGTTCCTCATGGAAAAATGATATGTTAAATGTTGTTCTTGCTATCACGTGTAGTTATGATGGTGACCCTTGATATGCTTGATGGTAATCGTTATAGTAGAGCTCATCTATGCAACTTAACATGACTTTACATGTGTTTATGATCATCTAAAATGATATGTATAATACTGAGTAAATGTTAAGTATATAAGATACCTTGCATGGTGTTATGATCACAGATTGAGAAATGTATGATAAAGCATATAATCATCAGTACTGCCCTATGTTGGAGAATAAGCTCTTTCTATTAATCCATGATGATTGTGTATACTAACCATGCATGCGTTTCATACATATGCATAGCCAGGTAAGGGGCTATGAGGTATATATGTTGAGTAGCATTGCCTTAATGGTTACTCTTAATGATGAGATGATATATGTATTCTGGTCTGAGGACTTGAGTTTGGCTAAAGTGCTGGGATTGTTATCCCATGATGATGATGTAACCCTTGAAAGGTAGTCACACTATGTGATGAGGGATTGAGATACCATGGCAATGTGATGATCCTTGAGATGGATGTAGATGATTGGCAAGAGGCCAAGTGGTGACATGTAATGTTGGATCCTTGTGATGGATCAGGATGATGTTGATTATAGTAAAAGCATGATTTTGAGTTTCATGTTGTTTATTCTTGTTATAGTTTGCATGTTATACAACTTGGTTGAATCTTGCAATCCACTTAAAATATACTAACTAATAACAGTGGAACATATCATGTAGTTTTCCCTGGCCATGGATCCATCATCGTCAGGAGTTGGTCATGGTGAAACAGGTTCTCCTGCGGGTTACCCCGGAGCACATATTGTTGAATATGCGAGCTTTCTCCTAGCCTAAAGTGAGGAGGTAAGAGTGAAACTTTGGTTGTAGACTCCAGAGTGCAGATTCAGGCCCATAGCTCAATATGTGAAGAGCATGGTGAACAGGCCCATGGCTCAGGATGTGTGATATAGGAGCATGAATGCGTTCATGACTCAGAGCACAATGAACATGCTCGTGGCTCAGTTTCACTAGTGCTGATACCTATACCGAGGAGGGCTAGGAAGAGGGTAGCCGGACCCTGTGGCTGAGGCCAGTTAAGCATGAGACTGCGGTCCTGCTTGTGTTGTACTCATGCACTGACCACGAGGCGGAGAGGTCGTGGAGTCCGGTTCTTCCATTGACCTTGTATGGAACCGGCTTGGGTTTCGCAACCGAAGGTTGGATTTGAATGGTATGACTCACTTCCGCAGGGCATAATAATACGTAATCTAGCCGAATAGTATTTACTGCTTAAGGAAAAACACAGAACATTGGTTGAGGCCTTGCTTGCGTAGTTGATCTTATTATACTTGTAGTTACTCATATGTTCCTCATGTTATGTGGTAAGATCTTATAAATCTTATCTTGTCAATCATGTTCCATAAAGAGATATTTGGTGATATGCCTTCCGTACATCTGTTAAGCTTGATAGTATGAACATCTTTATTTTATAAACTGCTCTTGTTATACCTCTTATCAGTTATCTGGTATTGTTGCTTTATCTTTTTGAGGTTTTTTAGTTTCGGTGGGGGGTTATGTTTCTCGCTGGGACTGTGTTTCTCACCCCGCTGGTTTATAACCTTTTTAGGTGTTCGAGCTAGACGTGGTGGTGGTCGCGGAGTTGCAGCCGAGCAGCAAGACAAGCAGTAGAAGGCAAGAGATGGATATGCTGTTGTTTTGGTTGTTTTGTAGTAGAATCTAGAGTCATCCATGTATTCTCAGGTCCTTGGAGGTGTTTTGACGTTGTTTCATGATGTATAGCTGTTGATGTTTTGTATACCCTGCTACTGGCCAGATGTGGGCCGTTATGTACATATAAACAGGTGATGAACTCATGTGATGATTAGACATCTGTCCTCCTTAGCTGTGGACACATGTCAAGATTTTGTAAATTTTTATATAATCTATTTCCTTGCAGGATGAGGATCCAAATGTAATAGTTTTCTCAGTATATCTACTTTCCGCAATCGGTTTTAATTAACCTGTGCTTTGGTAATTTGTGATTATGGTGATTTCTGCACATTTTCTCGTAACACCTCACTATCTGTGTGCTAGTGGGATGTGTTGTCACAATTTATGGTATCAGAGCTCTAGGTTCACTAAGTCTATAAGGATTTAGGATTAGGTTGTGTCTGTTCTTATGAGTTTTCCATATTTTCTTACAATCATCTTCTTCCCTCAGCGGAAGAAAAGCCAAGATGTTTGGAAACCATGAAGAACATGCTGTCGAGAACAACAATGCTGCATCAGTTGATGGAGCTATAGGGAAGGCACATGAAGATCGAGTGCCTGAGGTCCCCCAACCTGACCCAACCATTCTTGAACACCCTACCTATCAACAGCTTATGGGGCAGATAATGACTACGATGAATCTCATGGTAGAGAGATTGCCAGTGCCTCCGCCGAGAGCACAAGCTCCCCATGGTGAAACATCGAGTATTGGGAAGACCTTTGAGCGGCTTCATCGAGTCGGAGCTTTAGACTATGCTGGGACGGCTGATCCAGCGGATGCAAATCTATGGCTGACAAGTCTTGAGAAGGCTTTCTGGTTCCTCAACATCCCCAAAGAAGACAAAGTAAAGCACACTGTCTACCTTCTGAAGGGTAGTGTTGGTCACTGGTGGACCATCGAGGAGGAGAAGTCAAATGGTGAGGTGATCGGTTGGGAGGTCTTCCGACGTGAGTTTGTCAGCAGATACTTTCCGAAGACGTATCTGGATGAGAAGATCAGTCAATTTGATAGCATGCGACAAGGAACGATAAGCATCATCGATTACAAGGCCAAGTTCATGGATCTATTGAGGTTTTGTCCTCACATGGCGGCGATAGATGAAGAGCGGATCAGACGCTTTGAGAAAGGTCGGAGTGCTGAGCTGACAACACCTGCTTCTGTGTTGGAGAACCGAGAGCAGTTTGCTACGTTTGTGGAATCCGTCCGGAGGATTGAACGGTCAGTAAGGGATAAAAGTGAATCCATGTCTAAGAAGAGGCCTGCTCAGTTTCAGGGATAGAGGTTTGGTGGCTTCAAGAAGCCTAAGTTTTCAGCACCTTCTGCGATGAGAGGTTCCAGTGTACCGTCGCAGTAGTCTCCGAGTAAGGGAAGAGGTTATGTTTTTTCACCGTCTGAGGCACATAGTACAACTTCTGTGGCAGTGACCGGGCCATCTAGGCCACAGTCTCATGATAGGGCATGCCATCTTTGTGGTTATATCGGGCATTGGAGGTTCAATTGCCTGAGTAGAGATGTTGAGATGACGCAACAGTCGAGGCAGAATCAACGAGGATCAGATAGACAACAACCCAGTAGTAGCAGAGGGTGAGGACGTGGTCAAATGTCACAAGCGGGATCGTCTGCTCATGGAAGCAGAGGACGTGGACAGCAAGCAATGACTCGATTCTATGCTATGAGTCAGCCAGAGGCGATAATCAACCCACGAGTGGTGACAGGTCAGATGGAGTTATTTCATTCTGATATGTCTTCTTCTTGCTTTATATCTATTTTGGTTGACCTGGGTGCTACACACTCTTTCATTGCCTACGGTATGCTTGAGAACTGTCGTTTACCTGTTAGTTGTAAGAAAGATAGCTTGTTGTTAGAAACCCCTCTTGATGGTTCCTTGATGCTTCGAGAAGAGTGTCCATCTTGTGTCTAATTTTTTTCAGGACAGAGTATACAAGTGGATCTTATACCACTTAATATGCATGGTTTTTATGTTATCCTTGGGACGGATACCCTAGAGAAGTATAAGGTTGTTTTGGACTGTGGTTCCAAGCAAGTCGTGTTTGATGATGGCGGTAGGAAGTGGATCTTCTAAGGAGATAGGAAGATTCTTCTGACGTGTCTAGTATCTGCTATGGTGGCAGAGAAGCTGTTACGACAAGGATGTGAGGCGTTCTTAGCTCACGTTGTAGATACTATTGTAGATACCAAGGCGAAAGGTCCTAGCCTTGAAGAGGTGTCAGTTGTCTGAGAGTTTGTGGATGTGTTTCCTGAGGAGTTCCCCGGTGTTCCTCCACCCTGAGAGATTGATTTTGAGATCAATCTGATTCCAGGAACACAGCCAGTTGCACAAACACCGTATATGATGGCTCCAGTGGAGATGGCAGAGCTTAAGAAGCAATTACAAGAGTTGTTGGAGAAAGGTTTCATCCGACCGAGTACGTCGCCTTGGGGTGCTCCGGTGTTGTTCGTTAAGAAGAAGGATGGATCGATGCAGTTGTGTATAGATTACCAGTAGTTGAACAAGGTCACAATCAAGAACAAGTACCCATTGTCGAGGATAGATGATCTGTTCGATCATTTGCATGGTGCTACCGTGTTTTCAAAGACCGATCTACGGTTCAGATAACATCAATTGAGGATCAAGGCGGATGACATACCAAAGTCAGCTTTTCAGATGAGGTATGGTCACTTCAAGTTTGTGGTTATGTCATTTGGGCTAACCAATGCACCTACTGCTTTCATGAACTTGATGAACCAAGTGTTCCGTCCATTCCTAGATTAGTTTGTTGTAGTCTTTATAGATGACATCTTGATCTATAGTCGGGACAAGCAAGAGCATGAGCGACATCTTCGACTAGCATTGACTCTTCTTCGCCAACACCAGTTGTATGCCAAGTTCAGTAAGTGCGAGTTCTGGTTAGAATAAGTAACTTTCTTGGGTCATGTGATATCTGCAGAAGGAGTAAAAGTGGATCTGAAGAAGGTGGAGTCCATTACAGAATGGGAACAGTCGAAGACGCCGTCAAAAGTTCGCAGTTTTCTGGGTTTAGCAGGTTACTGTGGGATCTGATCTCCAAAACCCGAGATAAACACATAAAACTCGAAGTAAACTTAGCGGAAGCGATTCAATTAGCAGCGGAATACCAAAAATCACCGGAAATTAAAACTTTTTGCAATAAGATATTGAAACCATAAAACTTCCTTCATAGAAACAAGATAAACTGTTTACATCTCTATTAAATTACTTCTCGAGTAATTATATACAGCATGATACGAAATCAAAATCCCAGACCATTAACTCCAAGGACCTGAGAGTACAGAGACAACATAGGACTGATTTTCTAACTACACAACTCAGTAGACTGAATCTCCACCTGAGATTTACTGTTGTTCCTGGTGTTGCTGCTGCTGGTATTGGTCACCTGTAGATTGGTTCCTTCGTCCTCGACGACCACCTAAAAAGTTGAAATCTACGGGGTGAGACAATTTTAAATAATTGTCCCAGCGAGAGTTATAACTCTCCGCCAGAAGCTTTATTATAGCAATCAAAGAACAACATAAGTAATAACAGATCTTAGAGCAAACAACAGCAGACTGATATTTAAGCAAAACAACATCATTTAAGAGATATGAAGAACATATGTACTATGCAGTGTAACAACATTCAAGTATCTCGTAATTCATCTTAAACAAATATACTACACGGATGATTATATTTTACAAACATCCTTAAGCCCTGCGAAGTTGAGGTATACCGCTCAAACTCCAACCAACCACTGTTAAGTCACCTCGGTATCATACTAGGTCATCGAAAGAGCCGGATTCTCATGACCTTTACTTGCCTCAGTCAGAGTGAGGATAAACATGCAGGACATCTAGTGTCTCTGCTACTATAGCTTACCAGGGTATTCTAGTCCTTCGCTATTAGAGTCACAGTGGCATTCTGTGCTCTCTTCTCCATCGAAAGATTTCTTGTATATCTCTCATCGATGCGGTATAAAAGATTTCCCCTCAGGAGAATAATGTTACATCACCCTGGTATAAACACATAGTGAAGGGTTGATGGATTAAGATACATCTACATCAATTCCTACACTAGGATGTAAGGTTTTGCACATCCATATACCCCACATACTCAAAAGTATGTGCTCCAGGAATCCCCTTAGGGAAACCTGTTTCACCATCATATAACTTCTGACTATGATGGATCTATGATCAGGGCTCTACATGGTATGATTATACTTGATTAGTTAGGTACATTTCAGTATTCTTTTAACATCATACATGTTCTCAAACATTAATCATTAGCATAGCAGCTATGAAAGTAGAATACTAAATGTACAAGTCTAACTCTCATCAATTATCATTTCTCAACATCTTATCACAAGTCATCTCATAAGCATGATCTTGGTGATACTCATGGCTCTTACAGCCTATCATCTCATAAGATGCCACTTTCTGAGTAAACAGGATATGTTACTATTCATAAGCTAATACATGCTTTCAATGAATATGGCATCACCATCCTTACCTGGATTTGATCATCATTATATAGGAACCTGCAAGGTTAATTCAACTGATAAGGATAAACAATTTGTTTCACAAGATATGCCTTCACACTCCTTACAAGAGTTAGATTCCCTAATTCTTGTCAATTAGGGTTTACTATACACATTATATGCTATCACCCTAGAATTAGGGTTTACTATTAATTTCATATGAATTGAACTCATAACAACATCATGTGTGAGAAACATCACCATTGATGCCCTCAAATTTGATTAAGATTCATCAATTATCATGATTAGGGTTTCCATGATCTCACATAGGTGGATCATACTCTAATTATGCACATTCATATACATTGAAAGTACTTCACTTGAGTTTCAATCATATTTGATACTTTCTCTCTCCTATTACTAACAGGTGGTGATTTTCTCTCTCCTCTTATGGCAGATGATGATTACATCACTCCAAAATAGGTTGGGTTAAGTTCTCATTGATTAACATAAGCTAAATCTCCAATATCAAGACATTAGGGTTTGATTAGAACAAGGTATCACTCAATTGTACCCTTCAGGGGTATATTGGTAAAATGTCTCATTGATGACCATCATGGGTCAATTCATTAATCTCTTAGTCCCTTAATGTCCTAGGGTACCTTTAGGGTTTAGATTATATCACCATTAAACCAATTACATCTTCAATTGATTAAGTATAAACACCCTTGAAAATCTCCAAACGGTTTCAACCTTCAACCACCAAACGGTCTTGAGACCGTTTGGCACCAAATGGTCTTGAGACCATTTGGCCCCAAACGGTCTTGAGACCATTTAGGTGCGTTGACCGTTTGGGGAGGGTTGACCTCCAAACCGTTTAAGCTTATGCGGTTTGAAACCGTTTGATCATAAACGATCTTGAGATCGATTGGTCCAAACGACCTTGAGATCGTTTGAGCCCAAACGGTCTTGAGACCGTTTGGCCCCAAACAGTCTTGAGACCGTTTGGCCTCAAACGGTCTTGAGACCATTTGCATCCAAATGGTCTTGAGACCGTTTGGTCCAAATGGGCTCAAACCGTTTGGACCTCAAAAGTGGATCAAAAGTTACAATCAATTATGGTTATCTATGTTGAAGCCCTCAATTGGCCAAATCCATTTTAGCCACTTAAAAATTGAGTTTATTAGGGTTAGGCTTTATCAATTGGACACAAAATTGAACCTCAATTGAAAGCCAATTAGGGTTGAATCGAACTCAATTAGGGTTTCCAATCGGATAATCATTAGTGTTCAACAATGTGAATCAAATCGAGGTTGAACCTATCAATTGACCTCAACTTGGGCCCAAACTTGGCCCAAGCGGTCTTGATATTGTTGGGACATCCTCCAAACAGTCTTGAGACCGTTTTCCCAAAGTTTCAACAAAACCCAAGTCGTTTAAGTAAAGGTTGAACCCTAATTAGGTCTAAAATCAGCATTTTTATCAATTCTTCAACTTATTGCAATTGAACCTTCAAATCATCAAATTACTTCATCACTAAGCCTCCAAACGGTCTTGGGTTGTGTCCAAATGGTCTTGAGACCGTTTGGATGAAACCCCAAACGGTCTTGAGACCGTTTGGGCCCTTCAACCCAAAACTCAACAAGATCTATATTTGAAATCAGCAAATCAACCCGATTAGGGTTTAAGGGGTTGAAGTGCCCTCAACTCTCACTCAGTTAGGAATTGGATTATGATTCTTTGTAGGAATGAAATTCAACATGTTACCAGAAGACCCTTAAACAGTCGTCCCATGGTCAACCCTATCAAATGGTCTTGAGACCGTTTGATTCCAAACGGTCCTGCAAGACCGCATGAGATCAAACGGTTTGAAACCGTTTGGTCTCAAACGGTTTGCAAACCGTTTGGACCAAAAGGGTCCAAGGTCGTTTGATAAAGTTGCCTAGTAAATCACATCATCTTCAACCTATGTCAAGGTCGGTTACTCCACGGATTGCTTGCCAAAGTGCAAGGAAGCAAGGGGAAGAAGAAGAACTAAGTGTACATAGCAAGAACATCGATATGCATAATAAAGCAAGGAGTCTAGAGTTATAAAACCCACCTTAAACGTTGTTCTTGGAGCTCCAAACTTCCAAGATTCAAACCTATAATGGCATCTTGAGCTCCACAAGTCGGTCTGAGGTGATTCTCCAAGGAAAAGATGGGGATGGTCGGCTAGAACAAAGAAACTAAGTGAGTTAACCATAGAACCAACCTTCTATGATGAATTCATCCAAGAATCCGAGCTTGAAGATGGTTTCTACTCACCTTAGTACTAGATGGTCGTCCCCCTGAGGTCCAGAGCTCTGCCTTGGTCAGTTGAGAAAGATGAGGAATGAAGAGGAGAGGAGATACGTTTACTTGGTTTGAAGTGGAAATGGCTTATATAGCTTAGGTAGTTTTCCATCTTAAGGACCTCTAGAACATGGAATTCTCATCTAAGTCCCTCCTTCTTTCAAGGCACATCCAAAACATCATCTCTTAAGCAAAGATCATCAAAACTCTAGATATAAGGGTAAAGAAGACCAACTTTCAACTAGGGTACATATATGAAGGGTCTCCTTACTCATACTAGGTGAATTTTATGCACAAAGATTATTTTTCTTATCTGATTATTCATTGATGTGTCCCTTTCATCATTTCTACTCTAAATGTCAAGAGTCATAAAATATATTCTATAAGGTGTATTTTACAAGTTGCACCCCACAATTTGGGTAAATTGCACTTTACTCCAAATTAGGGTTTTTAAGCACAAGGATCATTCCACAAACTGCATCTTGATGCCCAGGCCTGGGAAATCCTTCACATCTCATCATATTTATTCATATGATGTCTCCTCAACAGAGGAACATCTTAACCTGTGCAATTTTGCAAGTTAGCCCCCTTAATTGGGTAATTTGCACATAGGTCCCTGCATTACAAAACAACATTACAACTTTGTTTAAAAGGGACAAAATTGAAAGTGTATGTTCCTGAGGAACTTAATTACATACCAAAGAGTAATCACAAGTGTTTAATTACATATTTAGGCAAAACTTCTAGGGTTAGTTCTTAACCCAGGTCAGGGATGTTACATTTACTACAGGAGGTTTATCAAGGACTTCAGTGCGATTGCGTTACCAATGATGAAGTTGACTAGAAAGGATGTACCTTTTGTCTGGGATGATCGTTGCCAGCAAGATTTCCAAAGTTTGAAGGAGATGCTGACCAGTGCTCCAGTGTTAGTGTTGCCAGAGCCTGGAAAGGGTTATGTTGTTTTCTGTGATGCTTCAAAGAATAGTTTTGGTTGTGTGCTGATGCAGGAAGATCATGTGGTTTCGTTTGCTTCGTGACAGCTTAAGAAACACGAGGAGAACTATCCGACTCATGACTTGGAGTTGGCAGTAGTGGTTCACGTTAAAGATTTGGCGACACTATCTTTATGGGGAAGTGTGTCAGATCTTCACAGATCATAAGAACATGAAGTACATCTTTTCGCTGCATGAGTTGAACATGTGACAACGTCGATGAATGGAGCTAATCAATGATTACGATTGCACCATCGAGTATCATCCTGGTAAGGCGAATGTGGTAGCCGATGCGCTTAGCCGAAAGTCTTCTTCTTTTCCTTCAAAGAAGGCACAGTTGATTTTCCTGGTATGCCATAGACAGGATATGCTTGTTTCCTTGGGGCAGATGAATGTGCAGATGGAAGTTTCCTTGATAGCTGGACGTTTAGCACAGATGCAAGTCAAGCCTACGCTGAGACAACAGATCAAAGATGCACAACAAACAGATGATACAATATAGTTGATGAGATCAGAGTTCGGCAGCGAAAAGCGTGATGGGTTCCATGAGTCCGAGGATGGACTAGTTTGCTATCGTGATAGGATGGTGGTCCTCGATGCTGATGATCTAAGGAAGCTAGTGCTCGAGGAAGCACACACGTCGATGTATGCTATGCATCTAGGAGTTACATGTTGGCTAAATTGGAAATTATGATAAATCCCTTTGTTTTGATGATGACAAACATTTCATTCTTGTCGATCTAACGAGCTACTTGAGAGTTGCAGGCATAAAGTGGATGACAAAGATTTGGGAAATCTATATGCTTGAATTATTGTAATTTCATGAAATGTAATCAATTGTAAAACTTGTACAAATATATAATGTACAAGTACTTAGACATCATGTAAATCAAGTGTTAGATCTTCCCTAGCTAATCACCACACTTAGATAGGTCATCCCCTTAAATAGTGTCACATATGCACACTCATACATATACTTAGCACTTTATTTGAAACATTGAAACAGGGTTAATCTCAGTCGACAAATTCCTTGACCGAGACACTCTTGGTCGACAAACTTCTCGACTGAGAAAGACCCAAGTAGCCATTAGACACAGTTGAAAAGGTAGTTGGAAGTTGGAGATGAACGTTGCAAACACTTGATCCAGAGAGCCCGTCGGTCGACAAAAACTCGACCGAGTAGGTATCTCGATCGACGATTCCTCGACCGATATGGGTTCTGACAACACCTGTAGAATTAATTAACTAGTCCTTGCTAAAGCAACTAGTATACCTAACGGCCAGTTAAGCACTTAGAATCCCCTAGAAAGTGTCTAGAACATCCTTAAGCACTTGTAGGTAATTCCTATAAATAGGACATGCCTGGGGACACCTAAACTCACTTATTCTACACTTGAGCATACACTTGCATTAAGCAACCTGTTTGAGCAATTGAGCATACTTGCAATTGGCTACTCTTTGCCTTTCTCTAATTTCGTGTCCTATAGGCTAGTATCTCCTATCCACAGCAATCACACTTCCATATACATTGGTTAGTAGATCTACACACTTGATATAGGCAAATCAAGCCTTGTTCTTCAAAGGTTAAATTGTAATTTCCTTTTCCCTTCTTGTTCACTCTTATTGCTTGTACTCTCCTTGCTACTCCTAGGATTGGAGGATGCGGATTGGAGAGGCTCGTGATCTTCTTGGTGAAGAAGGAGGCTTTGGACTACTTCAAGAAGGCTGGTGCAACGGGAGGCTACTTCTAAGAGGAAGGCTACTTCAAGGGGGAGCTTGGAGTTACTTCAAGAAGGCTGCCTCAAGTTGGTGCATCTACTTCAAAGTGAAGGCTGTCCAAAGGGGTGTAAGAAAGTATTGTATTTTATGTAAAATCCTTAGAGAGGTAATAAAATTAATACTTTCAAAATCCCGGTTGGGTAAGCAACCGGGTAGTGGACTGACAACCTTAGTATTTCCTAAGGTTGGAACCACTCTAAATCCCTTGTCTCCTTCTTGCTTTTTCATTTGTGGTTGTTTGAGTTAAATAATTATCGAATTATCTTTAAAACCCTATTCACCCCCCCTAGTGGTTTTTCAATTGGTATTAGAGCAGGCTTCAAGGAGCTCTAATCGAGTCTTGAAGTATGAAGGGTGGTGGTGCCTACAACCGCAAACAAAGGAGCAGCTTGGACCAATCTTCAACAAGTTGCAATTGGTGCTTAGGAACAAGCCACACAACACCTAGCTGCCCATGGAGATCAATGAAGGAAGATGAGCACAAAGATTGCCTTATTGCTACATCAAGTGAAGAAGAAGAGGTAAGTCTTTTCGATTTGTCTAAAGAAGATTTAATTGCTAGTCTTCAAGAAATGCATGGAAAATATATTGAGTGCAAGAAGAAGTTAAAGAAATCAAATAAAGAAAATAATGAGTTACATGTTAAATTTCTTGCTCTTACATCTGAAAATGAAGATCTTAAAAAGATCATTGAAGATCATAATATTAAGATAAAATCAATAGAGGCATATTGTAATCTTCTTTCTCTAGAAAAGATTAACTTGCAAACTCAAGTAAACGATCTTCAAAAACAACCCGTCTTGTGTACACATCTAGATTATGATACTATTGTGAAAGAGAGAGATTCGTTATCATCTAATCTAGAACAAGAAAAACTGGATATCAAGAAGAGAATGGATGAGATTGCTAAGTTATAACAAGAAATTAGTAGTCTAAGTAATAATGGCATTCTTGATAAAATCTTAAAAGAATCTTACCATCAAATTGGAAGGAGAGGACTAGGTTACAAGCCTAAAGGAAAATATTATCAAAAACCTAGTTGAGGAAGAACAAAAATGCCAAAGATTCAATCTATGTATGTACCTAAAAGCACAAATACATATGTACCCAAGAACAACCTAGAACGAAATCATAGAAAGAGATATGATATTGATTCTATATGTTGTCATTACTGTTTGTTCCTTGGACACTATTCTTTTTCATGTCCTTACAAGAAAAAGGATTTCGAGTTAGTATGGGTTCCAAAACCTCCAAACTAAATAAACAAAATTAAGTTGAGATATGACCAAGGACTCTAGTTGCATATTTCCATGTCTATCTCAACTTAACATAATAGGATAACAAATTAATTCAAGTATCTAAAATGTCTAGCTTGAAAATATACAATTCTTTTAAATCTGCAAAGACAAATTTTGCCTTAATTAAAGTTCTCAAATCATAATGACTTAAAATATAATTAGTTGAGATTTAATCTGAATATTATTTTGATATTCATATACTCTATCTCAACCAAGCTAAATTTTCAAATAGCATAATAGAATTGAAAATGAACTTTGTTTACTTGAAAGCAATTACTGAAAACAGTTCTGAAACAGTACATAACCTTTTTTGGTCGAGAAACTGTCGACCGAGAGAACTATCGGTCGAGAAATCGTCGACTGAGAAGGTTACTGATTTCCAGTCTGTAATAAATCTGTTGAATATAATTAATTGCTATTAATGACTGATTTTACATGCAAAACAAGAATAAATTTTGAAGACCACTTTTGAAAACTTATAAACCTAAATGAGATTATTGTGGTTTATCCTCTAAATGGTTTAAAACTGAAAATCATGATTAGTTTAATCAAAAGAAATTATTGTCTTATCATTGTTCACATGGTCTTTCCTAAAGTATTTCTTGGTGTATTCATATAGGAACCATGTGTGATCATAGTCATTGCATTTATATACTTTTATCTTGATCATTGTATTATGGATATGCTTCTAAAGAATCCTATGATCTAAAAATAAAGGAATTTATGCACCCGTAGCAAAGCTTATATGAATATAGAACATATATCCTCATACTACAAATCAATCAAAATGCTTCAAATTGATTTAATCAAGCTACCTGCAATCATGAATATTTAAACTGTATATATGCAGGAAACTTCCTCTTGGTTAAAATAAAATTTGACCAAGGGGCGCTATGGTCGTAGTCAAGCTCGACCTAAAATAAGCTTGACACAATACTTATTTGGACATCATTTTCAATACTCAATCTTAGTAAAAATGTGATTTTAATAAAAGGAAAAATTAAATTATGACCACAAAAATTGTCCAAATATTGGTAATAATAATCGCATTATTACTCCCATAGAAAACATATACATGCTCTACAAATTTAGTCTATCACTTGGTTGAAAAACTAGCTTAAAATTCCATTCACAGCAAATTTGTCGGTCAGCAAAACGTCTCGACCGAGACAAACTCGGTCGACGAATTCGTCGACCGAAAACATCTCGGTCAGCTATCTCTTTCGACCGACAGACTTCAAGTAAGAACTACACGGGCAAAACTCAGAAACACTTCTGGTCGACAAATTGCTCGACCGAGCAAGTATGGGTCGACAAATGCTCGATCGAGGGCCGACCGTTGGAATATGACCATTGCCGGTCGACCGTTGGGCGACCGAGAACTCAGGTCGTCCTTCCTTTCCTGCCAGCAACTTACCTAAACCAAAGGATGCAAGCTCTCTCTCCTAATCAACCTGATGAATATCCTTACTCTCTAAATCCTGGCATGATAAATCCATACAATCCTTCCTACAACTACTACCAAATTCCACCTTCACCATCTCCTGATCTCACACATACTTAGTTCTCTCAAATGCAACTTCAAGACATTGCTGCCCATTTTCATTTTGATCGTGTTCCCACCTTCTTGGAAGCTTATGCCTTAACCAAGACAGGTGCCTTGGAGTGGCAGACATTGGTCAAGTATTATGGAGCTGAGCCCTTTCTTGGGAAAGACCCAGATATTGATGTAATACTTCGGTCTTTTCAGTGAGATTATGAGTATTTCTTGTAATAGTTGTAATGGAATGGTTATCTCTATAATGATTGTAATGGATATCTTTTAAGCAAGCATGTTCTATGAGTCATCTTTTAAATTGTTGAAGCACTAAGTTATTATTAATAAAAGTGTTTCTTCTATGGCTTCATTTGAATAAATACATGGATTATAAGACTACTATAGTAGAGCATACAAATAAAGGGGAGTAATATATGCAATGAATCACAAAGGGCAAATCTTTTTAAATGTTAATTGTGGCTAAATTTACCATTAATTGGTGTGCATTGATTGGATATCTCTTTAAGAGGGAGCAAAGCATCAAATTTAGAAAGAAAGACACAAAGTCATATTAAATGATTATATTGGATACCTTTTTGAAATGACAAAGGGGGAGAAATAATCTAAAATAACAAACATAAAATTAAAATGAGTTTCATAATATCTCGGCCAACAGTCACTTGCAAAACAAAGAATGGCTACAAAGGTAAATTTCAGGTATGAAACACACATGGTTTATATTTCCTTATTTTATATTTAGGAAATGTTTGTCATCTTCAAAAAGGGGGAGATTGTTGGCTAAATTGGACATTATGATAAATCCCTTTGTTTTGATGATGACAAACATTTCATTCTTGTCGATCTAATGAGCTACTTGAGTGTTGCAGGCATAAAGTGGATGACAAAGATTTGGGAAATCTATATGCTTGAATTATTGTAATTTCATGAAATGTAATCAATTGTAAAACTTGTACAAATATATAATGTACAAGTACTTAGACATCATGTAAATCAAGTGTTAGATCTTCCCTAGCTAATCACCACACTTAGATAGGTCATCCCCTTAAATAGTGTCACATATGCACACTCATACATATACTTAACACTTTATTTGAAACATTGAAACAGGGTCAATCTCGGATGACAAATTCCTCGACCGAGACACTCTCGGTCGACAAACTTATCAACCGAGAAAGACCCAAGTAGTCATTAGACACAGCTGACAAGGTAGTTGGAAGTTGGAGATGAACGTTGCAAACACTTGATCCAGAGAGCCTGTCGGTCGACAAAAACTCGACCGAGTAGGTATCTCGGTCGACAATTCCTCGACCGAGATGGGTTCTGACAGCACCTGTAGAATTAATTAACTAGTCGTTGCTAAAGCAACTAAAGTATACCTAAAGGCTAGTTAAGCACTTAGAACCCACTAGAAAGTGTCTATAACGTCCTTAAGCACTTGTAGGTCATTCCTATAAATAGGACATGCTTTAGGACACCTAAACTCACTTATTCTACACTTGAGCATACACTTGCATTCAGCAACCTGTTTTGGGCAATTGAGCATACTTGCAATTGGATACTCTTCTCCTTGCTCTAATTTTGTGTCCTATAGGCTAGTATATCCTATCCACAACAATCACACTTCCATATACATTTGTTAGGAGATCTACACGCTTGATATAGGCAAATCAAGCCTTGTGCTTCAATGGTTATATTGTAATTTCCTTTTCCCTTCTTGTTCACTCTTATTGCTTGTACTCTCCTTGCTACTCCTAGGGTTGGAGGCTGCGGATTGGAGAGGTTCACGATCTTCTTGGTGAAGAAGGAGGCTTTGGACTACTTCAAGAAGGCTGGTGCAACGGGAGGCTACTTCAAACAGGAAGGCTACTTCAAGGGGGAGCTTGGAGTTACTTCAAGAAGGCTTCCTCAAGTTGGTGCATCTACTTCAAAGTGAAGGCTGTCCAATGGGGTGTAAGAAAGTATTGTATTTTATGTAAAATCCTTGTAGAGGTAATACAATTAATACTTTCAAAATCTCAGTTGGGTAAGCAACCGAGTAGTGGACTGACAACCTTAGTATTTTCTAAGGTTGGAACCACTCTAAATCCCTTGTCTCCTTCTTGCTTTTTCATTTGTGGTTGTTTGAGTTAAATAATTATCGAATTATCTTTAAAACCCTATTCACCCCCCTAGTGGTTTTTCATTACCAAGATGTATCATAGTCTGAAGGACTTGTATTGGTGGCCCGGTTTGAAGAAAGATGTATCCGAGTTCGTGGCTAAGTGTGCGGTTTTTCAGCAAGTCAAGGTTGAGCATCAAAAGCCGGCAGGTACGTTGTAACCTCTACCAATACCACAGTGGAAACGAGATCATATAACCATGGATGTCGTAGTTGGCCTACCCACGACAACTGGGAATCATGATTTCATTTGGGTAATAGTGGACAGATTGACGATGTTTGCCCATTTCATACCTATGAAGATGACGTACACAGCCGAGAAGCTCGCTCGATTATATGTGGATGAGATAGTGTGTTTGCACGGTGTGCCAACAACGATAGTTTTTGACAGAGGTCCTCAGTTCATGAGTCATTTTTGGGAATAGTTGCACAGAGCGTTGGGAACACAGTTGAGGTTCAGTACCGCCTTTCACTCGCAGACAGATGGACAGTCTGAGAGGACTATTCATACTTTGGAGGATCTCCTTCGAGCTTGTGTTTTGTAGTTCCTAGGCAGTTGGGACATAGATCTCAGCTTGATAGAGTTTGCTTACAATAATAGTTATCAGCGAAGCATTGACATGGCTCCTTCTAATGCCTTATATGAAAGGAAGTGTAGATCTCCTTTGTGTTGGTATGAGTCTGGTGAACATCAGCTTTTGGGTCCTGAGTTAGTACAGAAGATGACAGAAAAGATCAAGGTGATACAACAACAGTTAAAAGCGGCACAGGATAGGCAGCAGTCTTATGCAGACAATCGTCGACGACCTTTGGAGTTCCAGGTAGGAGACAAAGTGTATCTTAAGGTTTCTCCGTGGAAAGATGTGCTAAGGTTTGGCCAGAAGGGTAAGCTAGCACCCAGGTATTTGGGGCCATACCCGGTAATAGCACGTTTTGGCAAGGTAGCTTATGAGTTAGAGCTTCCGCTAGAGTTGCACAGGTTACATCCAGTGTTCCATGTCAGTATGCTGAAGAAAAGCCATCGGGATACAGGGACAGTGATACAACCAGACAAAGTTGAGCTTGATGAAGATGTGACCTATGAGGAAGGTCCTATGATGATCCTTGATAGGAGAGTTAATAAGCTAAAGAGGAAGGACCTGGTTCTTATGAAGGTTCTTTGGCATCACCGTGGCATTGAGGAAGTCATGTGGGAGCTTGAGGAAGAGATGAGGAGGAAGTATCCCTCGCTTTTCTCTTCGGATTTCGGTGACAAAATCCCTTTTTAGGGGGTTAGCTTGTAAGGACCCTGACCTCCGTTTAGGTCTTATCCTATTTGCTTTGTTTAACACTGATGCTAAGTTGCTTGCTAATCACCTTTCGTGGTGATTAGGGTTTGTTGGTGCTTTGTTGAGAACTGAAGGTGCTACTTGCAAGATACCCAAGTCTTGGGTTTGTGGGCAAGTTTGTCACCTTGTGAGGTGTTCCTCCCTCTCTTTGCTTCCTCTAGTGTTAAGAGGAAGGGTTGGGCTCATTGCCTGAGTTCCTTTGGGCTTGGTTGAGCTTGTTGGGCTTTGTCGTGCCTTGCCTTTTCTTCTTTGGACCTTGTGTCGGGAAAGAGTGCCCTGTGTCGGCCTAGGTGTGTCGACCTGTGCCTTGTGTCGGCCTGTGGTGTGTCGCGTAGGGTGTGTGTCGGCCATGGTGGGGTGGAGGTGTGTCACCCATGGACCCTTTGACCTTCGTTGACCTCGTTTGTGTCACCACTAGTGGGCACTTGGTGCTTGATGCTTGCATGTGGCAATGGCCTTGGACATGTGTTTAGGGCATGTTAGAGTGGTGGCTTTGCACATGGGCAAGTGTCCCTAGGTGGGCAACACCTTGCCTTGTCCTTCCTTGGTTTCTCCTCCAATCCCTTCTATATATGCATTTCCTTTCCCTTGCTAAGGATCCCTTTAGTTCCTTAGTCTCCCTCTCCTTGGTGCACGTCACCCCTATTCTTTTGCAAGCTTGGTGGCTGATCCTTGTTGGAGTCTCCTTCTTCCTCTAGTGGTGGCCGAACCCTACAGTGCCTTGCTCTCCTTCTTGTAGTAGTGCTTGGAGCTTGGATCTAGGAGCTTGGAGCTTGCTTAAGACGGGTTACATAACTCCTAACCCTAACTATATTACCTCTTATATGTTCTTATATGTTTCTTATAATCATATCGTCTATGCTTGTTGCCAGTTTAGTTTCTTTCTTAGTTGCTCCTTGTTGGCCGAACCTTGTTCTAGGGTTTCTTAGTAAGAAACACCCCTTTTCTCTCCTTGGTCTAGAGGAGTGAGCTTGAGTTCTAGTATCATGGGCAACACTCCTCTCTCGTTTAAGTTGAGAGGTGAGCTTGTATTCTAGTTTCTTGAGCAACACCCTCCTCTCACCATGACTTGAAAGGTGAGGTTTGAGGTGGTTTTGGACCTTTGGTTGTGGTTGAACCTTGTGTTTCGCAATTGGTGATATGAATCTTGGCAAGACCCCTCTCTCTTGATAGTTGAGAGGTGAGTCACCTTCTTGATCCATTAGGGTTTTGGTGCCCTTGTGCTTGAGGTTGGTTGTGACCCTGTCGGGTTGCATCTTGGCCGATATGCCTTGGGGTTGGTGTTGCCCGATACCCCTCTTGACCTAGAGCCTTGGTAGACATGTTGTTGTGGTTGTGTTGGGCGATGCATCCTGGTCCTTGACCTTTTGTGTGTTGAGTGTCACACATGGTTCCTGCCCTGTGTGTGTGTCGGGCATCACACTTTGATGAGCACCCTGCCCGATACACTTAGCCTATGTGATGGCTTGATGTCGTTGTGCTTTGAGGTGCGAAGGTTTTTAGCTAGTTTTGTGGTGTTGTAACGGGCGTCACACCAGTCTCTGCCCTGTGTGTCGGCCGATAGGTCCAGGCGAGGATAACTGAGCGTCAGGCTCCCCGTTGCCCGGTTGAGTTGCATCCTTTCGGGCCGTTATACCCTGTGTTACTTGATGTTGCGTTGCCCGACACCGAGATGCACAATGCAACGTTGCACGATACATCTCCCGGACATAGTTGCACGATATGCATGGGTGCACAGTATGCTTGGTTCCCTGATGCGTGACACGCCGTTGCAAGACGTGGTATTGCATGTTACACCCTTGGGCCCAGTTGCAGACCTTGCTGCACGACACATGAAGTGTACGACACAGCGTTGCACGATATACCTAGGTGCACGATACACCCTAGGGTAGCCCAACACCCTTGCTGCTATGCTTGGCTGATATGTTGATGGTTGCCTGACCGTTAAGCATTTGAGTAGTGGGCGATAGGGCAGAATACCCTTCCTGATACCACCTTTGGTGAAGGTAGTGGGCACCTCTAGTGAGGGTCGTGTTCCTCATGGAAAAATGATATGTTAGATGTTGTTCTTGCTATCACGTTTAGTTATGACTGTGACCCTTGATATGCTTGATGGTAATCATTATAGTAGGGCTCATCTATGTAACTTAACATGACTTTACATATGTTTATGATCATCTGGAATGATATGTATAATGCTGAGTAAATGTTAAGTATATAAGATACTTTGCATTGTGTTATGATTACAGATTGAGAAGTATCATAAAGCATATAATCATCAGTACTTCCCTATGTTGGATAATAAGCTCCTTCTGTTAATCCATGATGATTGTGTATACTAACCATGTAGGTGTTTCATACATATGCATAGCCAGGTAAGGGGGTGTGAGGTATACATGTTGAGTAGCATTGCCTTAATGGTTACTCTTGATGATGAGATGATATATGTATTTTGGTCTGAGGACTTGAGTTTGGCTAAAGTGCTGAAATTGTTATCCCATGATGATGATGTAAGCCATGAAAGGCAGTGACACTATGTGATGAGGGATTGAGATCCCATGGCAATGTGATGATCCTTGAGATGGATCTAGATGATTGGCAAGAGGTCAAGTGCTGACATGTAATGTTGGATCCTTGTGATGGATCAGGATGATGTTGATTACAGTAAAAGCATGATTTTGAGTTTCATGTTGTTTATTCTTGTTATAGTTTGCATGTTATACAACTTGGATGAATCTTGCAATCCACTTAAAATATACTAACTAATCATAGTGGAACATATCATGTAGTTTGCCCTGGCCATAGATCTATCATCGTCAGGAGCTGGTGATGGTGAAACGGGTTCTCCTGCGGGTTAACCTGGAGAGCATATTGTTGAATATGCGAGGTTTCTCCTAGCCTAAAGTGAGGAGGTAAGAGTGCAACTTCATTTGTAGACTCCAGAGTGCGGATTCAGGCCCGTAGCTCAATATGTGAAGAGCATGGTGAACAGGACCATGGATCAGGATGTGTGATATAGGAGCATGAATGCGTTCATGGCTCAGAGCATGGTTAACAGGCCTGTGGCTCAGTTTCACTAGCGCCGATACCTGTACCGAGACGGGCTAGGAAGAGGGTAGCCTGACCCTATGGCTGAGACCACTTAAGCATGAGACTGCGGTCATGCTTGTGTTGTACTCGTGCACTGACCACGAGGCGGAGAGGTCGTGCAGTCCAGCTCTTCCATTGACCTTGTATGACACCGGGTTAGGTTTCTCAACCGAAGGTTGGATTTGAGCGGTACGGCTCACTTCCTCAGGGCATAATAATACATAATCTAGCCGAATAGTATTTACTGCTTAAGGCAAAACACGAAACATTGGTTGAGGCCTTGCTTGCGTAGTTGATCTTGTTATACTTGCAGTTACTCATATGTTCCTCATGTTATGTGGTAAGATCTTATAAATCTTATCTTGTCAATCATGTTTCATAAAGAGATATTTGGTGATATGCCTTCCGTACATCTGGTAAGCTTGATAGTATGAACAACTTTATTTTATAAACTGCTCGTGTTATACCTCTTATCAGTTATCTGCTATTGTTGCTTTATCTTTCTGAGGTTTTGTAGTTTTGGAGGGGGGTTATGTTTCTCGCTGGGACTGTGTGTCTCACCCCGCTAGTTTATAACATTTTTAGGTGTTCGAGCTAGATGTGGTGGTGGTCGTAGAGTTGCGGCTGAGCAGCAAGACGAGTAGTAGAAGGCAAGAGATGGATATGTTGTTGTTTTGGTTGTTTTGGTTGTTTTGTAGTAGAGTCTAGAGTCATCCATGTATTCTGAGGTCCTTGGAGGTGTTTTGATGCTATTTCACGATGTATAGTTGTTGATGTTTTATATACCCTACTGCTGGCGGGATGTGGGCCGTTATGTACATATAAACAAGTGATGAACTCATTTGATGATTAGACAGATGTCCTCCTAAGCTGTGGACACATGTCAAAATTTTGTAAATGTTTATATAATCTATTTCCTTGCAGGATGAGGATCCAAATGTAATAGTTTTCTCAGTATATATGCTTTCCGCAATCGATTTTAATTAACCTATGTTTTTGGTAATCTGTGGTTATGGTGATTTCAGCACATTTTCGCGTAACACCTCATTGTCTGTGTGATAGTGGGATTTGTTGCCACACTTGCCTTTATTAATAATCAAATCATTTACAAGTTATGTCATTACAATCATCATATGATTGGCTCTTTTGGCATACATACCAACAAAAGCATCCAAGTGGATGATCAAAAGAATAATGTATATAAAAACGTAAGTCATTTGAAGAAGATAATTAATAAGAGGATTTTTTTCCTTAACAAATTTTCCCAAATGATATCACAAATAAATGCAGTGAATGTAAACAACATTAGACCAAGATTATTTAAAACATGACTGGCACACCATATGTTCTCATAAAAAAGTGGGTGAAAAAGAACACTATGGGCGGAGTAAGCATGTCATATATATATATATATATATATATATATATATATATATATATATATATATATATAGAGAGAGAGAGAGAGAGAGAGAGAGAGAGAGAGAGAGGAAAAGCACAATCTTGGTGAAAAAAGCATGCCTATACATGGTTGTACTTATATATGCACAAATTTAGACACAAGTAAGCTTAGTTAGTCTCAACAAAGGAATGAGAACATGCAAATGTTATCAGGTGGGGCCAGAGGACCCTTAAATAATAATTCTACCATATCTAAATTTAAGATACTTCATTAGGCCATAAGAGACCATCACTTGAAACAAGGTTCCATGCCACAAAAAAGGAATAATCTAGTTAAAATCCACAAATTTGGGTCACATCATGAAACATGATGCACAAGATACAACTTTAGAATGAAACATGCATATCTAATAGTCTAAGAAGATCAAAAGGTCAATTTTAAGATATAACCACTCACATGAGTCCACATATCATAAGAGAGAGAAGGTTTATACGATAATATGTATGGAGATCAAGAGAGATAAGATAGGTAATTTCCCAATATGATTAAGAAGAGATGAAACATACATTAAGAGATAGAGAAAGAAGATCAATTACCCAACATGATTAAGAAGGGATGCAACATACATCAAGAGAGAGAAAGAGATATAAGTTGGATCAATTGCCGATACAGAATTGAGGGAATGCAACATACCTAATAATCATTCTGTATATATCTAAGGTCAACCCTAGATCTTACACAAAGCTTCAAACAACACATTAAGCATACAAAAAAATTAGGATTAATATATCATTAATTACATAAACAGTAAAAATCACATTATTATTATTAATGGACTAGATTATAAACCACACACTGTCATTTAGGTTATACTTATTTGATTCCATACCATATTTACTTTATTTTTATAACTTATAAATTATTAGATAATAATTTTACAAATTCCAACCAATTAGAAAATTTTGAAAAATCACAAATTTATAATATTAGTGTTCGGGGTAAAGACTATACTATCACATAAAAAATCTCAATATTTAAAAACATACTTTAATTTACTTTTCATAACTTACAAATAGTAAATATTAATTTATAATATTAATTCAAATACTTGACTTAAAAATCAAAACAGGATGAAAAACCAAACATGCCCTCCTAAACACACGAGCCATTATATTGCTTGATAAGGGCATGTTGTACATTCACAACCTGAAATCTTTGATGGGTAAATAGAAAACATGCCTAAATTATTAAGATACCAGAATCATCATGAAAAAAACTAAAATGACACAAGGGAAAACATTTGATTTTTCAACAACCATTGTTGCTTCTTTGAAGAAGCTCAAGTGTAGGAACTGGGAATTGATCCACACATAAAATTCAAAATCTAATGCAAACTAGTAGAAGATAATGATTCTATTGAGTTCATGGGATCAACATGAACTCAATGAGCCTTAACTCGAGGTAAGGAGAAATATGGGGCCCTCAAATGAGTTCTCCACCAATAATCCATGTAAAACAAATTGAGGATCTCAAAATAATATGCCCTAATAGAAACCACAACCCAAAGATAAGACACAATGGTAGAATGGAGGTAAAGTGGCGAGGAAGAAAATGTCATAACTCCCTAATTCCACTCTGGTTCAGAAACAAGATGACAAAATAACAAAAAGGAGAAAAGGGGTTTCCCATGTAAAGATTCGAATCTAAAGCGAAAACACCACTGCACATGACCAAAAAGGGTTGAAAGTCCTCTCTAGCCCTCATGGTCTCCTCATATAGGTGACAAACCCTATCTATCTAGCACTAGTAGGTTGAGTTAGGGAAATATGTGAGGGGAGATATTGGATAGGAATGGAAATATTAATTGATGTAAAACGGTTTGGAGAAGGTTTTGGGATGGATTTTTAGGGATCCGAAGGCCTAGAGATTTGAAGAGAAGAAAAGGGAAAGGGAAGTAGGGAAGAAATAGGGAAGGTAATTGGATATAGTGTTAGAGGGTTTGGAGACACAAAATCCTAAAGAAATTAGGATGGAATGAAGCAGAATTATAAAAAACTACAGTGTAGCAAAAGAAATCATGAAATTTAATAAACCAAGGATAGAGAATTAGGTGAACGAAGATGGGAGAGGAAAATGTGGTACGTCATGTCAACAATCGTATTCTACCTAAGGTAGGAGATGGGATGCGAGCTATCCCATTTGACTATGATGATGTAGAAGAAACCACACAAATAAAAAAGTAAATACTCAAATACATTGAATATATCAAGAAAGTTTAGGGAATTAAGATGTTAATGTTAAATATATAGCTCTATCCATATCTTGTATATTGGGATTAGCATTGTATTGCATAAATGGGTATTGGAAGAAGGGTTTTGCTCGAGGATGGATCTGGAGACACTTTGATATGCCTCCGCATAAGAGGGAAGCTCTGTCCTTGACAAAATATGGCTTCTAACTCCATCATATTCCTTGTAAAGATTGACAAGGAACTTGATGACAACCATTTGATCTTGCTACTTTTGGAGTTTAATAGGATGAGTGGATATAGGAAGGTTATTGTTTAGCTCTTTTGTGATGCGAGTGACCTATCCAAAATATTGTTGTAGACTCTTCTCCTCCTAATGAAGATTGTACATCTCAACTGTCATTTGATACATCTAAGGGATGTTGGTGGAGTACATCAGTTGAAGATGATCCCAAATTGACTCTCAATCAGTTAGGTGATCTATGATATCACCGATATGAGGTTCCATTGATTTCATAGAGTGGAGAGGGGGTTTGAGTCATGTTATTCCCACTGTGTAAGACAGTCATCGATGGAAGGTCCTTCAATAAGATGCTTCTCTTTCCCCTGACCTTTAAACCATATAGTGATTTTGCTACTCCACTTTTTGAAGTTGCGTTCGTTTGTTTTTCTTGAAGTGATGGCGAAGTTCAATATAAGAAGTGGTATGAACTTAGGCTCTGGAAGCTTTTCATATCCCGTTATACAATACAGGCAAGCTGCAACATGGTATGTTGTCAGACTGAAAAAAGGTCTCTAGATTTATAGTAGTTGGAGATGACTCGATCTGGAGATATTTTAGACCTATTTGTGCATAGAATGTGCATAAGGATCAAAATACTAGAGTCGAGATAATTTCCATGAATATGGATCTAATGAAGATGATTTCCACCGTGGATATGTTTACATGGAGATGAAAAGTTGTCGGAGAAGATGTGGATCCAGGTCAAGATATGATTCCATGAAGGTGAATTCTGGAACAATGGCCAAAGAAGATATGGATCCAGGTGGAGATGATGTCCACTTAGATTTATTTTGACAGAGATGACTTTTGAGGAAACTTGACTTATACTATGAGAAAGAAGTTTTTGTTGATAACGGAAGAGAAGATATCATCACCTCTTAGTGAACTTGGCTAATCCAATGACCCATCCTATGATCAAATCCTATATCATCATTAGGATAAATGCCTAGATAAAAACCCAACTTAAAAATTAACAAACAAACAACTTACATTGAAAAAATTCCAAAGTAAACAATCCATATAAAGATTTAAGAACAAACAATCATCACAAAATATCACAAAATGTCATGTATAGCATAATATTTCTCATTTAAATAATATCAATAGTAGACAAGATAGCAATACAAATTGAAATAACCTCATTAACTACAACAAATTCGTTTACAAGATGATTCATATCTATGAAGACACAACAACAAAAGATGTCTAATCCGCATATTGTAATCATAAAGAAACATCAAGGAAAGAAATCCATCTTATCCATGATAAACTAACCACCATTTAAGAAAGTGTGAGTAAGAGAAAATCTAGACTCAATGATGTTATATTTGTTACATCTTGATCACCTCATCCTTTCCGCTGTGCTAGTATACCTAAAAACATTGTGGAAGAACTGTGTTAACTCTCAAAGAGTCCAATCGAGAGGATGATTACTGTCAAGATATAATCTACATGGATAGCTTTTAAGATGGACTAAAAATAACATAGAGAAATTAATTATTAATTTCTATTTGTAATTACACACATCACTTTGTAATTTAGTTTAAGACATATTAATGACAAGAATATAAGACATTTCATATTGTAACCACAATCTTGCTAAGTGCAATAAAAGATAACATTACTTACGTGTTAGGAGATTTCTACAATTATGGAGAGTTCATAAAGCAAAACAAAAATTTCAAATAATAAGAGCACAAAAGTAACATCCAGTGTTTCTTACCAATATATTGTTAATTAGATATACTAGACAAACGAGTTATATATTTTATTAAGCCATGGGTTCTTGGAGGTGTGTCACTCAAACAACTAGATGACCACTGTAGTGTCACAATCGGTCCCATACAAGATCATAAGATTACTAGACTCCTAAGGATCTCTTCCCTCATTCACTATGAGTGACAACTATAGTGGCACAATGGTGCAACCTACTAAAATTCTGGTCGGTCTTGGATGCACATGCCATGAAACCAAAAACTAGGGTAACCCTCAAATACAAGATACAACTGCGTCCACTCTAAGTCATATATAAAGCGAGACATACTCAAAACTATTCTTAACTCCTTAAAGTCAAGATGATAGAGAAAAATCCTCCCTACACCCACATATAATCAATAATATATGACTTTGAGCTCCTTCTCACCATACTAGATTTCTACAAGGAAGCCTGTTTTACTATCCAACAAGTTCTAACATAGAGATATCTCTATGATCACATGTCACTACATAATTTGGGTTACATTTAATTAATTATGCCAATTACTCTTTTTTTTCAATTGTATCAAACAAGTTTCAAAGAAAGCATAGAGATATAATTGTAAAATTAGTTACATCTAACAACTATATTAGATATAAAATGTATGCACATATTCCAAACCACACAAGATTGGATTCATGTTCCATCCTTGACCATAACAAGGCCCCAATTCACCAACCATAGGACACAACAAGGCCAAAATACCTGAGGCTAAGATATGAATATGTAACATGTTGAAACTCATATTCACCTAGAATTTTCACACATCTTCAAAAGGCAATAAGAAAACATAACCTAAATGTGACACCCTTTGACACGCAAAACAATATTACAAAAACCCAAAAAATGGAAAACAACACTAACAATGGATTACCAAAAAAATGTGGAAATTAAAACGGATTATGACAAGACACAACATTAGAAAGCTTGACATGAGGAGATCCAAAGACACCTATCATCTGCATTATATAACCTGAAACAACATTATATACAACATGATGCTTGAAAGGAATACCTCTCACACTTGATATATGTTCCACTTACATATACATCTACATCAACCAACTATATACAACAAGGGCACATAAACCAAAACTCAGCTCGATAGCACAACCACAAAACACACTAAACTCTCCCCAAGACATGAATTTATAGGGATGAATCTAGGACTCTAACATTAGAAGATCGACAAGAAGCACACTCTACCTTATCAACTACTGATCTTTCTGTTGCTCCTCCTTAACTGCATGATTTCTACCTACTCGTGCACGACCACCTAAAACATGTGGAAAACACACGAGGTGAGATTCCAAATCTTAGCAGGAGATATAACTCTCCACCAACACTATTATTAGCACAGACAACTAAAGTATACACAGGAACTAAGTAAGATGAGAAGATTCAACTAAATGATATGTACTCACTAATTAAAGTAATTTAAACAATATTGGGCACTTAGTACTGAACAAAATAATAATCAACAATTTAAGAAGGAAAAGGAATAAAATGCACATTTTCTACCAACTAACATCTACAATAGCAAGGCAAGGCTACAACCAATCTGCTCATATTTTTTCCTAAGAAAATACACTACATAGGTGATTACATATTTTATTATGCCCCGAGGATATGAGTTGTACCACCCAAATCCAATTGACCACTACGAAGTCAAAATCAATGCCATACAAGGTTCATGGAAGAGTAAAGATCCATGTCCTCATCAAACCTCGTGGTTAATACACCAGTGCACAACAGAGACATACCAGTCAACTGTAACCTATGACATATAATCAACATAAGGATCAGAAGGATCGGCTCACACATGGCCATCCACACATATCAACACCCTGCCCACCTTGGTACAGGTAACAACGCTAGAAAAATAGGCTCACGCATGGCTGTTCTAACAAGAAGGAGAGGCTCACACATGGTTATCCATATCACAATGAGATCGACTCATGCATGGACATCTCACACAACCTGATATTAAGGATGTAAGGGAATGATCGACTTGCACGTCGTATATTCAACAATATGCGCTCTGAGTAAAACTTGTTTCACCAATTAACCAATTAAGGGTAACACTAGAAAGGATCTATGGCACATGGCACATATGTAATGCCATCATAGCGCACACTATATATGGTCATCAAATTTATAACACCTGCATGGTTAGAAGATCATAATCAAAAGAGATAATCACATAACATCATAACCATCCATGATAAGGAAATAAGCAAAAATTATTCACTATTAGGGTTTAGGGTTTTCTCTTTAGTAGATTAGGGTTTACAAGGTTAGGGTCAACCAACCATCTTAGAATAACCACCCTCCATCATTTTGGATTGTATAGTGTTAGGTAACATTATTAGAATATATTAGATAAACACTAAACAACATTATACTAGTACATACATGATTATCATTAGGTGTTCATATGTGCTCCATAACCACCTATCATCATCACATGTAACCATATAGACACATGGGTCGCGACCACCCTCCATGATATATCGTGACCGCGACATCCACCATGGGTGTCTCCACCCTCAACACCATCACCATGTCGTGACCCATCTCCTTCATGTCGCGCCTACGATATTAGGGTTAGGGTTATGTCTTCATCTCGACCACCAACTATGTTTTGTGACCACCTCACATAAACCACCACCATGTCACGACCGCAATGCTTATTCGTCATGACCCAACACACCAAGGGATGTCTCATCTAGATTAAGGCAAGGAACTAAGAATCACTAGGCTGCTATAAGGGTTCTAAGCCATCATCACTAGGCCAACTTCACCACAAGGAAGAGACAACTTGACCCCCAAGCCAACTTGGTCATGGACAACCACCATGGTCCATGTCATGACCACGATGCCCTTGTGTGTGTGTCTTGACCACCAAGCCACCTACGTCACTACCACACCAAGGTGAACATCTAGGTCACCAAAATAGAACCCAAATAAGGAAGAGCCATGATCACCATGAAAGGAAACCTCAAGCAAACCGATCTCTACAAACCCTAAGGCAAAGGTCCAAGGAAAGCATATCTAAAGGGAGAGAAACCATGCATAACATAACTAAAATTGAGACTGACTTTTCTCCCACCTCTAGGTGCACAAACACCAAACATGAAGTCTAGATCAAGGGTCAACCATGGAGAAGGAACTCCATGAAAGAACCTCTATAAAAAAGGCACAAGAAAGATTAGGGTTTCAGATTACTTCCAAACCAAGCAAGGTATCTCCACCAAACAAACTTTAGAGATTACTATTAATGTACAAGCATGATGAGTGAGAAATCTAGAGAGAGAAGACAATAATAAAATGCATAAAAAGTGCAACAATAGAGTAGGTTTAGTGTTATATAACCCGCCTTATGATGATCACCACCAAGAGCTCCAAACTCCAAGATCAAGAACTCTAAGCACATGATCCAAGGGTTGAAGAAGATTCAAAAAAGCTCCACACTCGACAAAAGGATCAGCTCAAGAAGTAGAAGAAACCAAGGTCAAATCTAGCCCAAAGAAAGAAACAAAGAAGCTCTTGGCCGAACCAGAAGAGAAAGGGGAAAAGAGAGGAGGATCCTCTTCCCACATGGTATATGAACCTTGTGATGAGGGGTTTACTCTCAAGAACGACCACCATGTTAAAACACAATCTAAGGCTGATAAAGAGGAAGAAGATGGGCTAGAATATCTGAAAAAAAATTTAAAGAAAGTAGATAAACACTTATTAAGATTGGAGATGACCAAGAATCACCACAAGCACCACATGCAAGGGATGAACCACTTCCAAGGCACCAAGAACACTCCTTCTTGTTCCACCAAGATCCAAAGAGGAGAACAAGATAAGGAAGAAAGAAGATAGAGGGCCGAAAGGATTGAAAACAAGGAGAGATAAGGGGTCATAGAGATGAGGGATAAGAGAGAAAGAAAAGGGTGATGTGTTAACATACTAAGGGACCCGAGGGATACTTGTCCTCACAAAAGACCAACATGCATCCACATGCAATCACTTAACCATAACATGCAAGACATGATGATACACTCTAGGTTGTACCTCTACCACCATGTCACCCCCATGGTCACGATCGTGGCCATCCGAGGGTGCACCTCCCATGGTCACGACACCATCAACCAACAACACCACTAGGTCAAGACAAGACACCTCCACAAACCCTATGTCATCCATCTTGACCCAAGACTACCCTAGACCTCCTAGGTAGTGACCCAAACACCTGGAGGATGTGTCTCAACCGTGACACCCTCCAAAACTAGCCTTGGTCGCGACCCAAGGTCGAGACAACACAACCAACTCATACATGGTCAAGGTACTCAACACTCACATCAACCCTTATCACCACCTAGGGTGATGCTCCTAGAACAAGGCTCAAGAAAGGTGACCTCATCTTTCTATCTCCTCTAGATGATTTCAAGAAAGAGACGAAACACTCTAGAGGTGGAAAATTGCACATCAACCCCTTACATTGGGTAAATTGCAATTTGCACCAAAACTAGCACAGAAGTACAAATAGCCTCCAAACAAGCTCAAACTTGAAACTTAAGCCCTCCACAATCCTAATTACATCTCAAAAGATTAGAGTAAGGCTATATGAACAAGATTAAGACATAGAAAATAGGGTTACCCCAAAACCTGGGTCATGGTCCTTACAAGCCATAAACCACTAACAAGGATTTTGCCCCTAAAATCCAAAACAAAAAGAGACGGGTACTACTTCCACATCTCTATCTCAAGCCCTAACTAAGGTCGACCCAAAACAAATATAGATGTAGACATATCAAAATGAAACAACTTCATCTGACCTATCTCAACTTGAGGGTAGACCTCTCCTCCTAGAAGACTCAAAGTGTAAATTCGAGCCGTCGCCTATTGTCGTCCTCGTCCCCCACTGTCCTTTCTGAAGGAACCAACCTATGACTCCTATCCAAGTCCTAATCCCCCACCACTGTAGGGTCTATCTGGGGCGGCACTCTCTCCTCATCAATATGCCTCCTTGCACCCCACCTGGTGCAACAACACTACTGTCAACAACATGTTCTTCATGTTCTCCAACCATCTTTTCAACTCTTCTTCTTCTCCTTCTTATTCTATACAAGAAGAAGTCACTATAAGATAGATAGGAGGACACTAGAATAGGAACAAACCCTAGTCCTAGGTCCCTATAGACTCAGCAAACCTAAAGCTCTATTACCAACCAATGTGACACCCTTTGCCACACAAAACGAGGTTACAGAACCCCAAAAAATGGAAAACAAAACTAACAAAAGATTACTGAAAAACACAAAAAATTAAAACTGATTATGATAAGGCACAACATCAAAAATATTATCATGAGGAGATCCAAAGACTCTTGTCATCGCATTATATAACCTGAAATAATGTTATGTAAAACATGATGCTTGAAAGGACTACCTATCATACATGATATCTGTTCCACTTACATATACATCTACACCAACCAACTATATACAACAAGGGCAAATAAACCAAGACTCAGCTCGATAACACAACCACAAAACACACTAAACTCTTCCCAAGACCCGAGTGTACATGGATGACTCTAGGATTCTAACACCAGAAGACCGAAAAAAAACACACTCCACCTTATCAGCTATTGATCTTGCTGTTCCTCCTCCTTAGCTTCACGATCTCTACCTCCTTGGGAATGACCACCTAAAATATGTGGAGAACCCACAGGGTGAGATTCCAAATCTTAGTGGGATATATAACTCTTGAGATACACTATTATTAGCACGGATAACTAAAGTAAGTATACAATGAAACTAAGTAAGATAATCAGATTCATCTAAATGATATGTAATCATTTATTAAAGAAATTTAAACAATAATGGGCATTTATTACAAACAACAAAATAATCAACAATTTAAGAAGGAATACGAAGAACATGTATATTTTCTTCCAACTAGAATCTACAAAGGCAAGGCAAGGCTACAACCAATGTTCTTGTATTTGTTCCTAAGCAAATGCACTACATGGATGATTATGTTTATTATGCCTCAAGGATTTGAGATGTACCACCCAAATCGAACTGACCACTACTAAGTCGAAATCGGTGCCATACAAGGTCCATGGAAGAGCCGGATTCCATGACCTCACCAAACCTCATGGTCAATACATGTGTGCACAATAGAGACATACTCGTCTACTGCAACCTGTGACATATAGTCAACATAAGGACCAACTCATGCATGGCCATCCACACATATCAACACCTAGCCCACCTTGGTACAGGTAATAGCACTAGAAGAATAGGCACATGCATGGCCGTTCTAACAAGAAGGAGTGGCTCACACATGGACATCCATATCACAATGAGATTGACTCACGCATGGTTGTCTCACACAACATGATACTAAGGATGCAAGGTTATTCTCAACTTGCACTCCACATATTTGAACAATATGAGCTCTAAGTAAAACTTATTTCACCAATTAACCAAGTAAGATTGACGCTGGAAAGGATCTATGGCACATGGAACCTATGTAATTAAGGTTCCACTTGATTAGTTAGCCAATTGAGTGACTTTTAGCATCAATCAAGTTATAAAGTACAAATCTAGAACAATCTCTACAAAAGTAAGGGCATAACACCACTCCATGAGATATAAAATGTGTATGATAAGATGTGTCACACTATCACCACATGAAGCATGTATTATTGTCATTCACATCATCATTATCAAGTCACATTTCATGGGATACCAATCCTTCATTCCATCAAGGGAAACATTATCTCACAATAGGAAACCACCATTGTTAGGTCATAGTACCCAATCACCACATTGTGTATTACATGTATAATCAACATGCCTCACAAAGGCATATTCAACCTATCTCACATCATAGACATCATAGAACAAACTAGCTATGGTCATCAAATTCATAATACCTGCGTGGTTAGAAGATCATACTCAATAGATATAATCACATAACATCATAACCATCCATGATAAGGAAATAAGCAAAACTTGTTCACTATTAGGGTTTAGGGTTACCTATTTAGCGGATTAAGGTTTTGATGGAGCTTCCACTTGCGTGGAATTGTGTGCACCACTAAAAATCCCAAACATAATAAATCTTTAGGTTTAGCCTTTCTTATACTAGATTAAAAACTCCACCCACGTATGCTAGGATATGTGGAAGTCTTATCGTAGTATAGTTAAGGGTCGAATCCATAGGACAACGGTCTTGTTGAGGTCAACAAGATAGAAAACGTTAGAATTTCACTTAACTCCTTAATAGTTGGTATTTAGATCAAGAGTTGGTTTGGTTGTTTTAAACTAAGTGCTAGTAAAGTAAAAGCAAGAAAGTAAGAAGGAAGGTAATCTTAAGGTTGTAAACAATATTAAGGAACCACTAGGGTGTTATCGGCTTTCGCCACCACTACACATGGATCAAAACATACAACATAGTAACATAACATGCAATAAGAGTCTAAATAGTTAATATCTTAGTAGATCTAGTTTCCTTTCGGAGAAATAACTACAAGAAGTGTGGAAATGTTGCAATGCCAGCCATTCCCAAATAAATGGTCACTTACTTTGCATCACTTCCTTCGCAAAGTGTGTTCCTCGACTTATCAAGGTTGTACTTTCATACGTCAACTGATTCCATTTCATAGTATGAAAGTACAACGATGGAAGTGAGTTTACTCCACTTCTTGAAAAACACTCCTAGATACCGAAATAAATGCATGGTGGCTACATGCATCAAGAACCAACATTCAATCGAGATTCGAATCTGATAGTAAAAACATAGACAATTCATACTATAAGATAATAGGTAACACAAGTTGGTGATCAAGCAACATGCATTCATTAAATGATTGATGTCAAACTGAAAAGAAAGTATTTCTCTATTGCAAACTTATGAATTACATTACATGAAATGAAAACATGGGTAGCGGGGCTACTCCCCCCACCCTAGTGTATAAGACTACTCGCTCATGGCAAGGACAAAGAAGGGGGCAAGAAAAGAGAGAGAGAACGTCATCTCCCCGAAGGAGGGAGGATGGTCGACCCCTGGGAGAGAGAGAGAGCAACGATCTTCACACTTCGTAGCATGCTTGATGATGAATTCTCCTCTTCCCACCTTCTTTGTCGATTCGAGAGAAAGTAGCTTGGGGATGGAGTATGGATCTCAGACCGGCAACCTTGGGGTAGTGGACGAAGGATGGAATAGATCTAGAACAATAGAGACAACCTTTGGATGTCTGAAAACTTGATGCCTTGTGAGGACCCCTCAGATCTTATTTATAGGCTTTGAGTGAGACTCAAACGGTTTGGGAGGTTTGCGCCCAAACGGTCGTGAAGACCGTTTACAATCTCTCTCAGTTTGGAAATTGTTTAGACCTCTCAGTTTGGAAACCGTTTGCCTTTATTCGGTCTTGGGACCGTGTGGCTTCATACGGTCTTGGGACCATTTGTCTTTATACGGTCTTGGGAACGTTTGGCTTCATTCGGTCTTGGGACCGTTTGGTGTCCATTTGGTCTTGGGACCGTTTGGAGCTTTTGTAATTTTTTTGTATTTTTCTATAAGAAATGAAAGGGGAAAAGTTAGGCTAATGATATATTTACAGAAGAGTGGAAAATTAAAGATTGTGTCTAATTTATTTAAGAATGAGTATGGAAAACTGAGAAAAAATGGTAAGATAACATCGCAAAATGGGAGGTTATCACCCCCCAACTTAAAGTCTAGCTTGTCCTCAAGCTAGATAGATATAAGGCACGTAGCGGCGAGGCGATTTTATTTAGTTAAGATTTTCATACTCTTGCTTCAATTCTAAACCAGAGATCTCCTAAGGTCATAACGGAGCTTTTGCTTGCCCTAACTATTTCAGGTGTTGAGAGTTGCTTGGATCTCAGGTTTCTTCCATATCATGCAGCTCACATTGGGACCACCTTTTGATTTTATTCGGTGCATGTCGTCGACTCTAATCAGTTTTATACTTCTCTAAAAATCCCGTTGGAAGTTAGAGTGGGTATGAAGGTTGGCTAAAGGCTGTTGTGTAATTCCCCCTTCAAGGGGGGGGGGGAGGGTTTGTCTATGCATTTAGGATCTCACTACCGGGCACGATACATCTGCGTTTGTGAGGGAAACTGAATATATCATCTGGGCGAGTATGTTACCATCCTTATCATATATTTGGATACCTTAGGGTCTCACTACTGGGCACGACACATATGCTTTCATGAGGGAAGCTGAATGTACTGGTCGGGAAAGACCTTTATTTGCTCTTCATATAGATCCTTATGTGTGGCACAACTCTCATATTTTTATTCAACACTCTGGCTTTTATTCATAAACTCACAGGCTTAGGATTTGGGATTTTAGGGGTTTTGATTGGGAGGCCAAGCCTCTTTTATTGAAGAGAAGAAAACTGTTCTTAGAGTTTCTCGACATGCACTTATTTGGTTTCTACTTGGTGGTCCACTTGCAAGGTTTCTTGATTTGGATGTCACCTGATATCCCTCCCGTCCTTGAGAGTGTTTGGCTTGTTTCGGCCCTGATGTTGACATGTAGAGAGTCATATGTAGAATTGAAGTGAAGGCATGAAAATCTAGTGTGAAGGTAATTTATTAATTTTCCATTACATGCCTATATGCTATTCTTGTTATTGCTTTTGAGGACTAACTGGATTCTATCTTTAGCTGGGGATGACCTTTTCCAAGAGGGATGTTATTCTTATGTGCAAGATTTATTTTAACAGATGAATTACTTAAAACAAAATCTAAATGTGCAAAGAAAGCTAAAGATTTTGTACAGAATTAAAAGAGAAGGTGGAGAGGGAAGGGTTTTAAAAATGATACCTCACCCTTGTCCAGTGTACTCCCCCCTAACTTATCACTCACTCTGTCCTCAGAGTGTCAAAGTGATAGATTGAGAAGTACAAGGACAAGGGCATTATGCTTCTGTTAGTCCTTTGTTAGCTCCATGCGTGCAGAGAAGATTTGCTGCAAACATTCCATGTAGAGCATGGTAATCCACGTCTGTCATGTCCTCTACTGGTCTTCCAAGGACCGTGATGGTGTATATCCAGTAGAGGATGTGGAAACCACAGTCGTTTGACTCTATGAGCTACTGGGGACATCTGTGGCAGAAGGATGGGTGATGAAAGTGTTCTTTATCATGCACCCTTGTGTGCATGCTTAAGAGATTGTGTAGTTTTTCAGCACACTCCTTTGCCACCTCCTCCATTGGCATGTTAGCTGTCACAGCATACTGCCTCTGGTTTGCATCAACCTTGTTATTAGAACTGTTGAGGATGATGGTTGTTCCGTCGTGAAGGTTTGTTGCCAATAGCATCCAGTGCTCTGAGTGAAGTAAAGGGAGCATAATGAACTTCAAAGTCGTATGTTGGAGGCTAGAGATGAGTGCATGCCTCTGTGGTTCTGAAGTTCTTTATCTTTAGGAGATCATCCTTCATATATGCTGATGCCATGTAAACCATAGGGTGATTTCGTCCGAGTAGGTATTGATAGGCGGTCATCAGACTCAAAGATAGAGACCCTTTGAATTGCACAGTTTCGTGGAGGGTATCTTCCATAACAAGAATATCTCTGCCTTGAAAAACAAGATCATCTTTCTCAGCATACAGCCTAGACATGATGAGTTGGAGTTCATTGTCAAAAAGATTCTTGCAAGGTGCAAGGTAAAAATTAGGGAACGTTGGTTTAATGACAGACAGGGGCACCTTTTGTGAAGATGGTCTGTTGATGGTGGCCCCGGTTAGCAACTCGGTGTCCCCTTTATCATCCGCCAAATCGAAAGAGTAAGGGTCCCATTGTTTCTTCTCGGGGACCTTGGCGGGTTATTGTTTCTCCAACTCCTTTATTGTTTGTCAGAATGGTTGTTTTTAAGGACGTTGGATGGTCGAGTAGATGTAGCGAGGAACGTCATCAGGCACCATAGTTGGGTCCTTAAAGAACCTTCTATCACATGTTAGCTCCATGGCATAACGTCCTCGTAGAGAATGAAAATCCTCTGTGGCCAACTCAGTGAAAGGGATTTGTTGATTGAGTGCTTGGATGTGGCATATAGTGTAGAAAGCGCAATCTCCAGATCCTTCTTATGTTTGGGCTTGTGGGTTTATGATTTGGAACCAGGATTGGTTTCAACCATTTTGGAGGGATGGGCAGACAACCTAGATTAGTTTCAGAAGCCGGAAAGGGATGCATCTTGCCTCCTCGGCTCCTCGGCCAACAAAAATGATGATTCCGGATCGAAGCTCACTGGCACATAAATTGTACACCTTGGCGTCACAGGCCTTGGTGTCAATGATCATGAGCAGCCAGTGGCCAGAAACTTGGAAAGGTACCGTGATGTATTTTACCTTCCATGCAATCCCCCTACGCATCCACTCAATAGATTTGTTGTGTAGATCCTTGTACAACAGACTTAGAGTGAAGGCAGGTGAAGTGTTGAATACTGGCTACAACCTTTTTGAGCTTCTATATACCTCTATAGCATTGGCAACGAGGACACGGAAGATCGCCATCTTCACCGGTGATTGAGGTCGAAGGATGAAGCAAAAATCTTCACGTGTCATCTTGCACAAAGTCTTTGTGTTTGTGTAAAGGATGTCCCCTCCTTCTTTGGCATCATCTACAATAGTGTTCAAGATGAAGATGTCCTAAACATCTAGTGTAGAGATGACCGCCAAGTCTAGATCTTGCATCTTGTGAGGTAGATGTGGCGGCAGGGGAAGCTCTTGTAGGGGTGGGAGTGAAGTCTGCTCCAAATCATCCATATAATGTTGCAGATCTTTCTCTTTGTCAGAATTAGAGTTGGAGTCGAGTCTATCATATGTATCTAGACTCACTGTGTCTGATTTTTCTTGTTCTAGGGGCAAAGGCACCGATTGTTTTGGTGCGTAGAATTGTTGAGCTGTTGTTGCTGGTGGGCTAGTGCTAGTTCCCAGAATGCATTGATGGAACTCAGTAAAAGCCGCTTCTTTTGCAGCCTCCCCCAATGATCCCATGGTAGAGTAGTTAAGGAATTGATCCCCATATGACATGTTAACATTGTCATTATGATTAGGGGAGTTGGGATCTTGTCCACCTTCGTGGTGGTCTTTGTCATCCTTCTTCTTTAAAGGTTCCGCTCCTCAGCTGGTACCCTCCCCAGCATGTCCTGGATCATCAGGTTTATCGTCTGATGAGGAGGTATCATCGTTGGAATCTACGGAGGAGTCAGAATCATCCTCTTCTTCATCTTTGTCTTCATCATCTTCTTCCTTTTCTACTGCCTTATTTTTTAGTTTCTTCTGTGTAGTCTTTTTGCTCTACCGATGGATTGATTGTAGTTCATTAAAAGCCACTTGAACATGCTCATGCGTCTCAAGCAGTGGGGCATGGGTTTCCTTGAGATCAGAGTATTGTCCCTCGGAAGAGAGGATTCGCGCAGAAAGATCTGTGACTTGAGCTTGAAGTTGATTGATGTCATTGTTTGATGACTCCTCTTGGTGGTGATTTAGTTGTGCCAGGATGTTGGTGACGTCATCCAATCATGTGCTTCAAGAAGTTTGTTCCTACTTAAGCTCGCGAAGGGTCTCTAGCAAGGGTTGAGTTTGCGTTGAGACCCTGTCGACTTGCTTGGCCAACGTTTCTTGCTGGCTTTTTACTCCAAGGATCAGCTCGGGCAAGTTTTTGTAGCGGTTGTCGATGAGGTCGACTTGTTTGGCCACTACTTCCTGTCGTTGTTGAATACTTTGGATGATGCCTGGAAAGGCGTGGTTACGCTCGTCCATCTTGGTGACCTATTTAGTGAGATCCTACACACATGAAAAAATAGATTGCATTATATTAGTAGGGTTGGTGAGGAGGTTTTGGATGGCGTCAAATTGACGTCTGAATTCCTCACCAACATTTGTAAAAGGGACCCCAGTTGTGGAAGGGTGGGGTGACTGGGGTCGGGGTGGATGGGTGGTGGTGCATTGCGAAAGAGACATTGTTGATGGTCTCGTGAACTGCATGGTGACTGTAGATGGAGTCACCAGCGGTGTCGGGGTGGTAGCGGATGGGAAGGTTGGTGACATTCCTGGTGAGAATGGTGGGACTAAGAATGTCGAGGGAAAAACAATAGAGATGGATGCGAAGGAGGTGAAGTTGGGCGTTGTGGTGGAGAAAGGGGTGCCCGAAGAGGGAAAGATTGGGGTGGAAGATCTGGGTGGGGGAGTGGATGTGGGGAAAGGAATTGGTGGTGGAATTATTGTGGAGAATGGTTGGAGAGAGGTGGATGGTGGGATAGTGGAAGGGGGTAGAGTGGTGGTGGTGGTAGAGGATAATTCAGCCTCTAGATTCATGATGGAGGAATCTAGGGATGCTGTTATAATATTTTCTTCAGAGAGGGAAGGTTTGACCTCAGGATTTGGTTTTGATGTCGATGTCCCCGATAGCTGGTGTGTTTGCAAACGCTCTTTGGGTCGTCGTTTCACCGAGATTTTTGTTAATTTAGCTGTCGGAGCGGTGATATTGTGCTCTATCTGCCCCGCCTTGGTTTTCTTCTATTTTTCTTTGACCGAAGCTAGAAGAGTTGTAAGATCCTCTTTAGAGAAGAGTAGATTTTCCTTGTCATAGTTGGTGAGCTCCGAGAGCGCCAACAGAATCCTTGATGATTTAACTGTAGGGCAGAAGATGTAGTGCAGATTTGCATCCTTTTCCTTAATGATGTATGAGTTCTTTAGAGTTTGCTCATTGGTAAGGTTGTCGCCCTTGATGTCTGCACATCGGGGAAGTAGTCTGTCCATCTTGAGATATTTTAAGATGGATGTTATGTGTCCATCCATATAGATTTCTTTGCTTAGGGCATAAGCAGAAAGCTTTTGTAGCATATGCCGTCCAATGTTGATTGGCATCCAGTGTAAGACGGACCAGAGGATAAAAAGATCAGAAATGAGAACATTCCCAATCTCTATCCTTGGAAAAAGCACACCTGTGAGGATTTTGTGAAGCATGCACACCATCCCAGACTAAATATTTGAGGCCTTGTAGGTCTTCGCCTCATAGTTTGGGATCCCTATCAAGGATTTCCAGAAGTTGTGTCTGTTAAATTGAGAGTTGTCTGTGCCAATCTGTTTAGCTTTCTATAGTTGCTCTGGGTTGTCGATAAAGATATCATTTAGAAGGTTTTCCTTAATGACAACCTTGTTGCCACAGAGATTGGTGACCAGCCTGCAGTCACCTCCGTCCTTTGCTCTATCCATAATGTTTACAAATTCTTTGTTGAGATGCGTGAAGAATTCTGTAATGGGCTCAACATAAGAGATTTCAGGGACGAAGTAGAGCCGAGAGAGATTGGCATTTTCGAATAGAGTGAGGATTCTGTTAGATATCCCCATCTTCATTAGTACTCTTGAACAAACGTACTTTGTTGGTTTCAAAGTTTTGTCGATGGATGAGAAGGTGTGGATGAATAGGTTTTCTGGTGGTGGTGTTGTGGTGGTGATGGCGCAGAAGACAGGAGCAGTGGTGGTAGCGGGAGTGGTAGTGGGGGTGGTGTTAGTGGTTGATGGGATGTATCCTGCTAGGGTTTGTTCCCTAGCAATTGCGGGGTAGACCTGCTTCCTTGCCCGTTTCTTCGTAGGTTGTTATTTGGAAGCTTGCTGGGCCTTCCTTTTCCCTTTGGACTTTGTAGTTGGGGATTCCTCCTCGGGGGTGGGCTCGTATTCTGAGCCTTCATCACTGGAAGATATTTCTTCTACTTCTTGCTCAGGATCCTCGGATAAACACCTATTGAGGCGGTCAATTTCATTCATGACCGCTAGCAGGTTGACTTTAGGTGGGACCATTCTAGTCGTGTCATAGATGTCTACAATTTTCTGGAGCTTTGCTCGGTCCTCCATCAGTTGCTCCATTATCCAAAATGGAGCGTTAGCAGTTCCGGTGGCTTCTTTTGCATTTGATGCCATAACTAAAAATTTTTGCAGAAAGTCATGTGTTAAAAGGATTTGGATTTTACACAGATAACAAGTTTATTAAAAGAAAAGTTTGCATTATGTATGTGTTAATGTTTTTAGGTTTTAGCAAAATCCAATCGGTTTGTAAGGCCATACGATTTCTGGACCGTTTGGTTCCAAATGGTCGAAAATGTGAGGAAGGTGGAACGTCGGGGGTGTAGCGGTCGGCTGTGGAAATGCGTTAGTAGTGGCGATAGTGATAGCAGTGTTGGCGATAGTGAAAACAAGGCGGACGCGAAACGCCTTGGTGTGTCGGAGATGCTGGTGACTTTCATGGATTACCTTGTTGTGTGATAGTGATGCAGACGATGATGGAGCAGACGATGATGGTAAAGCGGTGAGGAAAGGTATCGAGGTATCGAGGAAAGGTGATAACGACATGTGGCGATTGTGCGGAAGTCATGAGGGAACCGGTATCGAGGGAGCGATGGCGATGAAGATGGTGGAGCGAACTGGGGTTGTGCGAGCGAAGGTGCGCGGGAGCAGAGAAGTTGGAGGGATGGAACAATGCTCTCTCTCAGGTTTATAAAACTAGGGATTCTAGAAGGGAAAAAGGAAGGGGTGGGTTATATTTATAGGATTTTGGGGGTGACGATATAAATTCCCAAGGTTAAACAGTTTCGAGACCATTTGGGCTCTAAACGGTTTCGAGACCATTTGGCTCCAAACGATTTTGAGACCATTTGGCTCCAAAAAATTTCGAGACCGTTTGGGCTCAAACGGTTTTGAGACCGTTTGAGCTCCAAAATGGTTTCAAGACCATTTAGGATAAGATGGTTTAGGTTTTTGATTTTTATATTTTTATGTTTGTTTTGGTTATTTATGAGAATTTTTGTATTGTCTTAAAGATGATAAAACTAAGGTAGACAATTAAAAGACTAGAACAATTAACAAAACTAGGAAGAAAATAAAATGAAAATATGATACTCAGATCTTAGGTTGCCTCCCAAGTAGATTCTGGGTTTTACGTCGGTGGCCCGACGAAAATCCGGGTTGGTTATGTTTATGCTAAGGGATTGTGGATCTCGATAGTCTGTCTTGGTATTTTGTCTGCGGGTGTGTAGTATCTCTTCAATCTGTGGCCATTAACGATCCGTTCTCCCCCATTATTGTCAAGAATGATGACTGCTCCGGTAGGGTAGATGTGTTTAATTGTGAATGGGCCAAACCACTTCGTGCGGAGCTTTCCAGGAAACATTTTAAGTCTGGAATTGAAGAGGAGAACCTTATCTCCGATAGAAATGTCTTTCCTCTTGAGGTGGTCATCGTGCCACATCTTGGTTTTTTCTTTATAGATTTTGGCACTATGGTCGGCTGTCATTCTAAGCTCCTCAAGTTCTTGTAACTGGAGTTTTCTGTATTCTCTAGTGTTTTTAAAATCAAAATTCAGTAGTTTAATGGCCCACCAAGCCTTATGTTCCAGCTCAACTGGAAGATGGCATGATTTCCCATATACCAGTCAGAACGGGGTTGTTCCAATTGGTGTTTTATAAGCTGTGCGGTAAGCCCAAAGGGCATCGGAAGCTTGGTGGACCAATCGGTACGATGTCTATTGACTATTTTTTCAAAAATTGCTTTCATTTGTCTGTTCGAAACATCGACTTCGCCACTAGTTTGTGGATGGTAAGGTGTGCGGCCTTATGGTTGACTCCATATTTTTTTAGGAGGGCTTCGAAGCTACTTTCCAAAAAGTGGGTCCCACCGTATGATATGATAGTTCGGGGGATGCCGAATCTGGAGAAAATGATGTCTTTAAACATTTTGATGACTGGATTTGAGTCACTGGATATGGTGGGTATAGCTTCTACCCATTTTGAGACATAATCCACAGCGACCAATATGTAAGAAAATCCATAGGATGAGGGGAAGGGACCCATGTAGTCTATTCCCCAAACATCAAAAAGTTCGCTTTCTTGCCACAAGGTGAGGGGCATTTCATTCCTTTTAGTTATACCGCCAGAAAGCTGACATTTATTGCACGATCTTGCACAATCATGGGAATCTCATGCTATTGTTGGCCAAAAGAAACCCGATTGTAGAACTTTTAGAGAGGACTTTTTCGAACTCATGTGTCCCCCAGTGGGGCCAGAATGACAATGCTCTAACACAGGAGTGATTTCTTCTTCTGGTATGCAACGACGGAAAAGTCTGTCTGCACATAGATGAAAAAGGTAGGTTTCATCCCAGTTTTATTGTTTACATCATGGAGAAATTTCTTTTTATCCTGGTGAATGGTGGAGGGATGGATGATTCCTGTAGCCAGATAGTTTACTATGTCGGCATACTAGGGGAATCCGATGGTGATTTTCATAAGTTGGTCGTCAGGGAGGGAGTATCAGATCGATACGTTATCATCATCCTCGACTTCAATGCGGATGAGATGATCAGCGACGACGTTTTCCACTCTGCTTTTTTCTTTTATTTCAAGATCAAATTCTTGCAGCATTAATACCCAACGGATGAGTCTAGGTTTTGCGTCCTGTTTCTGAATAAGATATTTGATGGCGAAGTAGTCTGTATATACGATGACCTTTGATCCAATTAGATACGAATGAAATTTTTCAAAAGCGTAGATGACGGCTAAGAATTCCTTTTCATTAGTAGTATAATTCTTTTGTGCCTCATCTAACGTTTTGGATGTGTAGTATATTACATATGGCTTTTTATCTATTCTCTACCCCAGCACAACCCCTATAGCATAATCGCTAGTGTCACACATTATTTCAAACGGTTGTGACCAGCCAGTTGCTCATAGGATGGGTGCGGAGATTAAAGCATTCTTCAAAGTTGTGAAGTTGTGCAGGCATTCCTAGTTAAAGTTGAAATCCAAATCCTTAGTCAATAGGTATGTCATAGGTTTTGCTATTTTTGAGAAGTCTTTGATAAATTTTCAGTAGAACCCGTCATGACCCAAGAAAGCTCGCACTCCCCTTATGTCTTTGGGCGGTGACAACTTTGAGATGACATCAATTTTTTCCTTGTCTACTTCGATTCCTCTTTTGCTAACTCGATGTCCGAGGACAACACCTTCAGTCACCATAAAGTGACATTTTTCCCAGTTTAGGATAAGGTTTGTTTCCTCGCATCTCTGTAGGACTTTACTTCGGTTGAGAAAACAGTTGTCAAAGGAATCTCCGTATATTGAAAAATCATCCATAAACACCTCCATAATTGTCTCGGTTAGACCTGCGAAGATAGTAGTCATGCACCTTTTGAAGGTTGTGGGTGCATTGCATAGCCCGAAGGGCATTCTTCTGATGGCATATGTTTTGAAGGGACAAGTAAATGTCATTTTTTCTTGGTCTTTGGGGTGAATTAGGATTTGGTAAAACCCAGAATATCTGTCAAGGTAGAAGAAATGTTTTTGGTGGGCTAGCCGCTCAAGGACTTTGTCAAGGAAGGGTAAGGGAAAATGGTCTTTCCTTGTTGATTTGTTCAGTTTTCTGTAATCTATGCACATTCTCCGACCAGTAACGATCCTTGTAGGTACTAGCTCATTCTTATCATTTAAGACAACAGTGGTCCCCCCTTTTTAGGGACCACTTGGACAGGACTAACCCACTGGGAGTCAGAAATTGGATAGATGATACCAACTTTCAAGAGTTTAAGAACTTTGAGGCGAACTACCTCTTTCAGGTTTGGGGTTCAATTTTCTCTGGTGCTCCCTCGAGGGTTTGAACTCTTCTATCATGGGTAATTTATGCATGCACAATGCTGGGTTAATGCCTATTAGTTCAGTCATCTTGTACCCAATTGCTTTCTTGTACTTTCTTAATTCAGTAAGAAGTCTCTCTTCCTGATCATCATTCAAAGAGGAGCTAATGATAACTGGACATAACTTTTCTTCATCTAAGAAGACATGTTTGAGCCCAGTTGGTAGAGTTTTCATTTCTGGGGCTTTGGGTACTTCTGTTGTCTCCAATATGGAAACTGATTTTAGTTCTTCAAAAGTAGTTTCTGGGGCTTTTTCAGCTGGTTCCAAGTACTGCAGGCATTGTTGAACTAATTCGTTGGTTGAAAATTCAGCTTTGGGATTTATTAGAGCGTCCTCTAAAGCATCTGCTAGTTCTGGATTTGCTTGCTTGAGTTGAGACATTTTATCAATAGCTTCAAGCAAAAAAACCTCTTCATGGATATTTGGGCTCTTCAGGCTGTCAAAAACCCTGAACTGGACAGTTTCTTTACCTAGTTGCAATGTAATTGTGCCAGCCTCGCCATCAATTAATGCTCTAGTTGTGGCGAGGAAAGGTCTACCAAAAATTATCGGGTACCTTAGGTCTTCTTTTATATCCATAATGACAAAATCACAAGGGACATAAGAGTCCCTCCCCACTCTTACTGGAATATCTTCAATGATTCCCAGGGGTGCAGTAATGGTGGAATCGATGAGCTGGATGGTCATTGTTGTAGGCAACAAGTCAGTGAACCCTAATCTTTTGCACATGGAAAATGGCATAATTGATATGCTGGCTCCCAAGTCGGCCAATCCCTTTTTACAAGAAGTATTCCCAATAGAGCATTGTATGCCAAAGGAGCCAGGGTCCTTCTGTTTTTTTGGCATTTTATTCAAAATGATGTCAGAGGTGGTTTGGGCTAGCTTAACAGTTTCATGTTCCTCTGTCATGTATTTCTTTGACAATAAAGTCTTCAGATATTTGGACCAGGCTGGGATTTCAGATAAGGCATCGAGAAAAGGAATATCGAAATAAAGTTTCTTCATTGCCTCTTTAAATTTATAGAATCTAGAGTCTAGTCTGGTTTCCTTTAGCCTGCCTGGATAAGGTATCCTTGGCGTATATTGTGGAACTTCTGGTTCTTTGGAACCTGATTCCTTTTCTTTCCTCCCTTCAGCATCTTGACCAGATTCTTCTATTGGGATGATTTTAGTTACATCCCCCTCTTCTTGATTTGCCGAGATGGCTTCAATGAGAGCACGACTAGACCTTGTTGTGACAATGTTTAATTGTTCTGGTCTATGTTAGTCGTGTCTTGGGTTTGCTTCTGGTTGGCCAGCGAAAGTGCCTACTAGAGGTTTTAGCTAAGCTGATATCTGTGCTAACTGAGTTTCCACAACTTTTTGTTGGGATTGCTGGTTAGCCAACATAGTTTGTTGTGATTGCAGCATTTGCCTTATCAAGGACAGTTCATCGGTCTGTTGTGGTGGGGCATTTCTTCTGTTGAAATTGAGTGAGTTGTTGCTGCCCTTGAAGTGGTTGTTGTTGTGCTGGCAACTGAGGTTGCTGTGGCGGTTGCAACTGAGTTTGTTGTTATTGCGGGTGTAAAAGAGGGTGAGTATACTGGTAGTATGCAGAGGAATTTCTTTGGTAGTTGGATCTCTGGAAATTGTTCCTAAGGTTCCCTTGATTCTGATTGTAGTTACTTTGAAATCCAGGTGGTAGTCTGTTGGAAGATCCGCCTTGTGTTTGATGTTGCGGGTTAGTAGTCCCCGCAGGATTTCCATATTGAAAGCCAGGATGATTTCGCGGTTGATTTGGATTATAGTAAGCTTCATCTGGTATGGAATGAATAGAATTTACTTATTCTGGCATTTGATCCTCAGGATGTTCAATGATCGGTTCATACTGCGGTTGGGGTGGTTGCAAATCCATCATTACATTGTACAGAAGATCACAGGACAATGTGGGATGATTTGATGCATGACATGCCTCGCAAGATCCTGTGGCAGCTTTAGCTTGTTCCGGGTTCTTCTTTCTGTCATATTCCCCAAATGATGCTTTGAGGGCTTGTTGTTTGTTGGCTATGGTTTTCAAAGCTTCATCTATAGCTTTCATTTCCATAGATTCTTCAGCTTTAAAAACCTTTAGAACTCCTCCTGTGGTCTCCCTCCCCCAATTGGATTGATTTTCTACTCTGAGAGTGACAATTCTTCAGGCGACTTCGTAGTTTTGTCTCATAAAGATCCAGATGAGGAATCTAAGAACTTTCTAATTTCATCACTTACTCCCCTGTATAAAGTTTCTATGAGTTGATTTTGTGAGATTCCATAATGGGGGAATTTCGTCAAGAGTTCTTTGAACCTTTCCCATGAATCAGCCAGTGACTCTCCCGGTAGTTGAAGGAATTGGTTGATTTACCCACTGATTTGGTAGGTTAGTGAAGGTGGGAAGAATTTCTCCAAGAACTTCTCTTCTAAGGGAGCCCAGGTGGTGATTGACTCCCCATCCAATGAATTGTACTAGCTCAATGCTTTTCCAGACAAGGTGAAATTGAAGAGTCTAAGCATAACTGTGTCCATGGTTGTTCCAGCTTGCAGAACCAGTCTGCAAAGAGCTTTGAACCTCTTCAAATGGTCCATGCAGTCATCTCCGGCACTTCCAGAGAATGAGATTCCTTGCATTATTAGGATCCATTGTGTCCTAATCTAAAAATTAGGAGTGTCAATGAGTGGTGGTTGGACTGGATGGTTGTCTTCATAGTTCTTGGGAATGTCGTAGTCCCTCAGTTGCTTGCTTCTTACCAGCAGTTGAGCATCGACTTTGGCAACTTCATTTTCAACACGGATGTAGGATTTCTCTTCAGCCCGTACTTCAGCTTGAACTTGGGCACGTGTGTCAGCAATGAGTTGCGCTCGTTGGGCTGCTATGGCAGTGTTGACCCTTTCCATCACTCATGCGGCTTGGCGTTGATCTTCGGACATTTTTCTGGCTCTTTGACGATTAAGTCCAATGCGACGGTGGAAGCTTCTCTCTACCTTAGAGTCTAACTATGGATCAGGGGAGAATCTGAGATTATGTGATGGTTCCATACACGTCTTCTACCTGAGTAGAGGAAGAAACACAATTTTCAGATGATGTGGGAGATGTGCTGAAATCGAGAGAGTATGGAGTAATATTAAAGAAAAAGTGTAAAACCCTAACCAACAAACAAGATGATAAATGAAATTAAAATGTTCCGTTGTCCCGACAATGATGCTAATTTTTTATGGAGCTTCCACTTGCGTGGAATTGCGTGCACCACTAAAAATCCCAAAGATAATAAATCTTTAGGTTTAGCCTTGCTTATACTAGATTAAAAACTCCACCCACGTATGCTAGGATACATGGAAGTCTTATTGTAGTATAGTTAAGGGTCGAATCCATAGGACAACGGTCTTGTTGAGGTCAACAAGATAGAAAACTTTAGAATTTCACTTAACTCCTTAACAATTAGTATTTAGATCAAGAGTTGATTTGGTTCTTTTAAATTAAGTGCTAGTAAAGTAAAAGCAAGAAAGTAAGCAGGAAGGCAATCTTAAGGTTGTAAACAATATTAAGGAACCACTAGGGCGTTATTGGCTTTCGCCACCACTACACATGGATCAAAACATACAACATAGTAACATAACTGTTGGTATGTATACCCTAAGAGATAATCATGGGATGATTGGTGGGATACATTAAGATTGATTTGATAAACATCAAAGGCAAGCTTCCAATTCTTTCTAGTTCAGTCATATGAGATAGTGATAGAACAAATTGAATGTCTAGAGAATGATAGCACTCAATGACGTATGCTTTCAGGTTCATGACCTGAACGATGAGATCATACAGATGCTAAGAGTATGTACATTCTCATTATGTCCCTAGTCGGATGTCATTGTGGAAGGTAGATAGACAGCAATGACACACAAGACTAGATTGTGGTGTTGGTTGATGAAAAAATCTCATTAATCATGATATATAGATATCAAACCAAACACACAGGTACCAATTAGAGAACAAGTGTACCGGACAGACCCACTATAAGTTTGACACATGGAACCATGACATGGTAGTTACAGTCAGTACTCGCAGTGATGGTGGTGAGTGTGATTCTTTGACCTGAAATCTCTATACTCAACACATGTAATTGGGAACACTTTGACATCATCAAACACAGTCCTGAAACATGGGTTGTTATAAAGGTGATGATTGGGTAGTTTTGACACATGGGGATTTTGAGGGGTGAGTGATAGATATGGGATTCATCCCTCCTGAGGGAGTTTGATATCCATGGCCACTTGATGAGTAGGATTGTGAAAGGCGTGCACACATGTGTGAATCAGTATGTGATATTGATGTCATACATATCTCTTCCAATCTACTCTGAGATCAAGAAGGTGAATGAACGTTGACAGGATGATTGTTCCATGCCTCAAGTTCATTCGGGATATCAATGACAAAGGAATTATACATTCATTGTAACACCATTCACGGATTGTAGCATTGAAAGTTGTTCTCTAACTTTTTATTTCACTTGGGTAGCATTGATGTGTGACTAGGCACCGCTCTTTGCTTGTGAAGTCATAAGTGTTATTGACTTCACTGCCAACATGAAATGGACCCGTAGGGTCACACACATAGGATTTAACCTGGAAGAGGAGTTTTGTCCACAAATAATGTTTAGATTGATTGCTAAAGGAGTTTAGTAGTTCAATTAAACACTCAATCAATTGATAGCTCAGTATCATACTGTTCAAGGTGTTGGACTGATTGATTAGAGTATCATATTGATTGAAACTGCAATTGACTATTTCTACACAATCTGCACCCCCAACCAATCATCTCATGTGATGAACTGATCTGCTCAGCTTGGTGAACCGATCGGCTCAGGTGGTGAGTCGATCGGCTCAAGGACAGGGTGAAACGATTGCTTCAAGTGTTGAAACGATCGGTTCAACTGGTGCAACCGAGCAAGTTGGGAAAGTAGGATTGGTGAGAAATTTCTTTTCATTTCACTTGCCCGATTTGATTGGAACAAGTATTGGTATTGGGTACCAATTAGAAACAAAAGAAGAAAAGTCAATTGGGAACTGATCAGGACCACAAACCGACCAATTCAGAAGTGAATCGATCATTTCATGGGTCCCAACCGATCGGTTGAGGTGTCAACCGACCGAATTAGCTCCCCAACCGACCATTTTAGGAATGAAATGATCGGATCATGTTGCGTAGTTGGTTGTTTTTTGTGGAACATCTCGAACCCTTCTACTTCTGCTTTAGTCCCACATTGCCCGAGATAGAGAACCCTATCCCATGACCCTCATATATATAGGGGTATTGGGGGCTTCTCAAAGTACAACTCATTGCAACCAGTTGCTCTGTAAAGTTGTCATTCTCTCTGTTTTTGGTAATCGAGAGAGCCCGAGCAAGTGCTACCCGATAAGGAAGGCACAACAAGGGAGAGACAACTGTAGAAAGTGACTAGTGGCAGGAGAGTGTGTCGGTGACTAGTACACTGACAGGAGGGTGCAACTCCTTCCAATTACTTATGAGACAAGGATATTGGAGTTCCAGGTGATCCGTGTGGACTACTTCAGAGGCGGGAGATTTCTGCCGCTCAGAGGACAACTTTCAATCCCGACAGTCCCGGTGAGGCCAGGAGTCGTCAGTCCCGGTGCGACCAGGAGCTGCACAAACACCGTCCAAGGCCGGAGGTGAAGACCGCAAAAGCCGCGAGGTATTGTCACCGAGCAAGCCTCGGGACAAGGTATGATTCCACAAACCATCCTTTCCTATTGTATAGACGTTGACGCGTTTCCTTGTTCTGGGTTTGGGGAGGAAAATTTTTGTTTCCGCTGCCTTCTCTGCCTCCCTTAAAACCCAACAGTGATATCAGAGCCACATCAACTGCTCTATACTTTAGGATTATCGATATGATCGATTTTGGTTTGTCGCCTTTATTTATTGCATACGATGCAAATAATATTGGCTTTATGCATGTCCAATCCTAAATACACAAATCCCAATATACATATATGATATGTAATATTAATGCACTCAATACACGTCGCCCTTAAACGAGTTTTGTGGTGGATGCATAGTGTGGTTATGGCCAATAAACCCTATCTATGTATGGTTGTGTGTGGTTACTTGCATCTTGGTCTGCGCACCGATCTTCCTTCTCCTATTCCTGATGTAACTCAAAATAATTCGAGATTTCTTTCCTACCTTTGTTCCTCTCGAATGTAACTCAAGGTTTCTCTTTTTACAATGTAAAATAGGATAGAATTTTATTTCCTGTTATGTCAAAGAACGGAGGACATCCTGATGACAGCTGAGACGATCGGTTCGAGGTGTGAACTGATCGGTTGACGTTCGAGACGAACAGTTCAATGAGTGAGGCGATCAGTTGATGACCGGTTCGAGGAGCGAGACGAGCGGGTGGCGGCCATGATGAGATGTACGACGAACAGGCGAACCGACCGGTTGGAGGAGCCAACCGATCGGCTGGTGGCACCCAGCCGACCGGCCTGCTGGCGAGCTGATTAGTCATGTGATGAGTTGATCAAACCCAGAAAGGCAAAACACAGAGTTCATCTTGTAGAAGTTGCATGTAATGTAGACCTAGATGACCGTGATTCCTCTTGGATAGAGGAATCACATTAGGATGGCCATAATCATCGCTTTTATCGTTTCACATGTTTTCTGTGGGATATAGCATGTATATGATATGTACTATATATTGTGGTGATTGGATATGTATATGCATATAAAAACCAAATCCCTCATTAAATATTAAGTTTTAGATGCCTTCCAAATGCGACACACGTGAAAAGATTGATCGACCAAGTGTAGGCATGCCCTAGCGTGGTGCACCGTCTATCTCGTGGAAGCGTGAAGGATGGATATGTAGGTCTGCCCTAGCAGGGTGCATATTCATCGTGTTTGCTTTGGGTCGAACTTAACAAGGTGACCTAGATAGGATCTAGCACCTTGAGGCATGGAGATGATCATGGCAAGGAGTTGCATATGACATCTTATCAAGAGTTGCATATGATGCAATTGGCAAGAGTTGCCTACCTGCGAGATCTAAGTTGTGGGTGACAGCCCTAGATGGTCCATGACTTAGAGGATTTCAGGATCTTGCCAACTAGAAGGTTGTATGTTGCAATCTTCTGAATTGATGGTGAGGGCTATCAATTTGAACTAAAATAGTGGGAGAGATAATTAATTAAAGGCCTAATTATATCGTCAACTTTTCAAATCAATCAAATAAGTCAAAAATGAGTTTTTGGACTAAAATTGCATATTTCCTTTTATAGTACAAATGACAACAAACAACAATCACTTTTCTTTGTGATCGGTCCTTGAAAAGGACAAGCTAAATGGGACAAACTTCCACGACTGGTATAGGACATTGAGAGTTTTTCTCACTCAAGAGTGAAAGCTCTATGTCCTGGATACTCCAACTCCAGAGGAACCTGCTCCTAATGCACCAAAGGCAGAAACGGACGCTTACAAGAAGCATTCTGATGAGGTCATTGATGCAAAGTGCTTGATGTTGTGCTCTATGAACCACGAGTTGCAGAGACAACATGAGAACATGGGTGTCATTGAGATGATTCAGCATCTTAGGAACATGTATGAAGATCAAGCACGACAAGAGAGATACGATGTCTCAAGGGCACTTTTGAAGTGCATCATGAAAGAAGGAGATCCAGTTGGTCCTCACACACTCAAGATGATTGGGTATGTGGAGAACCTAACAAGACTGGGATTTCCACTGAGCCAAGAGTTGGCTACTGACGTGATACTGCAATCATTGCCAGAATCCTACAGTCAGTTTGTGATGAACTATAACATGAACAACTTTGATAGGCCACTGTCAGTGTTGTTGGGCATGTTGAGGACAGCCGAGACACAGATGAAGAAGGACAAGCCTAAGTCTGTGATGGTGATCACAAGCAAGAAAGTCAAGTCCAAGCGCAAGGGCAAGGGAAAAGCTAAGAAAGGTTCTGATGCTAGCCAGGAGCCCAAGTCGTCTTCAACTCTCAAAGCCAATGGAGGTGTGACTAAGAAAGGCAATTGCCACCATTGTCAAAAGCCAGGACATTCGAAAAGGAATTGTCCTCTCTATCTGGAAGAATAAAAGAAGAAGGAGGCGACCAACATCTCTACTTAAAGGTGTCATGAAAGTAAACTTGTAACACTTTTGAGGTATATGATACCAAAATGTAAAGTGTAAAGCACTCAATAATTTAGGCAAGTGTTGCCGCCATACTAAAGGAGTACTTTAGTTTATTTTCAGCCTAAAAGGCATGTAATACAGTTATGAACTGCTATTTCATATTTTCCAATAGATAGAAACACTTTATTTTTGCATATTGTATGACAATGATGGCAATCAATAAAGAGATGTTTCAATTTCTAAAGATATGATCTTTGTGGAAATGCCTTGGTTATCTTGTGGTATTTGATATGCATAAGATAAAATGGTACCTAAAAGTTATAGATAACTCAAACAATCAAATTAGCATCAATCATGAGAAATTCATTTCTAGTTTCCATGTGATGGATAAATCTAGACTCTTTTGGTTAGAGAACCAGTAAGAGACGTGAATATCTTGGACATGATTAATCAATGTTCACTAAAGGTAGTGGGAGAATGATTATCCTATTAGGTATGATACATGTGATGTATTTACATACCTATTGGAACAAATGCTAATACTTCAAATGTTGTTTAGAGAAATACCCATATGAATATCTTGAAGTGTTCAAGATTATCATAGATGAAGTACAAATTTGGTAAAGTGTTAATTCTTGATGAGATCAATGAATGAAATACTTGGACCAAATGTTTGAGATCCTTCTACAAAATTTTTGTTTCCGCTGCCTTCTCTGCCTCCCTTAAAACCCAACAGTGATATCAGAGCCACGTCAACTGCTCTATACTTTAGGATTATCGATATGATCGATTTTGGTTTGTCGCCTTTATTTATTGCATACGATGCAAATAATATTGGCTTTATGCATGTCCAATCCTAAATCCACAAATCCCAATATACATATATGATATGTAATATTAATGCACTCGATACACGTCGCCCTTAAACGATTTTTGTGGTGGATGCATAGTGTGGTTATGGCCAATAAACCCTATCTATGTATGGTTGTGTGTGGTTACTTGCATCTTGGTCTGCGCACCGATCTTCCTTCTCCTATTCCTGATGTAACTCGAAATAATTCGAGATTTCTTTCCTACCTTTTCTCCTCTCGAATGTAACTCAAGGTTTCTCTTTTTACAATGTAAAATAGGATAGAATTTTATTTCCTATTATGTCAAAGAACGGAGGACATCCTGATGACAGCTGAGACGATCGGTTCGAGGTGTGAACTGATCGGTTGACGTTCGAGACGAACAGTTCAATGAGTGAGGCGATCAGTTGATGACCGGTTCGAGGAGCGAGACGAGCGGGTGGCGGCCATGATGAGATGTACGACGAATAGGCGAACCGATCGGTTGGAGGAGCCAACCGATCGGTTGGTGGCACCCAGCCGACCGGCCTGCTGGCGAGTTGATTAGTCATGTGATGAGTTGATCAAACCCAGAAAGGCAAAACACAGAGTTCATCTTGTAGAAGTTGCATGTAATGTAGACCTAGATGACCGTGATTCCTATTGGATAGAGGAATCACATTAGGATGGCCATAATCATCGCTTTTATCGTTTCACATGTTTTCTGTGGGATATAGCATGTATATGATATGTACTATATATTGTGGTGATTGGATATGTATATGCATATAAAAACCAAATCCCTCATTAAATATTAAGTTTTAGATGCCTTCCAAATGCGACACATGTGAAAAGATTGATCGACCAAGTGTAGGCATGCCCTAGCGTGGTGCACCGTCTATCTCGTGGAAGCGTGAAGGATGGATATGTAGGTCTGCCCTAGCATGGTGCATATTCATCGTGTTTGCTTTGGGTCGAACTTAACAAGGTGACCTAGATAGGATCTAGCACCTTGAGGCATGGAGATGATCATGGCAAGGAGTTGCATATGACATCTTATCAAGAGTTGCATATGATGCAATTGGCAAGAGTTGCCTACCTGCGAGATCTAAGTTGTGGGTGACAGCCCTAGCTGGTCAATGACTTAGAGGATTTCAGGATCTTGCCAACTAGAAGGTTGTATGTTGCAATCTTCTGAATTGATGGTGAGGGCTATCAATTTGAACTAAAATAGTGGGAGCGATAATTAATTAAAGGCCTAATTATATCGTCAACTTTTCAAATCAATCAAATAAGTCAAAAATGAGTTTTTGGACTAAAATTGCATATTTCCTTTTATAGTACAAATGACAACAAACAACAATCACTTTTCTTTGTGATTGGTCCTTGAAAAGGACAAGCTAAATGGGACAAACTTCCACGACTGGTATAGGACATTGAGAATTGTTCTCACTCAAGAGTGAAAGCTCTATGTCCTGGATACTCCAACTCTAGAGGAACCTGCTCCTAATGCACCAAATGCAGAAACGGACGCTTACAAGAAGCATTCTGATGAGGTCATTGATGCAAAGTGCTTGATGTTGTGCTCTATGAACCACGAGTTGCAGAGACAACATGAGAACATGGGTGTCATTGAGATGATTCAGCATCTTAGGAACATGTATGAAGATCAAGCACGACAAGAGAGATACGATGTCTCAAGGGCACTGTTGAAGTGCATCATGAAAGAAGGAGATCCAGTTGGTCCTCACACACTCAAGATGATTGGGTATGTGGAGAACCTAACAAGACTGGGATTTCCACTGAGCCAAGAGTTGGCTACTGACGTGATACTGCAATCGTTTCCAGAATCCTACAGTCAGTTTGTGATGAACTATAACATGAACAACTTTGATAGGCCACTGTCAGTGTTGTTGGGCATGTTGAGGACAGCCGAGACACAGATGAAGAAGGACTAGCCTAAGTTTGTGATGGTGATCACAAGCAAGAAAGTCAAGTCCAAGCGCAAGGGCAAGGGAAAAGCTAAGAAAGGTTCTGATGCTAGCCAGGAGCCCAAGTCGTCTTCAACTCTCAAAGCCAATGGAGGTGTGACTAAGAAAGGCAATTGCCACCATTGTCAAAAGCCAAGACATTCGAAAAGGAATTGTCCTCTCTAGGAGGCGACCAACATCTCTACTTAAAGGTGTCATGAAAGTAAACTTGTAACACTTTTGAGGTATATGATACCAAGATGTAAAGTGTAAAGCACTCAATAATTGGGGCAAGTGTTGCCGCCATACTAAAGGAGTACTTTAGTTTATTTTCAGCCTAAAAGGCATGTAATACAGTTATGAACTGCTATTTCATATTTTCCAATAGATAGAAACACTTTATTTTTGCATATTTTATGACAATGATGGCAATCAATAAAGAGATGTTTCAATTTCTAAAGATATGATCTTTGTGGAAATGCCTTGGTTATCTTGTGGTATTTGATATGCATAAGATAAAATGGTACCTAAAAGTTATAGATAACTCAAACAATCAAATTAGCATCAATCATGAGAAATTCATTTCTAGTTTCCATGTGATGGATAAATCTAGACTCTTTTGGTTAGAGAACCAGTAAGAGACGTGAATATCTTGGACATGATTAATCAATGTTCACTAAAGGTAGTGGGAGAATGATTATCCTATTAGGTATGATACATGTGATGTATTTACATACCTATTGGAACAAATGCTAATACTTCAAATGTTGTTTAGAGAAATACCCATATGAATATCTTGAAGTGTTCAAGATTATCATAGATGAAGTGCAAATTTGGTAAAGTGTTAATTCTTGATGAGATCAATGAATGAAATACTTGGACCAAATGTTTGAGATCCTTATGAGTGATTATGATAGTTTATCATACTGAACTCATGATTAAGGCATGGTGATGTCTAAATCAAAAAGGAATCATACTCTAAGGAGTTAGAGAATGATTATCAAATAACTAAATTCTTCTTAATAAAAGAATACCCCTCACTAATGAAAGAAATTAAGAATCACAAGGGTTGTGAATTCTTATATCCTTACACCTCAATTATCTATGTGATGATTTGATCATGTGATGAGTCAACTATCTAGATGAATATGAGGAACCGAATTTTAAGTTATGGTTTATGACCATTACATCCTAAATGACATCCATGTGAACCATAAGGTATGACCTTGATGGTAGCACCCATTGGATAAAATCCATAACAAATGAATCTTAAGTGTTAAGACACATGGATAACATTTTGAGAAGGATGATGCTTGTTAATTGCAACTTAATGACTAAGACATTTGGCATATGGATACTAAAACTGCATTCCTATGAGGAATAAAACAAGGATGTGTACATGACACAACCTATAGGGTTTATGAATCCACTAAAGCAAATGAAGTATATAAGTTACAATGGACTAATAATGTGATTTATTGAGTACAAGCAACTCAGAATTGGATCTTTACTTTGATGATATAGTCAAAGGGTTTGACTGATATGTCAAAGATAAAGAAGGGATATGTGATTTAGTGGGAGTGTGTTCACATTCCACATGTTGATCTGAAATGGAAATGTTCTAGAATGGAAATCCAAAAGTGGAAATTATCTTTAAGAAAGATAGAGATGTTTCCTATGTGATAGGAATAGAGATCTATAGAGATAGTTCTCCAAAACCTCTTGACCTGAAAAGAGAAAGCATACATTGGCAATCTGTACAGAGGGTTCAGTATGCACAGATTCAGTGGGAGAAAACTTGTCCATGTTACATGGAGTTAGTATCCCAAGGCCAAGTGTCCAATTTTTATGAAGAATGGGAACAATAAGAATAGATATGTATCTATCATGTATGTAATCATCCCATTATCTTGCATGTATCAACATGGCAAGAACAAAATGCATTCATCATCTTGTATGCTAGACATGGCAATATGATGTGCTCATCCTGATAACTCGTATGTGAGACATGACGAGTGGATGTCTGTCTACTTCCAGTAAGGGTTACTGGAATACCATGAGAACTTGATAAGTACTTGAGAAGTACTAGTTCTATGGAGATAAGGAAGAGTTCAATGTAAAGAGTTACATTGATGTGAACTTCCGAAAGGACAGAAAATTAATATCAAAATATATATAGGATATATAAAAGTGAAAGTTTGTTGATAATTGGAAGTATTCCAATATAACCATTTAAAAGGAAATGTCGAGTATCCATGTGTTAGAGAACAACAGTTGATATTATATGGATCTGGAAGTTCATGAGTTGAACTTATATATATTTTGCTCATTGATGACAAGTATAGAATCCTTGATCATGCAATATGGCTAAAGGTTAGAAAAGGAATACTAGATCGCATATTACGGAAACTCCATCTCATACGTGTGATGTACAACGAAGGGATGAGAGACCTGCAATTAAAAACTGGCTTTGGCAAGGTGTTTCCATAACTCACTATGTTCGCACTAGAGCAAAGTAACATGTAGGACATGTTTGAAGATCACTATGAATATGATTCAAGGGTGATTGGCTCGCAGTGCAAGTGGGAGTCTGTTGGTATGTATGCCCTGAGAGCTAATCATGGGATGATTGGTGGGATACATTAAGATTGATTTGATAAACATCAAAGGAAAGCTTCCAATTCTTTCTGGTTCAGTCATATAAGATAGTGATAGAATAGATTGAATGTCTAGAGAATGACATTACTCAATTATGTATGCTTTCAGGTTCAGGACCTAAACGATGAGATCATATGGATGCTAAGAGTTTGTACATTCTCAGTATGTCCCTAGTCGGATGTCATTGTGGAAGGTAGATAGACAGCAGTGACACACAAGACTAGATTGTGGTGTTGGTTGATGATAGAATCTCATTAGTCATGATATAGAGATATCAAACCAAACACATAGGTACTTGTTAGAGAACAAGTGTACCAGACAGACCCACTGTGAGTTTGACACATGGAACCATGACATGGTAGTCACAATCAGTACTCACAGTGATGGTGGTGAGTGTGATTCTTTGACCTGAAATCACTACACTCAACACATGTCGTTGGGCACACTTTGACATCATCAAACACAGTCCTGAAACATGGGTTGTTATAAAGGCGATGATAGGGTGGCTTTGACACATGGGGCTTTTGAGGGGTGAGTGATAGATATGGGATTTGTCCCTTCTGAGGGAGTTTGATATCCATGGCCACTTGATGAGTAGGATTGTGAAAGGCGTGCATGCCTGTGTGAATCAGTATGTGATATTGATGTCATACATATCTCTTCCAATCTACTATGAGATCAAGAAAGTGAATGAACGTTGACAGGATGATTGTTCCATGCCTCGAGTTCATTCGGGTTATCAGTGAAAAAGGAATTATACATTCCCTGTAACACCATTCACGAATTGTAGGATTGAAAGTTGTTCTCCAACTTTCTATTTCACTTGGGTAGCACTGATGTGTGACTAGGCACCGCTCTTTGCTTGCAATGTCATAAGTGTTATGGACTTTCACAGCCAATGTGAAATGGACTTGCAGGGTCACACACATAGGATTTAACTTGGAAGAGGAGTTTTATCCACAAATAATGTTTAGATTGATTGCTAAAGGGGTTTATTAGTTCAATTAAACACTCAATCAATTGATAGCTCAGTATCATAATGTTCAAGGTGTTGGATTGATTGATTAGATTATCGGATTGATTGAAACTGCAATTGACTGTTTCTGCACAATCTGCACTCCCAACCGATCGGCTCATGTGATTAACTGATCGGCTCAACTTGGTGAACCGATTGGCTCAGGTGGTGAGTCGATCGACTCAAGGACAGGGTGAAATGATTGCTTCAAGTGTTGAAGCGATCGGTTCATCTGGTGCAACCGAGCAAGTTGGGAAAGTAGGATTGGTGAGAAATTTCTTTTCGTTTCACTTGCCCAATTTGATTGGAACAAGGATTGGTATTGGGTACCAATTAGAAACAAAAGAAGAAAAGTCAATCGGGAACTGATCAGGACCACAAACCGACCAGTTCAGAAGTGAATCGATCATTTCATGGGTCCCAACCGATTGGTTGAGGTGTCAACCGACCGGCTCAGGTCCCCAACTGACCGTTTCAGGAATGAAATGATCAGTTCAGGTTGTGTAGTTGGTTGTTTTTTGTGGAAAATCTCGAACCCTTCTACTCCTGCTTTAGTCCCACATTGCCCGGGACAGAGAACCTTGTCCCATGACCCTCCTATATATGTAGGGGTATTGGGGGCTTCTCAAAGTACAACTCAGTGCAACCAGTTGCTCTGTAAAGTTGTCATTGTCACTGGTTTTGGTAACCGAGAGAGCCCGGGCAAGTGCTACCCGATAAGGGAGGCACATCAAGGGAAAGACAACTGCAGAAAGCGACTAGTGGAAGGAGAGTGTCGGTGACTAGTACGTTGACAGGAGGGTGCGACTCCTTCCAATTCCTTGTGAGACAAGGAGATTGGAGTTCCATGTGGTCCGTGTGGACTACTTCAGAGGTGGGAGATTTCTGCCACTCGGAGGACAACTGTCAATCCTGCCAGTCCCAGTGAGACCAGGAGTCGTCAGTCCCGGTGCGACTAGGAGCTGCACAGACACCATCTAAGACCGGAGGTGAAGATCGCGCAAGCCGTGAGGTATTGTTGCCGAGCAAGCCTCGAGACAAGGTATGATTCCACAAACCATCATTTCCTATTGTATAGACATTGACGTGTTTCCTTGTTCTGGGTTTGGGGAGGAAATTTTTGTTTTCACTGCCTTCTCGGCCTCCCTTAAAACCCAACAATAACCTACAATATGAGTCTAAACAGTTAATATCTTTGTAGATCTAGTTTCCTTTTGGAGAAATAACTATGACAAGTGTGGAAATGTTGCAATACCAGCCATCCCCAAACAAATGGTCACTTACTTTGCATCACTTCCTTTGCAAAGTGTGTTCCTCGACTTATCAAGGTTGTACTTTCATACATCAACTGATTCCATTTCATAGTGTGAAAGTACAACGATGGAAGTGAGTTTACTCCACTTCTTGAAAAACACTCCTAGATACCAAAACAGATGCATGGTGGCTACATGCATCAAGAACCAACATTCAATAGATATTTGAATATGATAGTGCAAACATAGACAATTCATACTAAAAGATAATAGGTAACACAAGTTGGTTATCAAGCAACATGCATTCATTAAACGATTGATGTCGAACTGAAAAGAAAGTATATCACTATTGCAAATTTATGAATTAGATTGCATGAAATGAAAAAATGGGTAGCAGGGCTACTCCCCGCACCCTAGTGTATAAGACTACTCGCTCATGGCAAGGACAAGGAAGGGGGCGAGAAGAGAGAGAGAGAGAACATCATCTCCACGAAGGAGGTAGGTAGGTCGACCCATGGGAGAGAGAGAGCAACAATCTTCACACTTCGTAGCTTGCTTGATGATGAATCCTCCTCTTCCCACCTTCTTTGTCAATGAGAGAGAAAGTAGCTTGGGGATGGAGTATGGATCTCAGACTGGAAGCCTTGGGGTAGTGGATGAAGGATGGAATAGCTCTGGAACAATAGAGGCAACCTTTGGATGTCTGAAAACTTGATGCCATGTGAGGACCCCTCAGATCTTATTTATAGGCTTTGAGTGAGACTCAAACGGTTTGGGAGGTTTGGGCCCAAACGGCCGTGAAGACCGTTTGGACTCTCTCTCTATTTGGAAATAGTTTGGACTCTCTCGATTTGGAAATCGTTTTCTTTTATTTGGTCTTGGGACCGTGTGGCTTCATACGATCTTGGGATCGTTCGTCTTTATACGATCTTGGGACTGTTTGGCTTCATTCGGTCTTGGGACCGTTTCGCATCCATTCGGTCTTGGGACCGTTTGGTGTCCATTCGGTCTTGGGACTGTTTGGAGCTTTTGTAATTTTTTTGTATTTTTCTATAAGAAATGAAAGGGGAAAAGTTAGGCTAATGATATATTTATAGAAGAGTGGAAAATTAAAGATTGTGTCTAATTTATTTAAGAATGAGTGTGGAAAATTGAGAAAAAAATGGTAAGATAACATCGCAAAATGGGAGGTTATCAGGTTTACAAGGTCAGGGTCAACCAACCATCTTAGAATCACCACCCTCCATCATCTTGGAGTGTATAGAATTAGGTAACATCATTAGAATAGATTAGATAACACACTAAACAACATTATACTAGAACATACATGATTATCATTAGGTGTTCATATGTGCTTCATAACCACCTATCATCACCACATGTAACCATATAGACACATGGGTGGCAACCACCCTGCATGATATGCCGTGACTGTGACATCCACCATGGGTGTCTTGACCCTAAATGCCATCACCATATTGCTACCCATCTCCTTCATGTCATGCCCGTGACATTAGGGTTAAGGTTAAGTCTTCATCTCGACCACCACTATGTGTTGTGACCGCAACATATCAACCACCACCATGTCGTGACCGCAACGCCTCTTGGTCGTGACACAATGCACCAAGGGCCGTCTCAGCTAGATAAAGGCAAGGAACTAAGGGTCACTAGGTTGTTGTAAGGGTTCTAGGCCATCATCACTAGGCTAACTTCACCACAAGGAAGAGACAACTCGACCCCCAAGCCAACTTGGTCACAACCAACCACCATGGGCCATGTCGCAACTGTGACACCCATGTATGTGTGTCTCGACCACCAAGCCACCTAGGTCATGACCACACCAAGGGTGAACATCTAGGTCACCAAAAGAGAACCCAACTAATGAAGAACCATGATCACCATGAAAGGAAACCTCAAGAAAACAGATCTCCACAAACCCTATGGAAAAGGTCCAAGAAAAGCATCTCCAATGGGAGAGAAACCATGCATAAGATAACTAAAACTGGGACTAACTTTTCTCCCACGTCTAGGTGCACAAATACCAAACATGAAGGCTAGATAAAGGGTCAACCATGGAGAAGGAACTCCATGAAACAACCTCTATCAAAATGGGTACAAGAAAGATTAGGGTTTCAGATTACTTCCAAACCAATCAAGGCATCTGTACCAAACAAATTCTAGATATTACTACTAAGTACAAGCATGATGAGGGAGAAATTAAGAGAGAGAAGACAGTAATAAAATGCATAAAGAAAGTGCAATAATATAGTACGTTTAGTGTTGTATAACCCACCTTAAGATGATCACCACCAAGAGCTCCAACCTCCAAGATCAAGAGCTCCAAGTACACGATCTAACAGTTGAAGAAGCTTCACCAAAAGCTCCAAACTAGACCAGAAGAGCACGTAAAGTAGGAGAAGACACCAAGGTCAAAGCTAGCCCAAGGAAAGAAGGAAAGAAGCTCTTTGCTGAACCAAAAGAGAAAGGGACAAGAGAGGAGGAATCCTCTTCACACATGGTCTATGACCCTTATGAAGAGGGGTTTACTCTCAAGAACGACCACCATGTTAAAACAAAGTCTAGGGTCAAGAAAGAGGAAGAAGATGGGGTAGAAGATCCAAAGAAAACATTAAAGAAAGAAGATAAACACTTACCAAGATTGGAGATGACCAAAGATCACCACAAGCACCACATGCAAGGGATGAACCACCTCCAAGGCACCAAGAACACTCCTTCTTGATTCACCAAGCTCCAAGGGTGAGCCAAAGAGAAGGGAGGAATAATATAGAGGGTCGAAAGGGTTACAAACAAGGAGAGATAAGGGGTTATATAGATGAGGGATGAGAGAGAAAGAAAAGGGTGATGTGTCAACATACTAAGGGATCCAAGGGACACTTGTCCTCACAAAAGACCAACATGCATCCACATGCAACCACTTAAGAATAACAAGAAAGACATGGTGATATACTCTAGGTAGTACCTCGACCACCATGTCATCCCCCACGGTTGTGGTCGTGGCCATCCTAGGGGTGCACCTCCCATGGTCGTAACACCATCAACCAACATCACCACTAGGTCGAGACAAGACACCTCCACAAACCCTAGGTCATCCATATTGAACCAAGACTGCCCTAGACCTCCTAGGTTGTGACCCAAACACCTGGAAGAAGTGTCTGGACCACGACACCCTCCAAAACTAGCCTTGGTCATGACCCAAGGTCAAGAAAACACAACCAACTCACACATGGTTAAGGTACTCAACACTCACATCAACCCTTATCACAACCTATGGTGATGCTCCTCAACCAAGGCTCAATCAATGTGCCCTCCTCTTTCTATCTCCTATAGATGAAGTAAATAAAGATAGGGAACACTCTAGAGGTGGAAAATTGCACATCAACCCCTTACATTGGGTAAATTGCAATTTGCACCAAAACTAGCACAGAAAGCACAAACAACTCCAAAAAATCTCAATATTGAAACTTAAGCCCTCCACGAGCCCTAATTACATATCAAAATATTAGATCAAGAATATATGCACAAAACTTAGCCAAAGCAAATAGGGTTACCCCAAAACCTGGGTCATGGTCCTTACACTAAAATTTTAGAACAAAACTCCAAAGGGTGAATAAGTTATGATTAATTCATAGTAGGATACATGAAGGCTAAAATTAATCATAGATGAGACATATTGATCAAGTCTATTTCATACTAGCTCCCAAAAGAATAGCTATTAGAATGAGGCAATAAATTGCTACACAATTAGTCTTCCATATTAGGTACATCACATAAAAGTTACCTTTTAAGAACATTAAATAAAAATTATTCACAATACATTACATATCCCCTCTAAGGCCTACTTTATTATTGTAGAGTATATATCATCTTTTCAAGGCCAATTGTATCAACGCACATGACTACATAAAACTCCATTTTAAGAATGTGATAATATTTTCAATTATCTTCTAATTCATTTATATCCAATCATGGATTAAACTCGAACCATCGTATCCTGCCATCATCCCCATGATGGTACCCACATCATTGCCTTCAAGGAAAAAGTCTTAAGATATCAAGCCTACTCCTAAATTTCACATCTAAAATACATCATATAATGTCCCATTTATTAAATTTCTTATAACTATGGGAAGATAAGACAATAGAAGCATCAATATTAAAAATAGAAAGTGAGATATTATATTAGGTGTCATATTGCAATTAAGGTGCCCTCAATTTCATAAAGTTCATGTTTGATTTGTAGAATCCCCAAATCACTTCACATTTACATTATGGTTATGATCACATAATTATAAATTATGCATGTAACTATTTTACATCCAAATTTATTTATAACTTAATATGAGTATAGGAAGATTTAGAAGATATTAACCATCTCTCTCTCTCTCTCTCTCTATATATATATATATATATATATATAGGGTGTTCATTCATTGCCCGCGCGGGTAGCATGGATTTTCACTACCCTGCAGCCAAAAAAGTAACTCTCCTAGCTAAGAAAGTAACTCTGCTATAAAAAAAGTAACTATTGTGTCAAAAAAGTAACTCTGCTGGCCAAAAAAGTAACTTTGTACAAAATATACAGCAGATATATATAAGGACGGGTTTTTTGATTTTGGAGGGGCAAATGATATTATTTTTGGCTCAAATTTTTTTAAGAGCTAGACAAAATAGTCCTCTACAATTTCGAAATTTTTTTTGAAAAAAAGTGATCGGAAGGGTGGGCGGGTAGCTACCCGCGCGCGCAATAAAGATGGGCCCATATATATATATATATATATATATATATATATATATATATATATATATGTGTGTGTGTGTGTGTGTGTGTGTGTGTGTGTGTGTGTGTGTGTGTGTGTGTGTGTGTGTGTGTGTGTGTGTGTGTGTGTGGGTGTTCATTCATTGCCCGCGCGGGTAGCATGGATTTTCGCTATCCTGCAGCCAAAAAAGTAACTCTCCTAGCTAAGAAAGTAACTCTGCTGTAAAAAAAGTAACTATGGTGTCAAAAAAGTAACTCTGCTGGCCAAAAAAGTAACTCTGTACAAAATATACAACGGATATATATAAGGACGGGTTTTTTGATTTTGGAGGGGCAAATGATATTATTTTTGGCTCAAATTTTTTGGAGATCTAGACAAAATAGTCCTCTACAATTTCGAATTTTTTTTTTGAAAAAAAGTGATCGGAAGGGTGGGAGGGTAGCTACCCGCGCGGGCAATAAAGATGGGCCCTATATATATATATATATATATATATATATATATATATATATATATATATATATATATATCTGCACGGGTAGCTACTTGCTCCCTATTTTACTTTTGACATGTAGAGAGTTACTTTACCTTGCAAACTATTACTTTTCATGCATAGATAGTTGTATTTCAATAACTATAACTAATATACAACTACATATTTATTTTACTGTGTATGCTGCCCGATTTAACTTTTTGAGTCGTATAGTTATTTTTTTAGTCAACTTAGTTACTTTTTTGTCCAGTAATTTACTTTTCTAATTATATAGTTACTTTTTGGGTGGCACGGGTAGCAAATTTGTAGATACATGCGTGTGTATTAAAGATGAGCCCGTATATATGGTATAAAGAGAGGCATTCTCTAACCCTCTCCCACACCCGTGATGGAGGCTGAACGTCTGGGAGGGTGATAAACCAAGGCGGCAGTTGAGATTCAAACCCGGGTCCCTTCATGAGGAGACACCGTACTTGACCACTTGAGCCACTCCTTGTCGGAAAATATGAGCCCATATATATGTATTAGAAATCTTTGGTAAGTATAATCCCATCCCTCAAAGAGGGGCAAAATTACACACTACATCCATACATGTAGTGACAAAAGGGTGTGACCAAGGCATTTGGCCTTACAAACTTCTTTTAGCTAGTACTAGACCTAGTACTTACATAAAGACCAGTTTCTAATAACATCACTTGACACATTAGTAATAACATTACAATAAGTACGATAATGCATCTGAATATATTTCTCCATTTTACTAAAGACAACCAGTTCATCACTCGATCTACAACCATGCTTTATTGTATTTCTCTCATTCCATATTGCGTGGACACACAATGTAACAACCCATAGGATTATGGTCCTGTCATCATCTCTGTACTCATAGAGCTTTGTAAGGAAGGCCTGCATGGAAGAACTCTGAATCCCACATTTCAATGCAGCTCTCCCCCATAGGTGTCACCACCATTTGCAGTCTGAGTTTAAGTGCACAACAGTTTCATCACCATTTTGACAGAGGTAGCATCGTCCCCTTGCAGTAGGGCACCATTTGATGATCTTGTCCATAGTAGGCAGGAGGTTCTTGTGTGCTCTATATGCAGAAAAGCTCCATCAAGAGTTATGTTTTCCCTTTTACCTCTATATTAGTTTGGCTTGGTAGGTCAAACCTCTTAAGGGGTGGAGAGTAGTTGGTTTGATGATGTTTGGTAGTTAGATTTTGAGGATGAAATCCTTTCCAAGGGGATGGAGTCATGTAACATACTGAAATCTAGCTACTCTGTCTTTAGAAATGCTAACTCCCTAATTAGGAAGTTAGTATGCTTGAATCCTTAGTTTTGACCAAACAAGTTATAGTTGTAACCTCATGTTTCTTGGTATCCAAAAGAACATATAACAGTCATCAAATTAATAGTTCATATGTTTGAACCCTAATGAATATCTAATGCACATAATAAGAGTAACTCAGATTTTAATACTAATAGTGGATAAGCATGATGTTGACCATGTCATAAACCAATAAACCCTAATGATATGATGGGCAAGATAATTGTAATTTAACCTTGGACTTAATGCATCCTAAGAAGGTATAGGTGAGGAATAATGATCATGTTAACCTAAAACCTAAGTTGTAATCATCTAACCTTATCCTATACATCCTAAATTACATTCTTGATACATTAGTGACACTAGGAGTCATAATCAGATAACAAACTTTAATACACATAAATGATATAAAATCACCTAATCATAGATTAATCATGTCATCAATATGAAATGCATATCACCTTGTTATCTAACGCACACCTAATTAATCATGTAATCAATCATTACTTGGTATCTGAATCAAATCATTAATAAGTAATATGTCCCACCTTGATCACTAAAATACATATAATAACTCCAACATGGATAAGAAGTAATTGATTCACATAAATGTGCATAATCAATAATAATAACTAAATAAACATGAGAAAATGATTAATGATGAAAAAAATAAAAAAAAGGTAATGTGATAATGTTTAATATTGATATAAGTGATTAATGTGACATTATTTTGATTTATAATAACAAATTGAATAAGATTTCTTATTTCATGCCAAATAATTTTTTATAATTCAATAAGGTGAAAATAGAGACAAAATCCAAATTATTAAGGATAATAATCAAGTATATTGAGATAATTGAGTAAACCCTAATTTCCTAAAATTCCTATTGAGATAAATAAGAAATATATAGGGTTTATGCATAATAATGAAATATAACTCTTTTGGAAACAAAGTGAGACGTTCCATCTCACCAAAATGAGATAAACCATTGCGGAAACGATTAACTAACAGGCAGCGGAATTATGAAAAATCACTAGAAATTAAAACTTTTTAAGAAAAGATCTTTAAGTCAACTCTTTTATAAGAAACAAGATAAACAGTTTACATCATGTTTTGACAATACATCTCTGTGAAATCACCTCTCGAGTGATTATATACATCCAGGTACAAAATCTCGAGGCTTAAAGCCAAAAACCTTAGACCTATCGACTCCTAGGACCTGAGAGTATAGAGACGACATAAGACATACTAGGGTACTATCTACAAGGCTTGGCAGTCAGTATCTCCACCTCAAATTCACTACTGCCCCTGGTGTTGTTGCTGCTAGTACTGCTCACCCTCATATTGGTTCCTCCGTCCTCGACGTCCACCTAAAAAGTTAATTCCCACGGGGGTGAGACAATTTGAATAATTGTCCCAGCGAGAGTTATAACTCTCTGCCAGAAGCTTTACTATAGCATTAAAGGAATAACATAAGCAAGATAAATTAAACATTCAACAGCAGGCTTAAGAGTAAATAAAGCAACATTTACTTTAATAAAGAATATGAAGAACATGTATACCAATTACTTGACTGGAACATTATAAACAAGGTAACATCAATCATTGTTTCTCGTAGTTCAACCTAGGCAGTTATGCTACACGGCTGATTATGTTTTACAATCATTATTATGCCCTGCGGAGATGAGGTATACTGCTCATACTCCAACCGATCACTACTAAGTCGCATCGGTATCATACATAGGTCATCAAAAGAGCTGGATTCTTATGAACTCATCTTCCTCAGTCAGTATGAGGATCAACATGCAGGACATGTCATGTCTCTGCTACAATAGCTTTCCAGGGTATTCTGGGAACTTCACTATTAGAGTCACAGTGGCATTCTGTACTCTCATCGCCATTGAAAGATTTCTTGTTTATCTCTCATCGATGCGGCATTAAAGATTCCCTCGGGAGATTAGTGAGACATCACCCCGGCATAAACACATAGTGAAGGGTTGATGGATTAAGGTACATCTTACATCAATTCCTACACTAGGACGTAAGTATATTTGCATCCATAATCCCCCACATACTCAAAAGTATGTGATCTAGGAGTTCCCTTAGGAAAACATGTTTCACCATCATTAAACTACTGACAATGATGGATCTATGATCAGGGCTCTACATGGTATGATTATACTTGATTATTTAGGTACATTTCAGCATTCTTTTAACATCAAGCATGTTTCCAAGCATTAATCATTAGGACAACTGCTATAAAAGAAAAATACTAAATGTATCAAGTTTAACTCACATCAACTATTATATGGATATCAATTCTTAATCATTTCATTACTATGATTCAAGAATAGGGGTGTTCAAACCCTTAAATCATCATAAGTCATCTAATCATCATGACCTTGATGTTACTCATGGCTTTTACAACCCATCAATCTCATATGTTGCCACTTAAACATAGGCAACATAGCATACATCACTATTCATAAAGCCTATAGCATGCTTTTAGTGAATATGGTATCATAACCTTTACCTGGCTATGATCATTTCCTTATAAGAACATGCATGGTCAATTCAATTGATAATAGTAAACAATTCATTTCCAGATCAGCAATTTATAAAGAAGAATAACCTTTCAAATCAAGGGTTGTACCTTCATGCCATCACTAAAGCTAGGTTCCTTCATTAATATCAATTAGGGTTATTCAATCCCCTTCATTATGATTAGGAATAACGATTCCTCATCTCATACTTCAATCATGAAGATTCATGCTTGAAAGCATGATATGGAATTAGGGTTTATTGTACATTTCATCATATCACCCTCAATTAGGGTTTACTATTCACATTATATGTATTTACCCTAGAATTAGGGTTTATAATTCACTTCATGGTGAATTGAGCTCATAGCATCATCATATATGAAAATTATCATCTTTGATGCCTTCAAATTAGGTTAAGATTCATTAATCACCATAATTAGGGTTCCCATGATCTCATCCTGATGGATCATACCCTAATCATGTGTGTTCACATATATTGAAGGTATTTTACTTGATTTCCATTCATAATTGGAGTCTTCTCTCTCCTCTCACTAATAGATGATGTTTACATCACTCTAGATTAGGTTAAGTTAAATCAACTTTGATTAACATAAGTCAAGTTATCACCATTATGGTCATTAGGGTTTGCTTGATCAAGGGGTGTCATCTACTTGGACCCTTCAGGGGTACCTTGGTAATGTTCACCATTGATCAAGGCATACATCAACCAACTCACTTGTTCCTTTAATGTCTTTAGGTATCATTAGGGTTTAGATTAAACGACCATTGAACCATCTAAGCCTTCAAAACATTAAGAAAGCTTGACCTTAAAAGACCACAAACGGTTTTGGACTCTCAACCTCCAAACGGTTTTGAAACCGTTTGGAAGGGTTGACCGTTTGGCACCTTTGACCTTCAATACTGCATGAGCAAGATCACACTCAAGACCGTTTTCCCTTAAACGGTCTTGAAACCGTTTGGTCACGTTGACCGTTTAGTCAGGTTTGACTTCGAAACCGTTTGTGCAAATCAGCCCTGAAACCGCATGAATCTAAACGGTTTACAAACCGCATGAATCCAAATGGTTTTGAAACCGTTTGGACCCAAACGATCTTGAGACTGTTTGGCCCCAAATGATCTTGAGACCGTTTGGTCGAAACCTCTCAAAATCGCATGGACCTAGAAAGTGCATCAACACTTGTAATTGATTAGGATTTTCAGTGTTGAACCCCTCAATTGATCTCATACTTTTTAACCACTTCTCAATTAAGGTAATTAGGTTAATCCTTAACCAATTTGACACTCAATTGACCCTCAATTGATAGTCAATTAGGGTTTGGACCCATTGAATTAGGGTTTGAAGTCGATCAACCTTCAACATTCATCAACATGAGTCTAATTGAAGTTCAACCCATAAACTATCACCCAATAGAGCCATGACCTGACCCCAAACAGTCTTGGGATCGTTTGGACATCCTCCAAACGGTCTTGAGACTGTTTTCCCAAAGTCTCATCAAAATCTAAGTCAATTTGTTAAGGGTTGAACCCTAATTAGCTTACAAATCAGCACTTTTGATTATTTCAACAACCTATTATGATTGGACCCTCAATTGATCAAATTCTCTTAACCCTAGACCTCCAAACGGTCTTGGGTGATCACCAAAAGGTCTTGAGACCGTTTGGGTGATCTCCAAATGGTTTTGAAACCGTTTGGGCCAGTCAACCCAAACTTCAACAAGATTGGTCCATTGAAATCAGCAATGAACCCGATTAGGGTTTAGGTGATTAAAGTACCTTCAACATGAGATTTACTTGCAATTAGATTATGATTCTTAGTAGATGATTAATTCATAATGTGTCCAGAAGACCCTCAAACGGTCAAGGGCTGGCCAAACCTTCCAAACGGTCTTGGAGACCATTTGAATCTAAACGGTCTTGCAAACCGAATAAATCCAAACGATTTTGAAATCGTTTGGTTTCAAACGGTTTTGCAAACCGTTTAGACTAAAAGATGCAAGACCGTTTGATAAAGTTACTTTGGTAATCATGCCCATCATCTTCTACCTCCGATCAGGGTTGGTTTCACCATGGTCTTAGTTGCAAGAACTCGTAGAAGATTGGAAGAAGGAAGAGCAAGCAACTAATGCATAGAAAGAAGATGTATAACAAAGTTTAAGGGTTTAGAGTTATAAAACCCGCCTTAAAGTCAGTCCTAGAGCTCCAAGCTTCCAATCTTTAATGGCGTCCTGAGCTCCATAGGTTGGCCAAGGTGTTTATCCAAGAATTGGTTGGGAAAGGAACGGCTAGAAGAAAGAACTAAGTAAGAATACTAGCAAACCAACCTCGCATCATGATTTCATCCACAAATCTGAGCAAGATGACGATCGATCCTTACCTAGAACTCCTTAGCCGTTCTCCTCTGCTCCAGAGATCTGATCTCAGTCGGTCTAAGCAAGGGGATAAAAAAGGGAAGTGATGAAACGATCATTTGTTTGCAAAGGAGTGGTGACTATATACCTTTGAGGTTATTTCCAAAACAAAGATAACTTTTTCTCTTATTCTCAACTAGGTCCTCCTCTACTTCTAAGGCACGTCCCTCCTTCTTCTCTTAAACCAAACTTCTTCTTAAACCAAGATCTAGAGGAAAAGAAAGCCAAACCTCCTATTAAGTTGCACACATATAAGGGGTCATTTTGCTTACAACTTGGTGATTTAATTACAAGGGTTATCATTCTTCTTTGATTATTCAATTGAAGTGTTCTTTTCATAATTATACTCTTAAATGATGTTAAGAGTCATAAAAGATACTCTAGAAGGTGTATTTTACAAGTTGCACCCTTGGTTTTGGGTAAATTGCACTTTACACCAAAATTAGGGTTTTAAGCACAAGGATTGCTCTACAAGCTGCATCTTGATGCCCAAGCTTGGAGAATCCATCATACTTCATCATATTCATTCTTATGATGTCTCAACACCAGAGGAACATCCAAACATGTACAATTTACAAGTTAACCCCTCTAATTGGGTAATTTGCACATAGGTCCCTATATTACAAAACAATATTACAACATTGTTCAAAAAGGGTAGAAATAGAAATATATGTTCCTTAGGAGCTTTACTTACATACCAAAAGATAACCACAAGCATTAAATTACATAATTAAGCAAAACACCTAGGGTTAGCTCATAACCTAGGTCAGGGATGTTATAAATTATCCACCCCTTACAAGGATTTCGTCCCCGAAATCAACAAAGCATATTAAGAGAAAAGAGCAGGGTATTACCTTCTCATCTCTTCCTCTAGTTCCCATGTGGCTACTTCAACACCACGATGATTCCAGAGGTCTTTCACAAGACTTATGTCTTTCTTATTAACCTTTTTAATTTTGTTATCAAGGATTGACACTGGTCCTTCCTCATAAGATATATCATCATTCAATTCTACCTCCATAGGTTGTAGAACTAACTCTGTATCAGGGTGACATTTCCTCAGCATAGAAATGTGAAAAATGGGGTGTAACCTCTGTAGCTTTGGTGGTAACTCTAGCTTATAGGCTACCTTTCCAACCCGTTCAATGATTGGATAAGGCCCCATAAACCTGGGAGCTAACTTCCCTTTCCTTCCAAATCTCAGTACTCCCTCCAAGGCGAGACCTTGAGATACACTCTGTCTCCAACCTGGAATTCTAAGGGTCTACGACGTCTATCGGCATATGACTTTTGCCTATCCTATGCAGTCTTAATTTGTTGTTGTATTACATTGATCTTATCTGTAGCCTGTTGCACAAGATCGGGACCTAACAGCTGATATTCACCGGTTTCATACCAACATAGGGGTGATCTACAACGTCTACCATACGAGGCTTCATAAGGTGCCATATCAATGCTATGTTGATAGCTATTTTTGTAGGGAAACTCTATCAAGCTTAGGTGCAGATCCCAACTCCCAGTAAACTAAAGTACACATGCTCTCAGCAAGTCTTCCAAGGTCTATATAGTCCTTTCTGACTGTCCATCATTCTGTGGATGAAAGGCTATACTAAACCTTAACTGGGTGCCTAAAGCTCTGTGCAGTCTCTCCCAAAAATGACTCGTCAACTGGGGTCCTCTGTCTAAAACTATAGTGACTGGAACTCTGTGCAATCGCACTATCTCCTGAACATACAAGTGTGCTAACTTCTCAGCAGATTAGGTTGTTTTGACAGATAAGAAATGTGTTGTCTTTGTCAACCTATCAACAATCACCCAAATGGAATCATGTCCTTTGCTTGTCCTGGGTAGGCCAACAACAAAGTCCATGGTTACATGGTCCCACTTCCACTGTGGTATGGGTAAAGGTTGCATCATTCTTGTAGGCTTTTGGTGTTCAGCTTTAACCTGCTGACACACAGGACACCTCATCACAAACTCAGCAACGTCCTTCTTCATCCCATGCCACCAATACATATCTTTCAGATTTCGATACATCTTGGTGCTTCCTGGATGCATAGCGTACATCGAAGAATGATCTTCTTCCAGGACTGACTTTCTCAAGTTATCCACATCTGGCATTATCATCCTTCCATGATAACATGCTACTTGATCATCTGAGTCATGAAAGCCATCTCGTTTCTCATTACCATACTCGGACCTGATCTGCTGAACTGCAACATCACCTTGTTGTGCCTCCTTGATCTTCTCTCTTAGGGTAGGTTTTATATGTATCTCAGCTAACAACCCGGCTAACAATGACACCTTCAACTGTACATTGTCTTGCCTTAAAGAGATAAGCATATCTCTCCTAGAGCATACTAAAGAGTTTAGTTGTGCTCTATCTAGGGCTGGTGTTGTTGATTTCCTACTCAAGGCATCTACAACCACATTGGCTTTCCCTGGATGGTAATCAATTATACAATCGTAGTCCTTGATTAACTCCATCCAGCGGCGTTGCCTCATGTTAAGCTCGTGCTAATAGAAGATATACTTAAGGTTCTTGTGGTCCATGAAAATTTGGAATGTCTCTCCGTAGAGATAGTGTCTCCAGATCATCAAGGCATGAACCACGACAACTACCTCCAGATCGTGTGTTGGATAGTTCTTCTCGTGTTTCTTAAGATGTCAGGAAGAAAAAGAAATCTTTTGCTTATCCTGCATCAACACGCATCCGAGTCCATTCTTGGAGGCATCACAGAAAACTATGCATCTCTTACCTTGCTCAGGTAACACAAGTACCGGTGCACTTTTCAACCTCTCTTTCAACAGCTGGAAAGATTGCTGACACTTATCACTCCATACAAAAGGAACATCCTTCCGGGTCAACTTAGTCAAGGGTAAGGCTATGGAACTGAAGTTCTTAATGAACCTTCGGTACTAGCCAGCCAACCCTAAGAAACTATGGATCTCCGTCGGTGTCTTCGGTTGTTCCCATTATAGAACTGATTCTACCTTTTTAGGGTCAACACGAATACCCGAGGCAGATATCACGTGTCCAAGGAAAGATACTTCCGGTAACCAGAACTCACACTTGCTAAACTTAGCGTATAGCTTGTTTTCTCTTAGCAGAGTTAGAGCCTGACGAAGATGTTGTTCATGCTGCTGAGCATCTCTACTATAGATCAGAATGTCATCTATAAAGACAACAACACACTGATCGAGGAAAGGTCGAAAGATTCTATTCATGAGTTCCATAAATGCAGCCGGTGCATTAGTTAGTCCAAACGACATAACTGTGAACTCATAGTGACCATACCGTGTCCTAAAGGTAGACTTGGGTATGTCACTATCCTTAATACGAAGTTTATGATATCCTGACCTCAAGTCTATCTTCGAGAAGATGGTTGCACCACGCAATTGGTCAAAAAGATCATCAATCCTCGGCAGAGGGTACTTGTTCTTTATTGTTACTTTGTTAAGTTGTCTGTAGTCAATGCACAACCGCATTGATCCGTCTTTCTTTTTAATGAAAAGAACTGGAGCACCCCAAGGTGAAGTACTCGGTCAGATAATACCCTTCTCAAGCAACTCTTGAAGTTGTTTCTTGAGTTCTGCCATCTCGGCAGGCGCCATCCTTTACGGTGTTTGTTCTATCGGTTGCGTATCTGGGATCAAATTGATTTCAAAATCAATTTCTCGAGGCGGTGGCACACCTGGAAGTTCTTCAGGAAACACATCTTCAAATTCCCTGACTATAGGAACTTCAGCAGGGTTAGGACTCTCCATGGTAGTATCCACCACATGAGCCAAGAATGCACAACATCCTTGTCTCATCAGCTTCTCAGCAACCATAGCTGACACAAGACATGTGGGTAGAATCTTTCTCTCTCCTTGAAAGATCCATGTGTCGCTATCATCAGCAAACATAGCTTGCTTGGATTCACAATCCAAAACAACTCTATACCTTTCCAAGGTATCCATCCCTAGGATTATATCAAATCCTTGCATCTCAAGTGGTATGAGATCCACTTGAATGCGATGATCAGAAAAGAAGAGGATGTAGGGAGAGCATACCTCCTGCAATACAGCAGATCCTCTCAACGGAGTCTCAAGCAACAAGATATCTGCCCTATGACTACCTGTCATATTGCAGTTATGAATCACTCTTCGAGTGATAAAGCAGTGCATAGAACCCGGATCAATCAAAACAGATACAACGCAGGATGTAGACATATCAGAATATAACAACTCCACCTGACCTGTCACAACCCGAGGGTTGATCACTACATCAGGTGGGTTCATAGCGTAGAACCTCGCCGTAGCTTGTGGTTGATTCAGTGCCGACGATCTAGCTTGGGACGCTTTCCCACGTCCTCTTGTCCCTCCTTGAAATTGTCTCCTCTGTGATCCTTGCTGATTCTGCCCCTTTGGTTGAGCTACACTTGCTGGTCTAGATCTGCAGTCTTTCATCAGATGCCCTATCTTCCCACAATTATAGCAGCTTCTGTCTTGTTGCTGTGGTCTGGGTGATCCTGTGACTGACATCGATGCTGAACTGTGAGCCCCTTGTAGCGGTGGGCTTCGTCCTCTACCTCTACTCGGTGTCCACTGTGTCTGAGCGCTGGGTCTAGGTGGTGGTGGTGTAGGCGCAGAAAATCTAGGCTTCTTGAAGTCTCTAGATGAAGACCCCTGGAACTGAGGATATCTCTTATGGGTTTGCCGCTTCTCAGCTACGGACCTCTCTATCCTTCGGACTGACTCAACGAAGGTAGCAAACCTTTCCCAGTTTTCTAGGGTAGACACGGGAGTATTCAACTCAGCGTTGAGCCCTTTCTCAAACCGCCTAATCCTTTCTTCCTCGGTGGCAGCCATGTGTAGAAAAAATCACAACAACTCCATGAACTTAGTTTCGTACTCTCTAATATTCATCAGACCTCTAATATTCATCAGACCTTGCATCAACCTCTCAAACTGAGAGATTTTCTCATCCAGGAATGTCTTAGGGAAGTACCTATTGACAAATTCCTGACGAAAGACTTCCCATGTAGCCTCCACACCAGGCCTCTTCTGCTCTTCCATGGTCCACCAATGACCATCACTCCCCTTGAGATGATAGACAATGTGTCTAACCTTCTCAGCTTCAGGGATTTTTAGGATTCTGAAGGCTTTTTCTAACTCGGTTAACCACAGATCGACATCTGCAGGATCAGCCATTCCAAAGTACTCCGTCACTCTGACTCGGCGAAGTCGTTTGAACGTTTTGTCGATTCCTTGTTCTTCAGACTGGGCAGGTGCCCTAGGTGCAGGCATGGGCATCCTATCTGTTATGTGCGTCATGGCATTCATAAAATGCCCGAACATGGTCTGGACAGCTGGATTCACCATGTCGGTTGGGTTGAACTGGGGTGGCTCCATGGGTGGCTCAGGTACATGTTGCTCTATCTCTGGGTTCCTTGCACCTTCTCGGGGTGCAGCAACACTACTTTCTGCTACATACTCCTCGTGTGGTCCAGACATCCTAACTTATCTTCTTCTCCTGAGAAGCATAAGACACTATTAGATATACTGGAAAACACTAAGAATAGACTCAACATCCTAAGTCCTATGTCTCTGTAGACTCAGCGAACCTAGAGCTCTGATACCACTAAATTGAGACGTTCCATGTTGCCAAAACAAGATAAACCATTGCGGAAGCGATTAACTAACAAGCAGCGGAATTATGAAAAATCACTAGAAATTAAAACTTCTTAAGAAAAGATCTTTAAGTCGCAAAATTCTTTTATAAGAAACAAGATAAATAGTTTACATCATGTTTTGACAATACATCTATGTGAAATCACCTCTCGAGTGATTATATACATCAAGGTACAAAATCTCAAGGCTTAAAGCCAAAAACCTCAGACCTATCGACTCCTAGGACCTGAGAGTACAGAGACGACATAATACATACTAGGGTACTATCTACAAGGCTTGGCAGTCAGTATCTCCACTTGAGATTCACTGCTGCCCCTTGTGTTGCTGTTGGTGGTACTGCTCACCCTCAGATTGGTTCCTCCGTCCTCGACGCCCACCTAAAAAGTTAATTCCCATGGGGTGAGACAATTTGAATAATTTTCCCAGTGAGAGTTATAACTCTCTACCATAAGCTTTGTTATAGCATTAAAGGAATAACATAAGAAAGATAAATTAAACATTCAACAACAGGCTTAAGAGCAAATAAAGCAACATTTACTTCAATAAAGAATATGAAGAACATGTATACTTGTTACGTGACTGGAACATTATAAATAAGGTAACATCAATCATTGTTTCTCGTAGTTCAACCTAGGCAGTTATGCTACACAGCTAATTATGTTTACAATCATTATTATGCCCTGCGGAGATGAGGTATACCGCTCATACTCCAACCGATCACTACTAAGTCACATCGGTATCATACATAGGTCATCAAAAGAGTCGGATTCTTATGACCTCATATTCCTCAGTCAGTATGAGGATCAACATGCAGGACATCTCGTGTCTCTGCTACAATAGCTTTCCAGGGTATTCTGGCAACTTCACTATTAGAGTCACAGTGGCATTCTATACTCTCATCGCCATCGAAATATTTCTTGTTTATCTCTCATCGATGCGGCATTAAAGATTCCCTCGGGAGATTAGTGAGACATCACCCCAGCATAAACACATAGTGAAGGGTTGATGGTACATCAATTCCTACACTAGGACGTAAGGATATTCACGTCCATAATCCCCCACATACTCAAAAGTATGTGATCCAGGAGTTCCCTTAGGAAAACATGTTTCACCATCATTAAACTATTGATAATGATGGATCTATGATCAGGGCTCTACATGGTATGATTATACTTGAATATATAGGTACATTTTAGCATTCTTTTAACATCAAGCATGTTTCCAAGCATTAATCATTAGGACAACTGCTATAAAAGAAGAATACTAAATGTATCAAGTTTAACTCACATCAACTATTATATAGATATCAATTCTTAATCATGTCATTACTATGATTCAAGAATAGGGGTGTTCAAACCCTTAAATCATCATAAGTCATCTAATCAGCATGACCTTGATGTTACTCATGGCTTTTACTGTGGGCTCTGATCTCCAAAACCCAAGATAAACATAGCGCAAGCGATATAAACTCAGCAGAAGCGATTCGATTAACAGCGGAATACTAAAAATCACCAGAAATTAAAACTTTTTGAGATAAGAATTTGAAACCATAAAATTTCCTTCATAGAAACAAGATAAACTGTTTACATCTCTATTAAATTACTTCTTGAGTAATTATATACAACATGTTACAAAAATCTCAAGAGTCAAACCAAAATCTCAGACCATTAACTCCAAGGACCTAAGAGTACAGAGACGACATGGGACTATCTAACTACACAACTCAGCAGTCAGTATCTCCACCTAAGATTCATTGTTGCTCCTGGTGCTGCTGCTGGTATTGGTCACCTGTAGATTGGTTCCTGCGTCCTCGTCGACCACCTAAAAAGTTGAAATCTACGGGGTGAGACAATTTTAAATAATTGTCCCAGCGAGAGTTATAACTCTCCGCCAGAAGCTTTAATATAGCACTCAAAGAACAATCATAAGTAATGAAAGTTTTTAAGGCAAGTAACAACAAATCTATATTAAGCAAAACAACAACATTTAAGAAAATGAAGAACATATGTACTGAGCAGTGTAACAACATTCATGTATCTCGTAGTTCAACCTAAGCAGATATACTACGCGGTTGATTATGTTTTACAAACATCATTATGCCCTGCGGAGATGAGGTATACCACTCATACTCTAACCGATCACTTTTAAGTCGCATCGGTATCATACCTAGGTCATCAAAAGAGCTGGATTCTTATGACCTCATCTTCCTCAGTCAGAGTGAGGATAAACATGCAGGACATCTAGTGTCTCTGCTACTATAGCTTACCAGGGTATTCTGGTTCTTCGCTATTAGAGTCACAGTGGCATTCTGCACTCTCTTCTCTATCGAAAGATTTGTTGTTTATCTCTCATCGATGCGGTATAAAGGATTTCCTTGGGAGAATAATGTTACATCACCCCGGCATAAACATATAGTGAAGGGTTGATGGATTAGGATACATATACATCAATTCCTACACTAGGATGTAAGGAGTTACACATCCAATTTCCCCCACATACTCAAAAGTATGTGATCCATGAATTCCCTTAGGAAAACCTGTTTCACCATCATATATCTTCTGACTATGATGGATCTATGATCAGGGCTCTACATGGTATGATTATACTTGATTAGTTAGGTACATTTCAGTATTCTTTTAACATCATACATGTTCTCAAGCATTAGTCATTAGCATAACAGCTATGAAAGTAGAATACTAAATGTAACAAGTCTAACTCACATCAATTATCATTTCTCAATCATCTTATCACAAGTCATCTCATGACCTTGGTGATACTGATGGCTCTTACAGCCTTATCATCTCATAGGATGCCATGTTCTGAGTAAACAGGATATGTCACTATTCATAAAGCTAATAACATGCTTTCAATGAATATGGTATCATCATCCTTACCTGGACATGATCATCATTATATAAGAACCTGCATGGTTAATTCAACTGATAACAGTAAACAATTCATTTCAAGAGTTGTGCCTTCATACTCTTCACAAGAGTTAGGTTCCCTGATTTCCATCAATTAGAGTTTACTATTCACATTACATGTTATCACCCTAGAATTAGGGTTTACTATTCACTTCATGATGATTTGGGCTCATAACATCATCATGTATGAGAAACATCACCATTGATGCCTTCAGATTAGATTAAGATTCATCAATCATCATAATTAGGGTTTCCATGATCTCACATAGGTGGATCATACCCTAATCATGCATATTCATACACATTGAAGGTACTTTACTTGAGTTCCAACCATAATTGGTACTTTCTCTCTCCTCTTATTAGTAGATGGTGATTACATCACTCTAGATTAGGTTGGGTTAAGTTCTCATTGATCAACATAGGCCAAAACACCACTTTCAAGACATTAGGGTTTGGTTTAAACAAGGTATCAATCAATTAAACCCTTCAGGGGTATATTGGTAAAATGCCCCATTGATCATCATCATGGGTCAATTCATTAGTCACTTGGTCCCTTAATGTCCTAGGGTACCATTAGGGTTTAGATTAGACTACCATTGGACCAATTAAAACCTTCAAAGTACTATGCAAACACAACCCTAAAGTCTCCAAACGGTTACACACATTCAACCTCCAAACGGTCCTGAGACCGTTTGGATGTGTTGACCGTTTTCTAGGGTTGACTCCAATACTGCATGACGCTCAAGGTCGTTTTCCCTCAAACGGTCTTAAGACTATTTTGGTGCGTTGACCGTTTGAGGAAGATTGACTTCCAAGCCGTTTGAGGTTATGCGACTTAAAACTGTTTGATCTTAAACGATCTTGAGGTCGTTTGAGACCAAATGGTCTTGAGACCATTTGGCCTCAAACGGTCTTGAGACCGTTTGGTCCAAATGGGGTCAAAACCGCATGGACCTCAAAGGTAAATCAAAGGTTATAATCAGTTGGGATATCTTATGTTGAAGCCATCAATTGGCCATGTCCTTGTTAATCACTTATAATTTGAGTCTATTAGGGTTAAGCTTAATCAATTGGACACCAAATTGACCCTCAATAGAAATCCAATTAGGGTTGAATCCAACTCAATTAGGGTTTTCAATCGGCTAATCATCAATGTTCATCAATGTGAATCAAATCAAGGTTGAACCCATCAATTGACCTCCAATTGGGCCCAACCTTGGCCCAAACGGTCTTGAGATCGTTTGGACATCCTCCAAACGGTATGGAGACCGTTTGCCCAAAGTTTCAACAAAAACTAAGTCGATTGGATAAGGGTTGAACCCTAATTAGGTCTAAAAATCAGCATTTTTATCAATTCATCAACTTATTGAAATTGGACCCTCAAACCATCAAATTACCTTGACCCTAGACCTCCAAACGGTCTTGGGTTGTTACCAAACGTCTTGAGACCATTTGGATGAACCCCCAAATGGTCTTGAGACCTTTTGGGTCCTTCAACCCAAAGTTCACCAAAATCTATCCTTGAAAACAACCATTCAACCCGATTAGGGTTTAGGGGGTTGAAGTGCCTTCAACTTGCAATTGTCTTGGAATTAGGTTATGATTCTTTGTAGGAATTAAAGTCAATATGTTTAAAACAGACCCTTAAACGGTCTTCCCTTGGTCAACCCTATCAAACGGTCTTGAGACCGTTTGATTCAAAACGGTCTTGCAAGACCGCATGAGATCAAACGGTTTGAGACTGTTTGATCTCAAACGGTTTGCAAACCGTTTAGACCAAAAGGGTCCAAGGTTGTTTGATAAAGTTGCCTAGAAAATCACGCCCATCATCTTCATCCTCTGTTAAGGTCGGTTACTCCACGGATTACTTGCAAGGATGCAAGGAAGAGTGGGGAAGAAGAAGAACTAAGTATAATTTGCAAGAACATAGATATGCATAATAAAGCAAGAAGTTTAGAGTTATAAAACCCTCCTCAAACGTTGTTCTTAGAGCTCCAAGGTACCAAGCTTCAAGCCTTTAATGGCGTCTTGAGATCCACAGGTTGGCCAAAGGTGATTCTCCAAGGAAAGGATGGGGATGATCGGCTAAAACAAGAAAACTAAGTAAATTAACCATGAAACCAACCTTATACAAGGAATTCCTCCAAGAATCCGAGCTAGAAGATGGTTTCTACTCACTTTAGAACTACTTGGTCGTCTCCTTGAGCTCCTGAGCTCTGCCTTGGTCGGTTGAGCAAGATGAGAAATGAAGAAGAGAAAGGGTACGTTTACTTGGTTTGCAAAGGAATTGGTTTATATAGTTTAGGCTAAATCTCACCATAAGGACCTCTAATTTGTGGATTTCTCATCTAAGTCCCTCCTTCCTTGCAAGGCACGTCCAAACCATTCTAACTTAGGCAAAGTCCATCAAAACTCACGATTTAAGGGTAAGGAAAACCAACATACAAACTAAGGTACATATGTGAAGGATCTCCTTACTCATACTAGGTGAATTTTACTACAAAGTTCATTCTTCTTACCTGATTATTTCATTGAAGCACCCCTTTCGTCATTTATACTCTAAATGATGTCAAGAGTCATAAAAGATATTATAGAAGGTGTATTTTACAAGTTGCACCCCCACAGTTTGGATAAATTACACTTTACTCCAAAATTAGGGTTTTTAAGCACCAGGATCATTCCACAAGCTGCATCTGGATGCCCAAGCTTGGGAAATCCATCATATCTCATCATATTCACTCATATGATGTCTCATCATCAGAGTAACATCTTAACCTGTGTAATTTTACAAGTTAAACCCCTTAACTGGGTAATTTGCACACAGGTCCCTGCATTACAAAACAATATTACAACTTTGTTTTAAAAGGACAAAATTGAAAGTGTATGTTCCTGAGGAACTTAATTACATTCCAGAGAGTAATCACAAGTGTTTAATTACATATTTAGGCAAAACTTCTAGGGTTAGTTTATAACCCAGGTCAGGGATGTTACAAATTATCCACCCCTTACAAGGATTTCGTCCCCGAAATCGATAAAACATATTAGGAGAAAAGAGCAGGGTATTTCCTTCTCATCTCATCCTCTAGTCCCCAAGTGGCTTCTTCGACACCACGGTGATTCCAGAGGACTTTCACAAGGCTTATATCTTTCTTCTTTAGCTTTTTAATTTTGTTATCAAGGATTGACACTGGTCCCTCCTCATAGGTTATATCTTCATTCAATTCTACTTCCATAGGTTGTAGAACTGACTCGGTGTCAGGGTGACATTTCCTCATCATAGAAATGTGAAACACAGGGTGTAACTTCTATAGCTCTGGAGGTAACTCTAGTCTATAGGCTACCTTTCCAACTCGTTCAATGATTGGATAAGGTCCCATAAATCTAGGAGCTAACTTCCCTTTCCTTCCAAAATGAAGGACTCCTTTCCAAGGTGAGACCTTAAGGTACACTCTGTCTCCAACCTAGAACTCTAAGGCTCTACGACGTCTGTCAGCATACGACTTCTGCCTATCTTGTGCAGTCTTAAGTTGTTGTTGTATAACTTTGATCTTCTTTGTAGTCTGCTGCACAAGATTAGGACCTAACAACTGATGTTCACCAGTCTCATACCAACATAAAGGTGATCTACAATGTCTACCATACAAGGCTTCATAAGGTGCCATGTCAATACTATGTTGATAGCTATTGTTATAGGCAAACTCTATCAAGCTTAGGTGTAGATCCCAACTTCCAGTAAACTGGAGAACACATGCTCTCAACAAGTCTTCCAAGGTCTGTATAGTCCTTTCTGACTGTCCATCAGTCTGTGGATAAAAGGTTGTACTAAACCTTAACTTGGTGCCTAAAGCTCTGTGTAACTGCTCCCAAAAATGACTGGTAAACTGGGGACCTCTGTCAGAAACTATAGTGACAGGAACTCCGTGCAATCACACTATCTCTTGAACATACAACTGTGATAACCTTTCAGCAGAATAGGTTGTTTTGATAGGTAAGAAATGCGCTGTCTTTGTCAACCTATCAACAATCACCCAAATGGAATCATGTCCTTTGCTTGTACTGGGTAGACCAACAACAAAGTCCATGGTCACATGGTCCCACTTCCATTGTGGTATGGGTAAAGGTTGCATTGTTCCTGCAGGCTTTTGGTGTTCAGCCTTAACTTGCTGACACACACAACACCTTAGAACAAACTCAACAACATCCTTCTTCATCCCAGGCCACCAATACATATCTTTTAAGTTTCGATACACCTTGGTGCTCCCTGGATGCATAGCATACATTGAAGAATGAGCTTCTTCCAGGACTATCTTCCTCAAATCATCCACATCCGGTACTATCATCCTTCCATGATAACATGCCACTTGATCATCTGAGTCATGGAAACCATCTCGCTTCTCACCACCATACTCAGATCTGATCTGTTGAACTGCAGGATCAACTTGATGTGCCTCCTTTATCTGCTCTCTTAGGGTAGGTTTGATATGCATCTCAGCTAACAAACTGGCTAACAATGACACCTTCAACTGCACATTGTCTTGCCTTAAAGAGATAAGCATATCTCTCCTAGATCATACTAAGAAACTTAGTTTTGCTCTATCCATGGTTGATGTTGTTGATTTCCTACTCAAGGCATCTGTAACCACATTGGCCTTCCCTGGATGGTAATCAATTATACAATCGTAGTCCTTGATTAACTCCATCCAACGATGTTGCCTCATGTTAAGCTCATGCTGAGAGAAGATATACTGAAGATTCTTGTGGTCTGTGAAAATCTGGAATGTTTCTCCGTAGAGATAATGTCTCCAGATCTTCAAGGCATGAACCACAACAGCCAACTGTAGATCGTGTGTCGGATAATTCTCCTCATGTTTCTTAAGCTGTCGGGAAGAGAAAGAAATCACTTGCTTATCCTACATCAACACACATCCAAGTCCATTCTTGGAGGCATCATAGAAAACTACATAACCTTTTCCTTGCTCCGGTAGCACAAGCAAAGGTGCACTTGTCAACCTCTCCTTCAACAGTTGAAAAGATTGTTGACACTTATCACTCCAAGAAAAAGGGACATCTTTCTGGGTTAACTTTGTCAAGGGTAAGGCTATAGAACTGAAGTTCTTAATGAACCTCCGGTAGTAGCCAGCTAACCCTAAGAAACTTCGAATCTCCTTCGGTGTCTTCGGTTGTTCCCACTATAGAACAGATTCTACCTTTTTAGGGTCAACACGAATACCCGAGGCAGATACCACATGTCCAAGAAAAGATACTTCCGGCAACCAAAACTCACACTTGCTAAACTTAGCGTATAGCTTGTGTTCTCTTAGCAAGGTCAAAGTTTGGCGAAGATGTTGTTCATGCTGCTGAGCATCCTTACTATAGATCAGAATGTCATCTATGAAGACGACAACACACTGATCAAGGAAAGGTTAGAAGATTCTATTCATGAGTTCCATGAATGCAGCTGGTGCATTAGTTAGTCCAAACGACATAACTGTGAACTCATAGTGACCATATCTCGTCCTAAAAGAAGACTTGGATATGTCACTGTCCTTAATATGGAGTTGATGATATCCAGATCTCAAATCTATTTTTGAGAAGACTGTTGCACCACGCAACTGATCAAAAAGATCATCAATCCTCGGCAGAGGGTACTTATTCTTTATTGTTACTTTATTAAGTTGTCTGTAATCAATGCACAACCACATTGACCTGTCTTTCTTTTTAACAAACAAAACCGGAGCACCCCAAGGTGAAGTACTCAGTCGGATGAAAGCCTTCTCAAGTAAATCTTGAAGCTGTTTCTTGAGTTCTGCCATTTTGGCAGGCGCCATCCTATACGGTGTCTGGGCTATGGGTTGTATATCTGGGACCAAATTGATTTCAAAATCAATTTCCCGAGGCGGTGGTATACCGGGAAGTTCTTCAGGAAACACATCCTCGAATTCCCTGACTACAGGAACTTTAGCAGGGTTGGGGCTCTCCTTGGTAGTATCTACCACGTGGGCCAAGAATGCATAACATCCTTGCCTCAGCATCTTATCAACAACCATAGCGGACACAAGACAGGTGGGTAGAATCTTTCTTTCTCCTTGAGAGATCCATGTGTTGCTATCATCAACAAACACAGCCATCTTGGATTCACAATCCAAGACAACCCTATACCTTTCCAAGGTATCCATCCCAAGAATTATATCAAATACTTGCATATCAAGTGGTATAAGATCCACTTGAATGTGATGATCAGAAAAGAAAAGGATGCAGGGAGAGCATACCTCCTACAAAACAGCAGACCCTCTCAATAGAGTCTCTAACAACAAACTATTTGCCCTATGACTGACTGTCATATTGCAGTTACGGATCACTCTTTGAGTGATAAAGGAGTGCGTAGCACCCGGGTCAATCAAAACAGATACAACGCAGGATTTAGACATATCATAATATAAAAGTTCCATCTGACCTGCCACAACCTGTGGATTGACCACTGCATCAGGTGGGTTCATAGCATAGAACCTTGTTGTCATCTGAGGTTGAGTTGGTGCTGATGATCCAGCTTGAGACGCTTGTCCACATCCTCTAGCTGCTCCTTGAGATTGCCTTCTTTGTGATCCCTGTTGACTCTATCTCAGAGGCTGTGTCACACTAACAGGCCTAGACCTGCAGTCCTTCATCAAGTGTCCCACCTTCCCATAGTTGTAGCAACTTCTCTCCTGTTGTTGTGGTCTTGGTGGTCCAGTGACTGACATTGATGCCAAACTGTGAGTCTCTTGAGGTGGTAGACCCCGTCGACTACCTCTACTTGGAGACCATTGAGTCTGCGAACTCGATCTGGGTGGTGGAGGGGTAGGTGCAAAGAATCTAGGCTTCTTAAAGTCACTAGATGACAAACCCTAGAACTGTGGATATCTCTTTTGGGTTTGCCTCTTCTCGACCACAGATCTCTCTATCCTTCGGACTGACTCAACGAAGGTAGAGAACCTTTCCCGGTTTTCTAAGGCAGACACGGGAGTAGTCATGTCAGCATTCAAACCCTTCTCAAACCTCCTGATTCTTTCTTCTTCTGTGGCAGCCATGTGCGGACAGAACCGCAACAACTCCATGAACTTAGCTTCATACTCGCTAATGTTCATCATGTCCTGCCTCAATCTCTCAAACTGAGAGATCTTCTCGTCTAGGAAGGTCTTCGGGAAATATCTGTGGACAAATTCTCGTCGAAAGTCTTCCCACGAGATCTCTATTCCAGGCCTCTTCTGCTCTTCCATGGTCCACTAGTGACCAACACTTCCTTTGAGAAGATAGACAACATGTCTAACCTTCTCAGCTTCAGAGATGTTAAGAATTCTAAAAGCTTTCTCCAACTCTGTTAACCACAGATCAGCATATGTGGGGTCGGTTGTCCCAAAGTATTCGGTAGCTCCGACACGACGAAGTCGCTCGAACGTCTTACCGATACCTTGTCCTTCAGGATGGACAGGTGCCCTAGGTGCAGGCATGGGCATCATGTCAGTTATGTGTGTCATGGCAGTCATAAACTGCCTAAACAGCGCTTGCACAACTGGGTTACCCATGTCAGCTGGGTCAAACTAAGGTGGCTCCCTGGGTGGCTCAAGTGCTGGCTTCTCTAGTTCTGGGTGCCTTGCCTCTTCCCAAGGTGCAGTGACACTACTTTCCACCACGTACTCCTCATGTGGCTCAGACATCCTTATATATCTTCTTCTCCTGAGGAGCAGAAGATTCTATCAGATAAGGAAGGAACACTAAGGATAGACTCGACATCCTAATTCCTATGTCTCTGTAGACTCAACAAACCTAGAGCTTTGATACCACTTAATTATGGGCTCTGATCTCCAAAACCCGAGATAAACATAGCGGAAGCGATATAAACTTAGAACAAGCGATTCGATTAATAGTGGAATACTAAAAATCATCGAAAATTAAAACTTTTTGAGATAATAATTTGAAACCATAAAATTTCCTTCATAGAAACAAGATAAACTATTTACATCTCTATTAAATTACTTCTTGAGTAATTATATACAACATGTTACAAAAATCTCAAGAGTCAAACCAAAATCTCAGACCATTAACTCCAAGGACCTGAGAGTACAGAGACGACATGGGACTATCTAACTACACAACTCAGCAGTCAGTATCTCCACCTAAGATTCACTGCTTCTCCTGGTGCTGCTACTGGTATTGGTCACCTGTAGATTGGTTCCTGCGTCCTCGTCGACCACCTAAAAAGTTGAAATCTATGGGGTGAGACAATTTTAAATAATTGTCCCAGCGAGAGTTATAACTCTCTGCCAGAAGCTTTAATATAGCACTCAAAGAACAATCATAAGTAATGAAAGCTTTTAAGGCAAGTAACAACAAATCTATATTAAGCAAAACAACAGCATTTAAGAAAATGAAGAACATATGTACTGAGCAGTGTAACAACATTCATGTATCTCGTAGTTCAACCTAAGAAGATATCTACGCGGTTGATTATGTTTTAAAAACATCATTATGCCCTGCGGAGATGAGGTATACCACTCATACTCCAACCGATCACTTTTAAGTCGCATCGGTATCATACCTAGGTCATCAAAAGAGCTGGATTCTTATGACCTCATCTTCCTCAGTCAGAGAGAGGATAAACATGCAGGACATCTAGTGTCTCTGCTACTATAGCTTACCAGGGTATTCTGGTTCTTCGCTATTAGAGTCACAGTGGCATTCTACACTCTCTTCGCTATCGAAAGATTTCTTGTTTATCTCTCATCGACGCGGTATAAAGGATTTCCTCGGGAGAATAATGTTACATCACCCCGGCATAAACATATAGTGAAAGGTTGATGGATTAGGATACATCTACATCAATTCCTACACTAGGATGTAAGGAGTTACACATCCAATTTCCCCCACATACTCAAAAGTATGTGATCCAGGAATTCCCTTAGGAAAACCTGTTTCACCATCATATAACTTCTGACTATGATGGATCTATGATCAGGGCTCTATATGGTATGATTATACTTGATTAGTTAGGTACATTTCAGTATTCTTTTAACATCATACATGTTCTCAAGCATTAGTCATTAGCATAACAGATATGAAAGTAGAATACTAAATGTAACAAGTCTAACTCACATCAATTATCATTTCTCAATCATCTTATCACAAGTCATCTCATGACCTTGGTGATACTCATGGCTATTACAGCCTTATCATCTCATAGGATGTCATTTTCTGAGTAAACAGGATATGTCACTATTCATAAAGCTAATAACATGCTTTCAATGAATATGGTATCATCACCCTTACCTAGACATGATCATCATTATATAAGCACATGCATGGTTAATTCAACTAATGACGGTAAACAATTCATTTCAAGAGTTGTGCCTTCATACTCTTCATAAGAGTTAGGTTCCTTGATTTCCGTCAATTAGGGTTTACTATTCACATTACATGTTATCACCCTAGAATTAGGGTTTACTATTCACTTCATGATGATTTGGGCTCATAACATCATCATGTATGAGAAACATCACCATTGATGCCTTCAGATTAGATTAAGATTCATCAATTATCATAATTAGGGTTTCCATGATCTCACATAGGTGGATCATACCCTAATCATGCATATTCATACACATTGAAGGTACTTTACTTGAGTTCCAACCATAATTGGTACTTTCTCTCTCCTATTATTAGTAGATGGTGATTACATCACTCTATATTAGGTTGGGTTAAGTTCTCATTGATTAACATAGGCCAAAACACCACTTATAAGACATTATGGTTTGGTTTAAACAAGGTATCAATCAATTAAACCCTTCAGGGGTATATTGGTAAAATGCCCCATTGATCATCATCATGGGTCAATTCATTAGTTACTTGGTCCCTTAATGTCCTAGGGTACCATTAGGGTTTAGATTATACTACCATTGGACCAATTAAAACCTTCAAAGTACTAAGCAAACACAACCCTAAAGTCTCCAAACAGTTACACACATTCAACCTCCAAACGGTCCTGAGACCGTTTGGATGTGTTGACCATTTCCTAGGGTTGACTCCAAGACCGCATGACACTCAAGGTCATTTTCCCTCAAATGGTCTTAAGACCGTTTGGGTGTGTTGACTGTTTGAGGAAGTTTGACTTCCAAACCGTTTGAGGTTATGCGACTTGAAATCGTTCGATCTTAAACGATCTTGAGGTCGTTTGAGCCCAAACGGTCTCAAGACCGTTTGGCCTCAAACGGTCTTGAGACCGTTTGGATCCAAACGTTCTTCAGACTGTTTGGTCCAAATGGGCTCAAAACCGCATGGACCTCAAAGGTGAATCAAAGGTTATAATCAGTTGGGATATCTTATGTTGAATCCATCAATTGGCCATGTCATTGTTAATCACTTATAATTTGAGTCAATTAGGGTTAAGATTAATCAATTGGAAACCAAATTGACCCTCAATAGAAAGCCAATTAGGGTTGAATCCAACTCAATTAGGGTTGAATCCAACTCAATTAGGGTTTTCAATCGGCTAATCATCAATGTTCATCAATGTGAATCAAGTAAAGGTTGAACCCATCAATTGACCTCCAATTGGTCCCAAACTTGGCCCAAATGGTCTTGAGATCGTTTGGACATCCTCCAAACGGTCTTGAGACCGTTTTACCAAAGTTTCAACAAAAACTTAGTCGATTGGATAAGGGTTAAACCCTAATTAGGTCTAAAAATCAGCATTTTTATCAATTCATCAACTTATTGAAATTGGACCCTCAAACCATCAAATTACCATGACCCTAGACCTCCAAACGGTCTTGGGTTGTCACCAAACGGTCTTGAGACCGTTTGGATGAACCCCCAAATGGTCTTGAGACCGTTTGGGTCCTTCAACCCAAAGTTCACCAAAATCTATCCTTGAAAACAGCAATTCAACCCGATTAGGGTTTAGGGGGTTGAAGTGCCTTCAACTTGTAATTGGTTTGGAATTAGGTTATGATCCTTTGTAGGAATTAAATTCAATATGTTTAAAACAGACCCTTAAATGGTATTCCCTTGGTCATCCCTATCAAATGGTCTTGAGACCGTTTGATTCTAAACGGTCTTGCAAGACCGCATGAGATCAAACGGTTTGAGACCGTTTGATCTCAAACGGTTTGAGACCGTTTGATCTCAAACGGTTTGCAAACCGTTTAGACCAAAAGGGTCCAAGGTCATTTGATAAAGTTGCCTAGGAAGTCACGCCCATCATCTTCAACCTCTGTTAAGGTCGGTTACTCCATGGATTACTTGCAAGGATGCAAGGAAGAGTGGGGAAGAAGAAGAACTAAGTATAATTTGCAAGAAAATAGATATGCATAATAAAGCAAGAAGTTTAGAGTTATAAAACCCACCTCAAACGTTGTTCTTAGAGCTCCAAGCTTCCAAGATTCAAGCCTTTAATGGCTACTTGAGCTCCACAGGTTGGCCGAAGGTGATTCTCCAAGGAAAGGATGGGGATGATCGGCTAAAACAAGAAAACTTAGTAAATTAACCATGAAACCAACCTTATACAAGGAATTCCTCCAAGAATCCGAGCTAGAAGATGGTTTCTACTCACCTTAGAACTACTTGGTCGTCTCCTTGAACTCCTGAGCTCTGCCTTGGTCGGTTGAGCAAGATGGGAAATGAAGAAGAGGAAGGGTACGTTTACTTGGTTTGCAAAGGAATTGGATTATATAGTTTAGGCTAAATTTCACCATAAGGACTTCGAATTTGCAAGGCACGTCCAAACCATTCTAACTTAGGTAAATCCCATCAAAACTCATGATTTAAGGGTAAGGAAAACCAACATACAATCTAAGGTACATATGTGAAGGATCTCCTTACTCATACTAGGTGAATTTTACTACAAAGTTCATTCTTCTTATCTGATTATTTCATTGAAGCACCCCTTTCATAATTTCTACTCTAAATGATGTCAAGAGTCAAAAACGATATTCTAGAAAGTGTATTTTACAAGTTGCACTCCACATTTTGGATAAATTACACTTTACTCCAAAATTAGGGTTTTTAAGCACCAGGATCATTCCACAAGCTGCATCTGGATGCCCAAGCTTGGTAAATCCATCATATCTCATCATATTCACTCATATGATGTCTCATCATCAGAGGAACATCTTAACCTGTGTAATTTTACAAGTTAAACCCCTTAACTGGGTAATTTGCACACAGGTCCCTGCATTACAAAACAATATTACAACTTTGTTTAAAAAGGACAAAATTGAAAGTGTATGTTCCTTAGGAACTTAATTACATGCTAGAGAGTAATCACAAGTGTTTAATTACATATTTAGGAAAAACTTCTAGGGTTAGTTTATAACCCAGGTCAGGGATGTTACATTTACAGCCCATCAATCTCATATGTTGCCACTTAAACATAGGCAACATAGCATACATCACTATTCATAAAGCTTATAGCACGCTTTTAGTGAATATGGTATCATAACCTTTACTTGGATATGATAATTTCCTTATAAGAACCTTCATGGTCAATTCAATTGATAATAGTAAACAATTCATTTCCAGATCGGTAATTTATAAAGCAGAATAACCTTTCAAATCAAGAGTTGTACCTTCATGCCATCACTAAAGATAGGTTCCTTCATTAATATCAATTAGGGTTATTCAATCCCCTTCATTATGATTAGGAATAACGATTCCTCATCTCATACTTCAATCATGAAGATTCATGCTTGAAAGCATGATATGGAATTATGGTTTATTGTACATTTCATCATATCACCCTCAATTACGGTTTACTATTCACATTATATGTATTTACCCTAGAATTAGGGTTTATTATTCACTTCATGGTGAATTGAGCTCATAGCATCATCATGTATGAAAATTATCATCTTTGATGCCTTCAAATTAGGTTAAGATTCATTAATCACCATAATTAGGGTTCCCATGATCTCATCATGATGGATCATACCCTAATCATGTGTGTTCACATATATTGAAGGTATTTTACTTGATTTCCATTCATAATTGGAGTCTTCTCTCTCCTATCACTAATGTATTATGTTTACATCACTCTAGATTAGGTTAAGTTAAATCAACTTTGATTAACATAAGTCAAGTTATCACCATTATGGTCATTAGGGTTTGCTTGATCAAGGGGTGTCATCTACTTGGACCCTTCAGGGGTACCTTGGTAATGTTCACCATTTATCAAGGCATACATCAACCAACTCATTACTTGTTCCCTTAATGTCTTTAGGTATCATAAGGGTTTAGATTAAACGACCATTGAACCATCTAAGCCTTCAAAACATTAAGAAATCTTGACCTTAAAAGACCCCAAACGGTTTTGGACTCTCAACCTCCAAATGGTTTTGAAACCATTTGGAAGGGTTGACCGTTTGGCACCTTTGACCTTCAAGACCGCATGAAAAAGATCACACTCAAGATCGTTTGCCCGGTCTTGAAACTATTTGGTCACGTTGACCATTTAGTCAGGTTTGACTTTGAAACCATTTGAGCAAATCGGCCTTGAAACCGCATGAATCTAAACGGTTTACAAACCGCATGAATCCAAACGGTTTTGAAACCATTTGGACCCAACCGGTCTTGAGACCGTTTGGACACCATTTGGCCCCAAACGGTCTTGAGACCATTTGGATTCAAACGGTCTTGAGATCGTTTGGTCCAAACCTCTCAAAACTGCACGGACCTAGAAAGTGCATCAACACTTGTAATTAATTATGGTTTTCAGTGTTGAACCCCTCAATTGATTTCATACTTGTTAACCACTTATAAATTAAGGTAATTAGGTTAATCCTTAACCAATTTTACACTCAATTGACCCTCAATTGATAGTCAATTAGGGTTGGGACCCATTGAATTAGGGTTTGAAGTCGATCAACCTTCAACATTTATCAACATGAGTCTAATTGAAGTTGAACCCATCAACTATCACCCAATTGAGCCATGACCTGACCCCAAACGGTCTTGGTATCATTTGGACATCCTCCAAATGGTCTTGAGACCGTTTTTCCAAAGTCACATCAAAATCTAAGTCAATTTGTTAAGGGTTGAACCCTAATTAGGTTACAAATCAACACTTTTGATTATTTCAACAACCTATTATGATTGAACCCTCAATTGATCAAATGCTCTTCACCCTAGACCTCCCAACGGTCTTGGGTGATCACCAAACGGTCTTGAGACCGTTTGGGTGATCCCCAAATGGTTTTGAAACCGTTTGGGCCGGTCAACCCAAACTTCAACAAGATTGGTCCATTGAAATCAGCAATGAACCCGATTAGGGTTTAGGTGATTAAAGTACCTTCAACTTGAGATTTATTTGCAATTAGATTATGATTCTTTGTAGATTATTAATTAATAATGTGACCAAAAGACCCTCAAATTGTCAAGGGCTGGTCAAACCTTCCAAACGGTCTTGGAGACTATTTGAATCTAAACGGTCTCGCAAACCGCATGAATCCAAACGGTTTTGAAACCGTTTGGTTTCAAACGGTTTTGCAAACCGTTTAGACCAAAAATGCAAGAACGTTTGATAAAGTTACTTTGGTAATCACTCCCATCATCTTCTACCTCCGATCAGGGTCAGTTTCATCATGGTCTTAGTTTTAAGAACTCGTAGAAGATTGGAAGAAGGAAGAGCAAGCAACTAATGCATAGAAAGAAGATGTATAACAAATTTTAAGGGTTTAGAGTTATAAAACCCAACTTAAAGTCGGTCCTAGAGCTCCAAGCTTCCAAGATTTAATGGCGTCTTGAGCTCCATAGGTCGGCCAAGGTGTTTCTCCAAGAATTGGTTGGGAAATGAGCGGCTAGAAGAAAGAACTAGCTAAGAATACTAGCAAACCAACCTTGCAACATGATTTCATCCACAAATACGAGCAAGATGATGATCGATCCTTACTTAGAACTCCTTATCCATTCTCCTCTGCTCCAGGGCTCTGCTCTGATTCGGTTTAAGCAAGGGGATAAGAAGGGAAGTGAGGAAACGATCGTTTGTTTGTAAAGGAGTGGTGACTATATACCTTTGGGGTTATTTCCAAAACAAAGATAACTTTTTCTCTTATTCTCAATTGGGTCCTCCTCTCCTTATAAGGCACGTAACTCCTTCTTTTCTTAAACCAAACTTCTTCTTAAACCAAGATCTAGAGGAAAAGAAAGCCAAACCTCCTATTACGTTGCACACATATAAGGGGTCATTTGCTTTCAACTTGGTGATTTAATTACAAGGGTTATCATTCTCATTTGATTATACAATTGAAGTGTTCTTTTCATCATTTTACTCTTAAATGATGTTAATAGTCATAAAAGATACTCTAGAAGGTGTATTTTACAATTTGCACCCTTGGTTTTGGGTAAATTGCACTTTACACCAAAATTAGGGTTTTAAGCACAAGGATCGCTCCACAAGCTGCATCTTGATGCCCAAGCTTGGAGAATCCATCATACTTCATCATATTCATTCTTATGATGTCTCAACACCAGATGAACATCCAAAGATGTACAATTTACAAGTTAACCCCTCTAATTGGGTAATTTGCATATAGATCCCTACATTACAAAACAATATTACAATATTATTCAAAAAGGGTAGAAATAGAAATATATGTTTCTTAGGAGATTTAATTACATACCAAAAGATAACCACAAGCATTAAATTACATAATTAAGCAAAACACCTAGGGTTAGCTCATAACCCAGGTCAGGGATGTTACACAAAGTAAATATGACATGACACAATTAAAAGAATAATAATGAAAATGTGATATCCTAATGAATATAATTCTAATAAGCCAATTTTTTAATAAAATCATAAAAGTGGAACCTTTAGGTGATCCATGAGAACCTGAGCTATGTGAAATTGCTTGAGAAGATTCAAAACTCCCATGTTAAGAAGTTGAAAAATAAGGAGTTTAAGTTAGCAAAAGTTTTGGTGGAATTTTAATGGAAACAACCTGGGAGTTTAGTGGTGAGATGTTGCATACTCACCCTTATCACTTTGCTTTAAATTTTGAGGATGAATTACTCTTTAAGGGGCAGAGTTCAATAATATAACAAACTTTGACATATTCTCTTGTTTGCGCTTTCCCAATATTTTCCTATCATTTCTATCATTTTTGACCTTGATGCTTAAATTGTGGAATTTATGATGGTTTGGTGAACATTTGTTCAATAATTATACCAATGGAAAGGTTTATGCACAAATACCCCGGTGAAATCTTAGTTAAGGATCTAAAATTTAAAATCACTGCTTAAGTGGAATAATGGTAAATAAATCCATGTTAGAAGTGTAAGGCCCCAAACCTTAGTTAATGTATTAAATAAGCTTTAATACCATAATTAAGTACTATAAACCTTAAACTAACCTTTTTAGGTGTTTTGAAATCATGAGACAATGTTAAGTTTCAAGTTTGGTCCAATTTGGATGATGTTTGTGCAAGCTATGCAATTATATGCACATTTTGGACTTTTATGCAACATACCCAATTCAGAGGTTTTCTTTGTAAATTGTCACATGCATTATAATATTTAGATATTCCCTTAACATTATTGAGTTTTTGAACCATGGGGAACCTAGTTGCACCTTGTTTTGAAGGTGTTACTTTCCAAGGGCATTATAGGGATTACCCTCTTTATAAATGAACTTATTTTTAAAAGCTATCAACCAGTGCGGTTATTTCTTTGTTTGAAGGATGGTGTGGATGGCCTACAAGTCCCCATGGATTTTTAGGACCGACCTTAGATATACAACAAGTCTCTATGAGCTGTCCTCTTGCATGGCCATGACGCCTTAGCCTAAGGACACATGGAAAGTCCCATAGACACCTCATGCTTGCCCCCTTCTTAATAAAGCCATGCCTACCCATTCTCACCTCCCAATCTAAGAAGAAATCATCTCCTTCTTTTTCCCCCAACTTAGAGCAATGTTCCTTCTATGTTTGGCCACAAAGTTGTTGTCCCAGGTAAAACAGGGTGCCTACCTTGGTGAAGAAGGCTCCTAGGGTTCCAAATTTCTCTATTTAGGATTTCTTAAGCCCCTCCTTGGTTATTTCAACCAAAACTAGTAAGTATCGTCCTTTCCTTCCCTGTTTTCATGCTATTAGTCTTCCTTCCATCTTCCTCCAAGTTGGAACCATGATATTCCATGGTGAAACTCCACCTAGAGCCCTAAAACATCTCATCTCCATGATCTTTTGCTAGGATTTGCACCTCTAAATTGGAGAAGGTGATCTTTGCTCAAGAAAGGAGCTTGGCTTAGAGCAACCAGACCTTGTAATCTTGGATCCTTGTTGTTTGGACCTTCTTACCTTCCTAGATGAGAATTTTGTTAACCCCCTTCTCATATATTGCTTACTACATGCTTAAAACTCATGCTTCTATGTTTAAAATCGATGATCTCCATCTCTATTTACCATGTTTCCTAGGGTTTTGGTTTCTTGCTATTTTACCTTCTCTTGAAGCTTTAGTTTGGTTACCCATGCAACGTCAAACCTGATATTGGGTCAAATGGTGTTTTCTCCCTCTCCCTCTCTCTTCAATTATCTCGATCAGTTTGATGATGTGGCAATTTCCTATTGGTCATTATTGAAAAATTCAAATCTTCTAATCCACTTGTCCAAATTTGACAAATAAATATGTTTTGGAATTGTAAAATTAATATATATATAATAAAAATATTTTCAAGGTCTGATTTTATGGTTTGACGAAGGGTGATTTTTATAAAATGAATTTAGTGCATAAAAACCCTAAAAAGTGCATCTTAATCCTCATAACTACAAAATTAACATAAAAATATGTTTTCTTGATTAGGAGAACCTAATAAGTTCATTGGTAATTTTTTCGAAGCCTAAATCTGAGTTTTTCTAAAAAGTTATGAAATCAGGTTTTCTATACATTGATATGCATTATGTACTCTAATACATATTAATACATTGAAAATAGGCAAAGTGGAACTTGGGCTCAATTAAAGTGGTGAAAGTTAGTAATTGTTATTGCTAATAAAGGTATGTGCAATCCATATTTATGTATGTGCAATCCATCTTTATGTATGTGCAGTCTTACACCCTAAGTTGGGATATTTGTAGACCAAACCCTATATTTCCCTAATTAGGCTTTAATGACCCCTATTTTCTCTTTCTTTTGTTAAATTTCCTCAAAATCAGTAATGATATTCTTTTTCTTGGGTCTTGTACCCCAATGCCATGTTTTAATTGATATGATGCTTTTTCTTGCCATGAATTCTTTTCTAGCATGTTGATTTTATGGACTTAGCTATAGTAGTGGTACTTATGTACAACCATCCGTAGATAGGGCATGTATTAATTAACCCTGGGGAATGTCTTATTCTCCCCCATAAAAATATGTGTAGGTTATTGGGAATGTATTAATTCTCCCCTCACCTATAGGTTGAGGTCCGATAGGTGCCTTAACCCTACTTAGTTAAGGTAGTCATAATTATCATACATGTAACCTTTTATTATATTTTTTTATGGAAAAAATCTATTTTTATTATGCCTCATACTCTTGTTCTCTACATCTTATGATGAAATCTTAGCCTTTACTTTCATGTCATTCCTTATCTATTATTCTTTTCATTATGAGAGACTGGAAGACACCTGTTTGCACAGACGCAAACCCACGAACACCTGAAGGGCGTTCCAAAGCATGAGTCCAGCAAGAAGCACGCCACCGAAATACACCAGCTGAAGCAAAGACGCCACCGAGAGCAAGCCCCTGGCAATGACTATGTAAAACGTCGATCATCTTGAGGATGACCCAAATCACTACAATAGAGAGCTCTGGGCCATCTTCCGAATCGCCAGGGGGGAAAGGAGAAGCTCGAGATGCCCCTAATCACCCTACACCTCGCGAAGCAGACGAGATTGGTGCAAGGGGAAGAAGAAGAAATAAACTGCCCCCCCCCTGGAACCCAACCCCACCCGAGATGCCAGTTTGCACATAAACCAGACTGTCGTTGACGAAGTGTCGTTGAAACCAGCGTCGTTGACAACAGCCTGCCTTGGTCTCCAATCTGAGCCGCCCTGGCTTCGTGGTTGAGAAGGTAGACGTCGTCTTCAGGAGGCCCTGGACCTCTAGCCTAATGACGAGTCGACCATCCTTGTCATCGTTGGTGGTGGGGGGCGCGCTGCCGAATTGGTCGAAAGCAGCCAAGCGGCAGAACCAAACCCGCCAAAATCACCTGCTGCGAGAAGGATCGACAGCGAGGAACCCATATCTGGTTAGCACTTTCCAACCGTCACCCTTGAACGGGAAGTAATCGACCAGGTCAAACAACCACATCTCTGACCCGGGACTGCTCCTCGCGCCGCTGCACAAATCATCAACTAGCTCATCTGAGGCAAGCGCCCAACGACCACTCCCAAACCACCCAACGTTGCGCTGCGACTATCTCTACACTAACCGAAACCGCACCGAGACTATTAGGGCCAGGGGGAGGAAAGCATCAAGGAAGATGCTCCCTCCCACCAGCGGCAGCCGCCGGGGAGGATTCTAGTGAGAGGGGAGAGCAAACCCTAGAGAGAGAGACAACCACCCACGTTTTAAAAACATAAGATTTCCCTGCTTAGTTTTATTTTAATAACTTCTATAATAATGTTTTGTAAATACATAAGATTTCCCTACTTAGTTTTATTTTAATAACTTCTAGAATAATGTTTTGGCAGAGAGTTATATCTCTCGCTGGGGCAATTTTTCAAGTCTCACACCCGTGGGATCCAACATTTTTAGGTGAACGCGGACAAGAAATAGAAATCCCTACAGCAGTGGAAAGACAGCAACAACAGGGACAATAGTGAGATCTCAGGTGGAGATACTGTCTGTCAAGTCATATAAATAGTAGTCCTATGTGTCATCTCTGTACTCTCAGGTCCTCAGAGTTAGTAGTTAGTGTTTTTAATGAATCGATCTGAGATTTTGGCTTGATGCCTCGAGGTTCTTATGTTGTCTGTATATAATGATAACAGGGTAGTTGATGTTTATAATCCTCGAGAAGAGATGGTACAAGTTATGTACTTATGAATCAGATGTGAATGTAATATATTGCTTCTTGATAAAAGAGCTTTCCTATGTTTGGATCTCTTCGCAAAAGGTTTTAAATTTTAGTGATTTTTCAGTAATTCTGTTGTTAACAATCGCTTCCTCTTAAGTAAATCTTGTTTTTGTAAGTTGGATGCCACATAAACAATGATCTCTTGTGAATAAAATAATGTGAATAATCATGATGGATAGAAATAAATATAAAGAAAGATGAGGATAAAGAATCCCTAATCTGATGTAGAATCCATTTCATGCCAAGGATGAATGTTGATAATCTAGATAAAATTGAGAACGAATGACTTTAAGGGGGACAACTATAAGATTATGATATAAATAATGAAACGAATAGAATCATACTATGAAGAAACGAGAATAAATGATGACATGATAAGTTGATATGATATTAATCTACACCCTTTCTATGGTTAGAGGACAAGAAACGTTTGAACCATATGTTTTAGGAGTAGGCTTGTTCAACATGAATGTGTTTCAGCCATAGAACAAAGCCATGATGGTAATAATCAAGAGGAAAAGTGAGGTAATGTGGAACAGTTCCATGTCATGTTGAGTTAGATGTGAAACTATAACAACAAAAATGTTTTTATCAAGGTTGAAAAGGATGAACCTATACATAGAGGTGTACATTTATTGGATGATTTTCAAGAACACAGAAACTAATTTTCTTAACATAGTAAATATTAATAACAAATATATGATAATATGAGTACTTACATGAGAATGAACATAGAATATGATTATCCAACCCTTAAGGGGAAAATGAAGAACATAATGATAAGAAAAGAGACAGAAGAATTATTGACAGATAACAAGTAATAATATTGGAGTATGATAAACTCACTAAATCCTAAAGAGATGCCAAGGAACCTGGGTAAAACGCTAAATGATACATAAAAAGTAGAAGCTAAAAATTACTAATACATGATGTACCTAAGAACCTCAAAGAAACTTAATGATAATCATGCACTAGCTGTGATGGTGCAACATCAATTGTGTCTAAGTGCTTTGAGATAGATTTATAAGATTCTTGTTGTTATTCTCTACCCTAGATTGGAATTTCATGGGAGAAATCCTTTTGAGGGGTTTAGGCCCGTGAGACCATGCAACTATATTTACCCTAACCTTCCTCTAATCTTGATTATATACCATAATTGTCTACTTTATCAATATTTGATACTAATTTATCAAGAGATATCTCTCATTTGGTTCAATTTGCAAGTTATTTGCCCTAGTTTCAAGTTTCCTTGCAAGTTGTGAACTTAATTATAAATTCAATATAGTATGAGGACTTAGTTGCAAATTATCAAAAGATATCCAAACATGTGTTTTCTATCATACTTATACTAATTTTATCTTTAAAATAAATTGGTTAAGAGATGATATTAATTAGGCTTCAATTGGACAATGTTTGCCTTGATCTTATAATTAGAATTATGTTAGTGGACTGGTACGAAATTCCACTAAAATTGTGGAATAAATTGAAATTTGTGTAAGAATTAACTAAGTCCATATTTTCCTTCATAAATGTGTTGCATTTGACGAATTTGAGGACTTTTGAGACTAGTTTAGCAAGGTCAAAATTTTCCTCCTTGCCTTGGGCCTAGATAGTTCTTCTACATTATGGGTTGATTTAGTCTTTTGACATAATAACTTATATCTAACCAAAACCTTGACCCCCTCCTCCGTTTTGCAACTAGGGGACCTTATAAGACGACAAGTAGCACCCTAAAAACTTTTAGGAGCTTTTTGGACCTCTATGGCCATTAATATGTGCTTGCATGTTTGTGCATGTTGGAGATGGAACTTCCTTAGTGGATCTTTGGCCTTGCAATCTCATTTTCACAACCAATCATATAACTTATCATTTCTTATCTATGTTATCTACATTCTTACCCATGTTCTTTTTTCTTATAATGGGACCCACGGTTTTCCACGATGTTTCTTGCTCCAAACAATTGAAGTACCTTCTTTTCTCCTCTTTTGCCCAAGTTTTGTCATGCCTCTTGCATAAAGGAGCTTCGTTGGGGCCTTTGTACGGATAGTCATGAGCATTGATGTAGAGTTTTTGGTTTTGTAGAGTGGAGCTTAACTTCAGCTTCTATGGAGGTTGGGAAGCTTGAGGAAGAAGTTTGCATGTGCTTATATGTCTATGCATGTCTCTGTATTGACGATCAAGCTTCCACGGGACATCTCAAGCTTGTTGGCTTTGTTTGTAGCCTTGAAAATGTAAGATCATCTCTTTACTCTTCTATTTTCTTTTCGCTCTTCACTTATTCGTTCTCTTGGCCAAACTCCATGGTCATGTTGGTTTTATCTTTCTAGAGCTAAAAGTCCCACCTCTCTCTCTCTCTCTCTCTCTCTTACGTGAAACTGGATGTAGCTAGATGGAGCTTTGGGAGGATAATAGTGGTGTTTGATGGCAGATCCACGCGGCATGTAAAAAGAAGATCCTTCCCACATTTTTTAGAGGGGTTGATTACTCTGTAGGCATGATAAAAATGCCTACCCATCACCTGAACTGAATCCAACCCACCCGTAAAATTTGATTTTCAGTCATAATTATGGCCTTGGGTTCGGGTGGGCCGAAAACTGAATTGCCGCTATTTTTCTCGGGCGCGGAAGAACTGCCCGCAAGCGCGAACGGATCGCCCACTTTGCCCGCACAGAACCCGTGGCGCAGTCGGAGGAGGTGACCGTGCGGTGCGGAGAGGCACCTTTGTTAACCCCGCCAAGCTGCCTCTGGGTGAGAACAAACCTCCCCCTCACCCACACCTTGTTGGCTTTGTTTGTAGCCTTGAAAATGTAAGATCATCTCTTTACTCTTCCATTTTCTTTTCGGCTTCACTTATTCGTTCTCTTGGCCAAACTCCATGGTCATGTTGGTTTTATCTTTCTAGAGCTAAAAGTCCCACCTCTCTCTCTCTCTCTCTCTCTCTCTCTCACTTAGGTGAAACTGGATGTTGCTAGATGGAGCTTAGACGGAGCTTTGGAAGGTTAATAGTGATGTTTGATGGCAAATCCACGCGGCATGTAAAAAGAAGATCCTTCCGACATTTTTAAGACGGGTTGATTAATGATAAAAATACCCCCCCCCATCACTTGTGATTTTCAGTCAATAATTCTGACCTTGGGTTCGGGTGGGCCGAAAACTGAATTGCCACTATTTTTCTCGGGCGCGGAACAACTGTCCGCAAGCGCGAAGGGATCGCCCACTTTGCCCGCACAGAACCCGTGGCGCAGTGGGAGGAGGTGACCGTGCGGTCCGGAGACGCACCTTTGTTAATTACCTCGCCAAGCTGCCTCTGGGTGAGAACAAGCCGGCGCCTTTCCCAGCCTCCCCCTCATCCACACCTCGGTCAGGGAAAACCACTTGCCAAAGCCGTCGATCGCCTCCAAAACGCCCTCTTCGTCCCAGACGCCAACCCTTGTGCAGCGGCAGCAGCTCCAGTGCAAGCGGCCTCTCCTTCCTCCTGGGAGTCCTCGACCCCGGCGTGTTGGCCGAGAAGAAGCCGCGAAACTCGTCCTCGTTGCCTTCGGCTGACTCCTCCTCGTCTTCCTCCATGATTGGACTGAACCTTGTTGTCCCGCTGAGCGAGGGCGGCGGCTCGTTGTCGTGGAAAGAAGAAACAATTGCAGAATCTTATAAACGAACAGATAATGATAGCACAGGTCATTCTCGCAGTAGTAGTCTCATGTTTGATAATAGATTTATTTTTAAATCGGCTACAGAACATCTTGAAAGCATGGTGGATATTAACGGTTGCTTATTTAGAGTTTCACGAGACGATCACGCTGATAAAACAGAGTTACCCGCTGAATTAGATAAACTATTGAAAGACTACAAGTGAATCTGGGTCATTCTCGAAGTGGTGACGGTATCATAAATGATCCAAGAACATATGAGCTAGCTTCTAGAAAGCTTGGATGCTTAGATGATACTAGAGAAGATGATCCCTGCAGACTTGCAGAGTTTCACTGGGTCATCTCAGTCCCTAGGCTAATCTATCGGAATTTCACGTTGGCTCTTCAGCGCATCGGGATTTCAATGAAATTGCAACAGAATGTAAAATACTATAGCTTATGTGAGTTGTTTGTAGCCAGGGTTATTTTTTAGATCTTTGCATTGTTGCAAAGTATGTGTATGCCATTCAATTCCATGTAATGTAGAACTGGGATACCTCAAATTTTTGTTGTGTCTATGGCTGTCAGAACCTTGTTGTGTCAATGGGATGTTGTGAGCTTGACACGCTGTCCCATACAACTCAGTTTTATTAGGTTTTATTCAAAACCTTGATATGTCAAGGTTGGTTATGATGTTTAATCAGGTATCCTGGCTCTAGTGATCTATCATATGTAGGAACGAATGTCTATAGTTACAAGTAATACTAATGAAAGTCGTCCGCTCGTTCGTTTGTAGTTTTCTCCAAAAAAAAAAAGTTCTTCTCCGTGTTTACTGAAGTCAGTCAGGAATGCAGGGCTAGGTGTTGTGGGACTGCAAAGTTCTTAATAAAAATACTGATCTGAGTGGTTTTAACTCAATTCGGGCTTTTTTTGGGCCGGATTCAGTTTTGGCGTTAGGTTGAATTTGGGTTTCATTTTTAAAAGTTATATAGATTTCGGTCTAAATCGATCTTTATTTATTGGGGTTCGGGTCAGGTTTGGATCGGTTTGGGGAGAACCCACTCACTGCTATCCCTACTCCATACTTGATTTAATCATGCATTCATAGTCCAAATAAGAGAAAAATGCTAAATCTCACCCTACATACCTAGATCTTCCTCTATATGCTTAAATGTGTGACTATTGTAGGCTAGATTGCGTCATTATGGGATGATCTCAGAATTTGTCGATTCTCTTTATGTTTCATTGTTGATTCGTAATGTAAATAAGGTGTCTTCTTGTGGCCTTAAAGTTGAAAATCTGAAATGTATGTGGTTTTGCCCAAAAATGACTCATTTATAGCTTTTGGGATACCATGATAATGAAAATAAATTATGTGATTTTTATTCCTATATGGGTGATCATCTAGATTGTATATAACATGTTTCTACATATTTCATGGTTCTAGAAATATAATGAACATAGGTCACACTCTCAGAAGTATCTCACCTAGACTTTAGAATAACATGTATGTGCCTAATTGTGATTTAAACAAAACTTGTTCATACTTTGGAATTTGATCTTGAAACCTTGCAAGGTGTTACATGACTATAATATGAAGAAAATTATACTAATAGTGATAATAGTTGAGCATTAATTAATTTTAAAACTCTCTATGGATGAAAATGGCATATTGTGCAATAAATGGGTACTTTTACGGATGTTTTGAACTTAGTTTGATTTCCAGGACTTTCTATACATGACTCTCATTGTAAGATACCCTTACTTGGTCTGATCCTTGAAAACTAATGGGAAATGACCTAGTGAAGTTCAAATTGATATGATCCAAATGGTTATTTGAACCTTATCATGATATTTGTCCTTATTGGTTACATATTGATATGATCTAAATGGTTATTTGAACCTTATCATGATTTTTGTCCTTATTGGCTACTTTGTATATACATACATATATACACATGTGTGTGTGTGAGTGAGTGAGTGAGTGAGTGTGTGTGTATGTGTGTATACATACATACATACATACATACATACATATATGTATACATACATACATACAGACATACACACGACGCCCTCTCCTTCTGTTAGGGTTCCCGGCGATTGCCTGGGAGATTCTGAGGAGGATCGGCGGCCATGGCGGCGGATGCTGCCCCCGCCTCCACCAATCCACCCACCAACCCATCCACCACCACACCACCACGACCCCCACCAAATAATCAAAACCTGGAAACAACAAAGGAGAATGATGTCGGAAAGGAAAAGAAGAGATCTTGGACAGAGATCGTGAAACGAACTCCGGCGCAAGAGAAGGAGTGTGCGGGGATGAAATTCCCTAAACCTACCAAGAAGGATGGCAAAGTGATGGTAGATCTTGATGAAGAGGAATATGGACGTATGAAGGACGTCTGGGAATTCGCAGTTTCGATCTACGTCATGGGCAAACGTCCTTTTTACCCCCACCTATTGGCTTGGATTAGATGAGTATGGAAACCAAGAGGCGACTTCGATGTGATCTCGAAAGAGAAGGGATTCTTCGTAATCCGATTCTCTAATGCAGCAGACAAGAAGACATGCCTCAACAGTGGACCACGATGGTTTGATAGCCATCTGGTAATAACAAAGCACTACACATACGGTGATCCCCTAGTGAAGACATATGTGTCCTCGGGCCCTATCTGGATTCGCATCTCCTCTAATGGCAAGATGTGTACGGAGAAGGCGGCGGGTACGGTAGCTTCAGGGGTAGGCAAGGTGTTGCACGTGGAGACGAGGGCTATAGAAACAGAAGGCACCGATGAAGCTAGAGTCCTAGTCGAGATAGAAGCGGAGGAGTCCAACCGTGACAAGGTTTGGGTTAATGTCCCAGGCAAGGAAGCAATCCCCTTCAGTATCAAGTACGAGTTCGTCCCCAAGAAATGCTCAAGCTGCGGTGTTTACATACATGGCGACGAAGAGTGCCCACAGACGAAGGATACTGAACCTGCTAAGGATGACGATGGCTTCCAAGTACCCAAGAAGGCATGGAGAGAAAAACAGAACAACAACACCACCTCTATCGAAAAAGCTAGCACATCAGGAGATAAGGAAGAAGGTGAAGTGGATGCTAATTCTTTCTGCTCTCTGAGCGAGCCGGAGGAAGAAATAGACAAAATCTTGGATTCTGAGAAGAACCCTAAATCACCACAGAAGGAAAAAGGAAAGGATAAAGATAAGGAAAAGGAGAAGACCCCGGCAGAGGGGAAGGAGAAGTTGCCTGGTAGGCACACTAGGAACAAATGCTAAATCCCTATGTCTGTACTCACGTGGAATGTCAAGGGTGTTTGAAACCCGGACAAGAGGCGTGAGGTGAGGAACTAGATTAAGTCCAGTGGTGTCTCAATGGTGGCTATCTTGGAGACGAAGATTAAGAGAGTTAATAGAAGGAGTGTTTCCTCCATTTTCCTGAATGGTTTGAAGCACATTACTAACCATGATTCTGTAGAGTTGGGCAGAGTCTGTTTAGGTTGGAACCCGAACGCATGGGAGGTAGAGGTGGAGGTCAATAATGACCAGGTCATCTCGTCTATCTATACAAACAAGGGTGGACTGAAGATCTTCTTCTCGGCTGTATATGCCTTCAACCTACATTCGCAAAGGCAGTCCCTTTGGAAGGAATTGTTGGCACAAGCAAAGTGGACAGAACTCCCATGGCTGATCATGGGGGACTTTAACAACGTTAGACTCCAAGAGGAGAAGATGGGAGGAAGGTTGGTACCAGAGGTAGTTCTGAAGTCGTTTAATCAACTAATTAATGAAGCGGAGCTCTGTGAGTTGCCTATGCAAGGGGAGGACATATTTACATGGAACAGAGAATCTAGGCTTCTTAAAGTCCCTAGATGAAGAACCCTGGAACTGTGGATATCTCTTTTGGGTTTGCCTCTTCTCGAACACAGATCTCTCTATCCTTTGGAATGACTCAACGAAGGTAGAGAACCTTTCCCGGTTTTCTAAGGCAGACACGGGAGTAGTCATGTCAGCATTCAAACCCTTCTCAAACCTCCTGATTCTTTCTTCTTCTGTGGCAGCCATGTGCGGACAGAACCACAACAACTCCAAGAACTTAGCTTCATACTCGCTAATGTTCGTCATGCCCTGCCTCAATCTCTCAAACTGAGAGATCTTCTTGTCTAGGAAGGTCTTTGGGAAATATCTGTGGACAAATTCTCGTCGAAAGTCTTCCCACGAGATCTCTATTCCAGGCCTCTTCTGCTCTTCCATGGTCCACCAGTGACCAGCACTTCCTTTGAGAAGATAGACAACATGTCTAACCTTCTCAGCTTCAGATATGTTAAGAATTCTAAAAGCTTTCTCCAACTCTGTTAACCACAGATCAGCATCTGTGGGGTCGGCTGTCCCAAAGTATTCGGTAGCTCCGACACGACGAAGTCGCTCGAACGTCTTACTGATACCTTGTCCTTCAGGATGAATAGGTTCCCTAGGTGCAGGCATGGGCATCATGTCGGTTATGTGTGTCATGGCAGTCATAAACTGCCTAAACATCGCTTGCACAACTGGGTTACCCATGTCAGCTGGGTCAAACTGAGGTGGCTCCCTGGGTGGCTCAGGTGCAGGCTGCTCTAGTTCTGGGTGCCTTGCCTCTTCCCGAGGTGCAGTGACACTACTTTCCGCCACGTACTCCTCATGTGGCTCAGACATCCTTATATATCTTCTTCTCCTGAGGAGCAGAAGATTCTATCAGATAAGGAAGGAACACTAAGGATAGACTCGACAACCTAGAGGTTTGATACCACTTAATTGTGGGCTCTGATCTCCAAAACCCGAGATAAACATAGCGGAAGCGATATAAACTTAGCAAAAGCGATTCGATTAATAGCGGAATACTAAAAATCACCGGAAATTAAAACTTTTTGAGATAAGAATTTGAAACCATAAAATTTCCTTCATAGAAACAAGATAAACTATTTACATCTCTGTTAAATTACTTCTTGAGTAAATATATACAGCATGTTACAAAAATCTCAAGAGTCAAACCAAAATCTCAGACCATTAACTCCAAGGACCTGAGAGTACAGAGACGACATGGGACTATCTAACTACACAACTCATCAGTCAATATCTCCACCTAAGATTCACTGCTGCTCCTGGTGCTGCTGTTGGTATTGGTCACCTGTAGATTGGTTCCTGCGTCCTCGTCGACCACCTAAAAAGTTGAAATCTATGGGGTGAGACAATTTTAACTAATTGTCCCAGCGAGAGTTATAACTCTCCACCAGAAGCTTTAATATAGCACTCAAAGAACAATCATAAGTAATGAAAGCTTTTAAGGCAAGTAACAACAAATCTATATTAAGCAAAACAACAACATTTAAGAAAATGAAGAACATATGTACTGAGCAGTGTAACAACATTCATGTATCTCGTAGTTCAACCTAAGCAGATATACTACGCGGTTGATTATGTTTTACAAACATCATTATGCCCTGCGGAGATGAGGTATACCACTCATACTCCAACCGATCACTTTTAAGTCGCATCGGTATCATACCTAGGTCATCAAAAGAGCTGGATTCTTATGACCTCATCTTCCTCAGTTAGAGTGAGGATAAACATGCAGGACATCTAGTGTCTCTGCTACTATAGCTTACCAAGGTATTCTGGTTCTTCTGTATTAGAATCACAGTGGCATTCTGCACTCTCTTTGCTATCGAAAGATTTCTTGTTTATCTCTCATCGATGCGGTATAAAGGATTTCCTCGGGAGAATAATGTTACATCACCCTGGCATAAACATATAGTGAAGGGTTGATGGATTAGGATACATCTACATCAATTCCTACACTAGGATGTAAGGAGTTACACATCCAATTTCCCCCACATACTCAAAAGTATGTGATCCAGGAATTCCCTTAGGAAAACCTATTTCACCATCATATAACTTCTGACTATGATGGATCTATGATCAGGGCTCTACATGGTATGATTATACTTGATTAGTTAGGTACATTTCAGTATTCTTTTAACATCATACATGTTCTCAAGCATTAGTCATTAGCATAACAGCTATGAAAGTAGAATACTAAATGTAACAAGTCTAACTCACATCAATTATCATTTCTCAATCATATTATCACAAGTCATCTCATGACCTTGGTGATACTCATGGCTCTTACAGCCTTATCATCTCATAGGATGCCATTTTCTGAGTAAACATGATATGTCACTATTCATAAAGCTAATAACATGCTTTCAATGAATATGGTATCATCACCCTTACCTAGACATGATCATCATTATATAAGCACCTGCATGGTTAATTCAACTAATGACAGTAAACAATTCATTTCAAGAGTTGTGCCTTCATACTCTTCACAAGAGTTAGGTTCCCTGATTTCCATCAATTAGGGTTTACTATTCACATTACATGTTATCACCCTAGAATTAGGGTTTACTATTCACTTCATGATGATTTGGGCTCATAACATCATCATGTATGAGAAACATCACCATTGATGCCTTCAGATTAGATTAAGATTCATCAATTATCATAATTAGGGTTTCCATGATCTCACATAGGTGGATCATACCCTAATCATGCATATTCATACACATTGAAGGTACTTTACTTGAGTTCCAACCATAATTGGTACTTTCTCTCTCCTCTTATTAGTAGATGGTGATTACATCACTCTAGATTAGGTTGGGTTAAGTTCTCATTGATTAACATAGGCCAAAACACCACTTTCAAGACATTAGGGTTTGGTTTAAACAAGGTATCAATCAATTAACCCCTTCAGGGGTATATTGGTAAAATGCCCCATTGATCATCATCATGAGTCAATTCATTAGTCACTTGGTCCCTTAATGTCCTAGGTTACCATTAAGGTTTAGATTAGACTACCATTGGACCAATTAAAACCTTCAAAGTACTAAGCAAACACAACCCTAAAGTCTCCAAACGGTTACACACATTCAACCTCCAAATGGTCCTGAGACCGTTTGGATGTGTTGACCATTTGCTAGGGTTGACTCCAAGACCACATGACACTCAAGGTCGTTTGCCCTCAAATGGTCTTAAGACCGTTTGGGTGCGTTGACCGTTTGAGGAAGTTTGACTTCCAAACCGTTTGAGGTTATGCGACTTGAAACCGTTCGATCTTAAACGATCTTGAGGTCATTTGAGCCCAAACGGTCTCAAGACCGTTTGGCCTCAAATGGTCTTGAGAGCGTTTGGATCCAAACGTTCTTCAGACTGTTTGGTCCAAATGGGCTCAAAACCGCATGGACCTCAAAGGTGAATCAAAGGTTATAATCAGTTGGGATATCTTATGTTGAAGCCATCAATTGGCCATGTCATTGTTAATCACTTATAATTTGAGTCAATTAGGGTTAAGCTTAATCAATTGGACACCAAATTGACCATCAATAGAAAGCCAATTAGGGTTGAATCCAACTCAATTAGGGTTTTTAATCGGCTAAACATCAATGTTCATCAATGTGAATCAAATCAAGGTTGAACCCATCAATTGACCTCCAATTGGTCCCAAACTTGTCCCAAACGGTCTTGAGATCGTTTGGACATCCTCCAAACGGTCTTGAGACCGTTTTCCCAAAGTTTCAACAAAAACTAATTCGATTGGATAAGGGTTGAACCCTAATTAGGTCTAAAAATCAGCATTTTTATCAATTCATCAACTTATTGAAATTGGACCCTCAAACCATCAAATTACCTTGACCCTAGACCTCCAAACGGTCTTGGGTTGTCACCAAACGGTCTTGAGACCGTTTGGATGAACCCCCAAATGGTCTTGAGACCGTTTAGGTCCTTCAACCCAAAGTTCACCAAAATCTATCCTTGAAAACAGCAATTCAACCCGATTAGGGTTTAGGGGGTTGAAGTGCCTTCAACTTGCAATTGGTTTGGAATTAGGTTATGATACTTTGTAGGAATTAAATTCAATATGTTTAAAACAGACCCTTAAATGGTCTTCCCTTGGTCAACCCTATCAAATGATCTTGAGACCGTTTGATTCTAAACGGTCTTGCAAGACCGCATGAGATCAAACGGTTTGAGACCGTTTGATCTCAAACGGTTTGAGACCGTTTGATCTCAAATGGTTTGCAAACCGTTTAGACCAAAAGGGTCCAAGGTCATTTGATAAAGTTGCCTAGGAAATCACGCCCATCATCTTCAACCTCTGTTAAGGTCGGTTACTCCACGGATTAATTGCAAGGATGCAAGGAAGAGTGGGGAAGAAGAAGAACTAAGTATAATTTGCAAGAACATAGATATGCATAATAAAGCAAGAAGTTTAGAGTTATAAAACCCGCCTCAAGTGTTGTTCTTAGAGATCCAAGCTTCCAAGCTTTAAGACTTTAATGGCTTCTTGAGCTCCACAGGTTGGCCAAAGGTGATTCTCCAAGGAAAGGATGGGGATGATCGGCTAAAACAAGAAAACTAAGTAAATTAACCATGAAACCAACCTTATACAAGGAATTCCTCGAAGAATCCAAGCTAGAAGATGGTTTCTACTCACCTTAGAAATACTTGGTCGTCTACTTGAGCTCCTGAGCTCTGCCTTGGTCGGTTGAGCAAGATGGGAAATGAAGAAAAGAAAGGGTACATTTACTTGGTTTGCAAAGGAATTGGCTTATATAGTTTAGGCTAAATCTCACCATAAGGACCTCTAATTTGTGGATTTCTCATCTAAGTCCCTCCTTCCTTGCAAGGCACGTACAAACCATTCTAACTTAGGTAAAGTCCATCAAAACTCATGATTTAAGGGTAAGGAAAACCAACATACAAACTAAGGTACATATGTGAAGGATCTCCTTACTCATACTAGGTGAATTTTACTACAAAGTTCATTCTTCTTATCTGATTATTTCATTGAAGCACCCCTTTCATCATTTCTACTCTAAATTATGTCAAGAGTCATAAAAGATATTCTAGAAGGTGTATTTTACAAGTTGCACCCCACATTTTGGATAAATTACACTTTACTCCAAAATTTGGGTTTTTAAGCACCAGGATCATTCCACAAGCTGCATCTGGATGCCCAAGCTTGGGAAATCCATCATATCTCATCATATTCACTCATATGATGTCTCATCATCAGAGGAACATCTTAACCTGTGTAATTTTACAAGTTAAACCCCTTAACTAGGTAATTTGCACACATGTCCCTGCATTACAAAACAATATTACAACTTTGTTTAAAAAGGAAAAAAATGAAAGTGTATGTTCCTGAGGAACTTAATTACATGCCAGAGAGTAATCACAAGTGTTTAATTACATATTTCGGAAAAAATTCTAGGGTTAGTTTATAACCCAGGTCAGGGATGTTACATTTACGACCCATCAATCTCATATGTTGCCACTTAAACATAGGCAACATAGCATACATCACTATTCATAAAGCCTATAGCACGCTTTTAGTGAATATGGTATCATAACCTTTACCTGGATATGATCATTTCCTTATAAGAACCTGCATGGTCAATTCAATTGATAATAGTAAACAATTCATTTCCAGATCAGCAATTTATAAAGCAGAATAACCTTTCAAATCAAGGGTTGTACCTTCATGCCATCACTAAAGATAGGTTCCTTCATTAATATCAATTAGGGTTATTCAATCCCCTTCATTATGATTAGGAATAACGATTCCTCATCTCATACTTCAATCATGAAGATTCATGCTTGAAAGCATGATATGGAATTATGGTTACTGTACATTTCATCATATCACCCTCAATTACGGTTTACTATTCACATTATATGTATCTACCCTAGAATTAGGGTTTATTATTCACTTCATGGTGAATTGATCTCATAGCATCATCATGTATGAAAATTATCATCTTTGATGCCTTCAAATTAGGTTAAGATTCATTAATCACCATATTAGGGTTCCCATGATCTCATCCTGATGGATCATACCCTAATCATGTGTGTTCACATATATTGAAGGTATTTTACTTGATTTCCATTCATAACTGGAGTCTTCTCTCTCCTATCACTAATAGATGATGTTTACATCACTCTAGATTAGGTTAAGTTAAATCAACTTTGATTAACATAAGTCAAGTTATCACCATTATGGTCATTAGGGTTTGCTTGATCAAGGGGTGTCATCTACTTGGACCCTTCAGGGGTACCTTGGTAATGTTCACCATTTATCAAGGCATACATCAACCAACTCATTACTTGTTCTCTTAATGTCTTTAGGTATCATTAAGGTTTAGATTAAACGACCATTGAACCATCTAAGCCTTCAAAACATTAAGAAATCTTGACCTTAAAAGACCCCAAACAGTTTTGGACTCTCAACCTCCAAATGGTTTTGAAACCATTTGGAAGGGTTGACCGTTTGGCACCTTTGACCTTCAAGACTGCATGAACAAGATCACACTCAAGATCGTTTGCCCGGTCTTGAAACTGTTTGGTCACGTTGACCATTTAGTCAGGTTTGACTTTGAAACCATTTGAGCAAATCGGCCTTGAAACCGCATGAATCTAAACGGTTTACAAACTGCATGAATCCAAACAGTTTTGAAACCGTTTGGACCCAAACGGTCTTGAGACGATTTGGATTCAAACGGTCTTGAGATCGTTTGGTCCAAACCTCTCAAAACCGCACAGACCTAGAAAGTGCATCAACACTTGTAATTAATTATGGTTTTTAGTGTTGAACCTCTCAATTGATTTCATACTTGTTAACCACTTATCAATTAAGGTAAGTAGGTTAATCCTTAACCAATTTGACACTCAATTGACCCTCAATTGATAGTCAATTAGGGTTGGGACCCATTGAATTAGGGTTTGAAGTCGATCAACCTTCAACATTGATCAACATGAGTCTAATTGAAGTTGAACCCATCAACTATCACTCAATTGAGCCATGACCTGACCCCAAACGGTCTTGGTATCATTTGTACATCCTCCAAACGGTCTTGAGACCGTTTGTCCAAAGTCTCATCAAAATCTAAGTCAATTTGTTAAGGGTTGAACCCTAATTAGGTTACAAATCAACACTTTTGATTATTTCAACAACCTATTATGATTGGACCCTCAATTGATCAAATTCTCTTAACCCTAGACCTCCAAACGGTCTTGGGTGATCACCAAACGGTCTTGAGACCGTTTGGGTGATCCCCAAATGGTTTTGAAACCGTTTGGGCCAGTCAACCCAAACTTCAACAAGATTGGTCCATTGAAATCAGCCATGAACCCGATTAGGGTTTAGGTGATTAAAGTACCTTCAACTTGAGATTTATTTGCAATTAGATTATGATTATTTGTAGATGATTAATTCATAATGTGTCTAGAAGACCCTCAAATGGTCAAGGTCTGGTCAAACCTTCCTAACGGTCTTGGAGACTGTTTGAATCTAAACAGTCTTGCAAACCGCATGAATCCAAACAGTTTTGAAACCGTTTGGTTTCAAACGGTTTTGCAAACCGTTTAGACCAAAAATGCAAGAACGTTTGATAAAGTTACTTTGGTAATCACGCCCATCATCTTCTACCTCTGATCAGGGCTGGTTTCACCATGGTCTTAGTTTTAAGAACTCGTAGAAGATTGGAAGAAGGAAGAGCAAGCAACTAATGCATAGAAAGAAGATGTATAACAAATTTTAAGGGTTTAGAGTTATAAAACCCAACTAAAAGTCAGTCCTAGAGATCCAATCTTCCAATATTTAATGGCGTCTTGAGCTCCACAGGTCGACCAAGGTGTTTCTCCAAGAATTGGTTGGGAAATGACCGGCTAGAAGAAAGAACTAAGTAAGAATACTAGCAAACCAACCTCGCAACATGATTTCATCCACAAATCCGAGCAAGATGATGATCGATCCTTACTTAGAAATCCTTATCCATTCTCCTCTGCTCTAGGGCTCTACTCTGATTTTAAGCAAGGGGATAATAAGGGAAGTGAGGAAACGATCGTTTGTTTGTAAAGGAGTGGTGACTATATACCTTTGGGGTTATTTCCAAAACAAAGATAACTTTTTCTCTTATTCTCAACTGGGTCCTCCTCTCCTTATAAGGCACGTACCTCCTTCTTTTCTTAAACCAAAATTCTTCTTAAACCAAGATCTAGAGGAAAAGAAAGCCAAACCTCCTATTAAGTTGTACACATATAAGGGGTCATTTTTCTTTCAACTTGGTGATTTAATTACAAGGGTTATCATTCTTATTTGATTATACAATTGAAGTGTTCTTTTCATCATTCTACTCTTAAATGATGTTAATAGTCATAAACGATACTCTAGAAGGTGTATTTTACAATTTGCACCCTTGGTTTTGGGTAAATTGCACTTTACACCAAAATTAGGGTTTTAAGCACAAGGATTGCTCCACAAGCTGCATCTTGATGCCCAAGCTTGGAGAATCCATCATACTTCATCATATTCATTCTTATGATGTCTCAACACCATAGGAACATCCAAAGATGTAAATTTACAAGTTAACCCCTCTAATTGGGTAATTTGCATATAGATCCCTACATTACAAAACAATATTACAACATTATTCAAAAAGGGTAGAAATAGAAATATATGTTTCTTAGGAGCTTTAATTACATACCAAAAGATAACCACAAGCATTAAATTACATAATTAAGCAAAACACCTACGGTTAGCTCATAACCTAGGTCAGGGATGTTACACAAAGTAAATATGACATGACACAATTATAAGAATAATAATGAAAATGTGATATCCTAATGAATATAATTCTAATAAGCCAATTTTTTAATAAAATCATAAAAGTGGAACCTTTAGGTGATCCATGAGAACCTGAGCTATGTGAAATTGCTTGAGAAGATTCAGAACTCCCATGTGAAGAAGTTGAAAAATAAGGAGTTTAAGTTAGCAAAAGTTTTGGTGGAATTTTAATGGAAACAACCTGGGAGTTTAGTGGTGAGATGTTGCATACTCACCCTTATCACTTTGCTTTAAATTTTGAGGATGAATTCCTCTTTAAGGGGCAGAGTTCAATAATATAACAAAACTTTGACATATTCTCTTGTTTGCGCTTTCCCAATATTTTCCTATCATTTCTATCATTTTTGACCTTGATGCTTAAATTGTGGAATTTATGATGGTTTGGTGAACATTTGTTCAATAATTATACCAATGGAAAGGTTTATGCACAAATATCCCGGTGAAATCTTAGTTAAGGATCTAAAATTTAAAATCACTGCTTAAGTGGAATAATGGTAAATAAATCCATGTTAGAAGTGTAAGGCCCCAAACCTTAGTTAATGTATTAAATAAGATTTAATACCATAATTAAGTACTATAAACCTTAAACTAACCTTTTTAGGTGTTTTGAAATCATGCGACTATGTTAAGTTTCAAGTTTGGTCCAGTTTGGATGATGTTTGTGCAAGCTATGCAATTATATGCACATTTTGGACTTTTATGCAACATACCCAATTCAGAGATTTTCTTTGTAAATTGTCACATGCATTATAATCTTTAGATATTCCCTTAACATTATTGAGTTTTTGAACCATGGGGAACCTAGTTGCACCTTGTTTTGAAGGTGTTACTTTCCAAGGGCATTATAGGGATTACCCTCTTTATAAATGAACTTATTTTTAAAAGCTATCAACCAGTGCGGTTATTTCTTTGTTTGAAGGATGGTGGGGATGGCCTACAAGTCCCCATGGATTTTTAGGACCGACCTTAGATATACAACAAGTCTCTATGAGCTGTCCTCTTGCATGGCCATGACGCCTTAGCCTAAGGACACATGGAAAGTCCCATAGACACCTCATGCTTGCCCCCTTCTTAATAAAGCCATGCCTACCCCTTCTCACCTCCCAATCTAAGAAGAAATCATCTCCTTCTTTTTCCCCCAACTTAGAGAAATGTTCCTTCTATGTTTGGCCACAAAGTTGTTGTCCCAAGGTAAAACAGGGTGCCTACCTTGGTGAAGAAGGCTCCTAGGGTTCCAAATTTCTCTATTTAGGATTTCTTAAGCCCCTCCTTGGTTATTTCAACCAAAACTAGTAAGTATCGTCCTTTCCTTCCCTATTTTCATGCTATTAGTCTTCCTTCCATCTTCCTCCAAGTTGGAACCATGATACTCCATGGTGAAACTCCACCTAGAGCCCTAAAACATCTCATCTCCATGATCTTTTGCTAGGGTTTGCACCTCTAAATTGGAGAAGGTGATATTTGCTCAAGAAAGGAGCTTGGCTTGGAGCAACCAGACCTTGTAATCTCAGATCCTTGTTGTTTGGACCTTCTTACCTTCCTAGATGAGAATTTTGTTAACCCCCTTCTCATATATTGCTTACTACATGCTTAAAACTCATGCTTCTATGTTTAAAATTGATGATCTCCATCTCTATTTACCATGTTTCCTAGGGTTTTGGTTTCTTGCTATTTTACCTTCTCTAGAAGCTTTAGTTTGGTTACCCATGCAACGTCAAACCTGATATTGGGTCAAATGGTGTTTTCTCCCTCTCCCTCTCTCTTCAATTATCTCGATCGGTTTGATGATGTGGCAATTTCCTATTGGTCATTATTGAAAAATTCATATCTTCTAATCCACTTATCCAAATTTGACAAATAAATATGTTTTGGAATTGTAAAATTAATATATATATATAATAAAAATATTTTCAAGGTCTGATTTCATGGTTTGACGAAGGGTGATTTTCGTAAAATGAATTTAGTGCATAAAAACCCTAAAAAGTGCATCTTAATCCTCATAACTACAAAATTAACACAAAAATATGTTTTCTTGATTAGGAGAACCTAATAAGTTCATTGGTGATTTTTTCGAAACCTAAATCTGAGTTTTTCTAAAAATTTATGAAATTAGGGTTTCTATACATTAATATGCATTATGTACTCTAATACATATTAATACATTGAAAATAGGCAAAGTGGAACTTGGGCTCAATTAAAGTGGTGAAAGTTAGTAATTGTTATCGCTAATAAAGGTATGTGCAATCCATATTTATGTATGTGCAATCCATATTTATGTATGTGCAGTCTTACACCCTAAGTTGGGATATTTGTAGACCAAATCCTATATTTCCCTAATTAGGTTTTAATGACCCCTATTTTCTCTTTCTTTTGTTAAATTTCCTCAAATTCTGTAATGATATTCTTTTTCTTGGGTCTTGTACCCCAATGCCATGTTTTAATTGATATGATGCTTTTTCTTGCCATGAATTATTTTCTAGCATGTTGATTTTATGGACTTAGCTATAGTAGTGGTACTTATGTACAACCATCCGTATATAGGGCATGTATTAATTAACCCTGGGGAATGTCTTATTCTCCCCCATAAAAATATGTGTAGGTTATTGGGAATGTATTAATTCTCCCCTCACCTATAGGTTGAGGTCCGATAGGTGCCTTAACCCTACTTAGTTAAGGTAGTCATAATTATCATACATGTAACCTTTTATTATATTTTTTTATGGAAAACATCTATTTTGATTATGCCTCATACTCTTGTTCTCTTCATCTTATGATGAAATCTTAGCCTTTACTTTCATGTCATTCCTTATCTATTATTCTTTTCATTATTGGACACATACCTTGTTTTCTTTCCCTCTTACTGGGTGAATTCCCAACCACCCAGGTTTAGATCGAGTTGTTAAACATGAACAAGGAGAACATAGCTTCCAACATGGACCTAACTATTGGAGATGTTGCTTGGAGATAGATTTGAAGTAATTTAGACTTCCCTCTATCTAGATCCTTTTTGTTGTATCTTGTTGTAAACCTTAATGGGAGATTTTGATGTACTTGTGTAATCTTTTCTAAAATTTGAATATAGTCAATTATTTTTATTCCGCTGCTACACTTTGGTCTTTTTCATACCATTATAATAAATTTGGAAAATTTATACCTATTCCAACATACCTTTGAGTGTGTTCGGAATGGATGTTAATTCTTAATTTTTTTTATAGTAAGGGGGCGATCCTGCCTCCTTATAGAACACATCCTACAGTTTGGAAGTTGAAGTAAACATGAGTCATGTCTACCAAATGAGACTATTTAAATTATTAGGTAAATCTAACGCATATTCAGAGTGGATATACAATCTCAACATCAATCACATGTCAACATTTATAATTAGATTCCATACTAGATAATTAAGGATATAGAAATGGAATATCTTTAGAAAGTAATTATTAGTTTCCACAACAAGAAGAATATTCAATAGTAGTAGATCTAGCAACTAGCAGTAAAAGGCATGTAAAAATATTCAACTTGTATTTTACATGCCTTGTCATCTTTTATTAATTTGCCCTAAAACTAGTTGGCTTCTACCTCACCTAGTAGAAGTCACCACGCCTGTATCTCATGTCAATGACTCACCATCACTATCTTAGGGTTTCACCAGTCACCCTAAGATATTAACAATAGACCCTGGTTCATCATAGGGTTTCTTAAAGCGGCTCACATCCTCATCTCTTGTATACGAGATACAAACCAACAAATCAATATATTACATATCATCATATTTCACATGTTCCATAGTTTCATTTCATCATAGTCTATTCCTCATGGACATAGACTATCACAACAATGATTTACATCCAAAGCCACTCCAGATCACTCACTCTTGAATTTTGATGGTCTAACCTGTAATAAAATATTAAATCATAATGAAATAATGAGAGAGAAGATGATGAAAGATGTGCAAACCTTATTAAACATGGATATGTTGATCAAGAATAATGTTTGAAATTGGCTAAATCAATAATAAATATACAAAACCATTCACTCAAGAAAGATAAAATCCATGTTTCAACTCATCAAAACCTAAGAGTTTGAGGACTACATGAAAATACATGACAATGTGATGCTTAACATGAAAATGAATTATGTAAAAAGGAGTTCCTAAAACAAGTAAGGACACCTTGTAAGGATGGTATCTAGTATTTAAAGTTGACACTTCATAGAATGATGAGATTAGGGAGAGATAACTCAATATGTGAAGCTTTATGTATTTGTAGAATACAAGAAATCTGGATGTATTGCATATAATGTAGATATATATACATGGAAGATTATGAAGAACATATGTAATAACAAAGATGTGATGACCATCACGACACTAAGAGAGATTACTCAAAACAAAGAGCGGAAATTTCACTAATAACAATAATAGCACAAATTAGGGTAAATTAAAACCGATCACATGGTTGGTTTTAAGCTCAACAAGACACAATTAGAGCCTTAAATTGTTGCCACTGTATTTCATTCATAAAAAAAGGTATTACACTTCATTTCTCACTAGATTTTTAGACACAACATGTTACATATAATCATCTACTCACGTATACAAACTATGTTTGTGCCATAATGGCTTACAACGAAGAACTCAAACTGATGTACAACATTTGAAAAACTCTCCCAAGGACTTGAGCATATAGGGATGACACATAGGACTCTATTACTAGACACTAACTTCACATCCATGATCCAGTAGATACAACTCTTCTTATTATTAGTTTCACCCACACGATCTCTATCTCAGTCTGTCCGTCCACCTAAAAAAAAGTGGACCCCACTGGGTGAGACCAAAGTCCCAGTAAGAGATATAACTCTCCACTAACATCTATTATAAGCACTGCTAAATTAACAGTAATGTATACTATTAACAGATAAGTGAATTCAGATAAATGAGATAAGCCAAGAAATTATCACTGTTTAAGCAGTTCAAGGATCTACAACTGAGTAGTAGATAATCTTATATTTCAAGAAGGAATATGAACACCACATACAATTGTTACAAAATACTCAGTATAAGAAACATAGCCAAGGGTTCATATAATGTTATTTGAATGTGTCCCTAAATAATAGCACTACACGATTGTATTACATCTTTAATTATTATGCCCTAAGGATTTGAGGTGTACCACTCAAATCCCACTGACCACTACTAAGTTAAAATTAGCTCCATACAAGATCAATGGAAGAGACAAACTCCATGATCATCACCAACACTACTTGGTCATCTCGAGTCTGCAACGCAGTGACATACGATCAAACTTAAAAGACAACAACTTATAGTCATAGCTATAGTCTTGTAAAGACAACAGCTCATAGTCAAAGCTATGGTCTTGTAACACAACTAGCCTATCTTGCTACATGGCACAGTGCTAGAGAATAGGCTCATGCATGGTCCTTCTATAATGCAACATCTTATCACAATTTCAACAATTTAAGGATACAAGGAGATATATCTACTTGTACCATGTATATTCAACAATATGTGCTCCACATTTCCCATAGGAGTTACTCGTTTCACCATCCAGCAAGATACTAACATTTAAGATGGATTTAGGGTATAGGGCAACTACATGGTTAAGATTTCACTTTATTAGTTATGCCAATTTGGTGAATTAAGGATCCATCATACAAGTCGACATACAAACCCTAATTCAATCTAGAAAACATAACTATGAAACAACCTCATAAGATATAAAACGTATAAGGTGTGAACTTGTCACATCATCTCAGGGCAACACTGTCTCACTTCCTTAAAAACCACCGTCAACATCACTATTTGTTAACACTACCATATCATTCAAATCATTATTATCACATTACTGGGAATAACAATCCCTCATCACATCACTAGAGGATACACCTCTAATTAGACATTAAGCCTTCACTAGGTCATAAGACCAATCACATTATTCTCAATACTCATATTATCTCATCATGCCTCATCAGGCATATATGAATCACTTGTTTCTCATCACATATACTTCATAGCAATCATTAACTATGACAATCATTTCATCGGCAAGGTTAACACTATATAAATAGAAAGAGAATACTCATTGTTATCTCATCATGCCTCATTTGGCATATAATCATCACCCGTGACACATCACATATATACCATAGAAATTATTATCTATGATAGTCATCTTGCTTGCAAGGTAAACTTTATAGAAATATATATATAGAGAGAGATAAAACATCTCAATAGAATCAAACACTTTAGGCACTGTAAGCAATACATCACATGTCCCCTCAATTTAGGGTTAGGATTTCATGATTAACCACATAGGGTTCCATGGCTTTATTATTTAGCGATCACTAGTTTCATTACCTCCCACAAGTTTGGAGTGTATAAAGCTTGAGCACTACAAATTATAGCTAAGTATTCACATTAACATGTTTACAATTCTAGTGCACCTCATCAAGTCTCATGGCCATCATATATTTCCATTTAATCATCTTCATAGGATGCACAATCTATGATACTCAATCACCATGTAAGTTAGAACCAATGTAAGTAGGAGGAAAATAAAGGATCATCATATACTATTCATCCATGCACTTTCTATAAATATAGCATACCCTAGAATTAGGGTTAGAGTTCACTCACATAACCAATTAGAGTTTACATCATGAGTACAACAATAAGTCATAATTGAGTCACTTCCCACTTTCTGGGAGCATATTAGGATTAGGGGTCATGATTAGGGTTAACCAAAGAATCATTCCCACAACACTATACATGGATCATTTCTTGCTTACTCATGCACATGTGTTAACTATATGTTCGTGTATGTGTCTCCACCATCCATCACATAGGTGTCTCAACCACTCATGAAACTAATGTCTCAACCACCCTCAAGAAAAGTGTCTCAACCACCTTCATGGAAGGTGTCTCAACCGCAACATGGTAGGTGGTTCGACCACAACATAATCCTATGTCTCATCCTCAAACCAAACATGTGTCACAACCTACCATCAACAAGGTGTTTTGACATACTATAAACAAAGTGTCTCAACCATCAATAACACCATGTGTTACCACCACTAGTCGTCATTGGTTACAACCAACTATAGTTAGAGTTTCATACACAGGAGAGAGAAAACTCTATTTATATAATAATAATCTCCAAGTAAAGTAAGCACATACATCATATGAACATTTGATTAGGGTTAGAGTTTAATTGTAATCAATTAGGGTTTCATATCACTATTAACCCTCTAAACCCTAATTCCATCACCTCCCACAATATTTGAGAGTTCTAGAGTAAAGTACTATGATTAGTGATTAACCATTCAAGGTCACAACCCACAAGGGGATATTGTTTCGACCTCAACCGCATGTGTTGTATTGTCCGTAATAAGGTTCATGGTCTAAACCATCATCTTTACATGTGTTTCAACCCTAAACATAAAGGTATCGGCTGTAGACACTTTCATATGGTCGCTGTCTTCAAAAACCTAAGTGTTTCGACCCTTTAAACACCATACTAGGCGTTGCAACCTCATGCAACATAATATTGTGACCTACATGGCGTCTAACCTGGTACAATAGGTCATAACACCTGGGCAGAAAATAGGGAACGTCAAAACATCAACCCAAGAACAAAAACCCTACACAAGGGTGTTCTCCGAACCCTATAATCAGGATCATAGAAGATCATCTTAAGGATTGTGCTTAAGGGTGTGAAATCAGGTTTCTTACACATGAAACTATCATCAAGACCATCATTTATATTAAGTGAATGCACCATAAATAGAGCAAAATAGTTCCATGAACAAAGAACAAGAGATCACTCATTTCTACAAAATTTCCAAATTGGGTACAAAGATATTAGGGTTTACAAGAATTATACATCATTTTTAAGATTCAACATTGTTCAACCTTAACTATCATCGTTTCCTCTACTAATAGAACATATTTTAGGATCTGGAACAGCAACATACGAACAATGTATAATCAGGTTGAAGTTGCACATAATAGAGGAGGAAGGTTAAACTACCTATAGTTGATGGTCCAAGCCTCCTTTATCTTAAGATTTAAAACATAAAAGGAAACCCCAACTAGATGTAAACCTTTGACCATCATATCTCCTTCAAAAAGTGAAGAACACCATGGTTAAAGAAAAGAAACCACCACCAAGAAGGTGATCTAGCACCAAATTCACCACGTGCAAGATGGATCGGCCACCGTTGATTCAAGATCTGCTCCTTCTTGCTCCTAAAGCTCCAAGTACAATTCATTTTCAAGTGAGGAAAAAGAGGAATTCAAAAAGTCTCTCACACATGAAGAGAAAGGGGATATATACTCCAAGGGAGATAAAGAAAGAAGTTAGTGATGTGTTACCATTCTAGATCACCCAAGGACACATGTCCTTCAACCCCATGGTATTATGCTCTTCCACATGAAAAAATATGAAAATTTCATATTTATCCTAAAAGTGTAGCAAAATCCATTGTTTCTACCATCATCTAGGTCACAAAACCTTCAAGCACATCTTGTTTTGACCCAAAACCCTAATTCTCATATATGCATATGAGCATGGTTGATACACTAAGGGACAAGAGGTGTTTTGACCTCTAGGTTGTCTAGGTCAAAACCACATGACCTTAGATCATGTGTTGCGGTTTTTACTCTCACCCAAGGGTGGGGTGGTGGTTGCAACACCAAAACCTTAGTTTGTCACCACTTCCATGTAGCAAACCCTAGAAACCCTAGAACACTATGATGTGTTCCATCACCAAACATGATTCAAACAAGGAGCCCCATGTCACCATATTCTCTCTCACAGTGACAAAGTACAAGGATTACTCTCTACATGTGACATTTTGTAAGTTAACACTCACTTATGGGTAAATTGCAAACTAGTCCAAAACAAACACTCATATAGCAAAGATGGTTCAAACCTCAATCAAACTAAAACCAATTGAAACCAAAGACATGTCACATGATATTAAAGCATTCCAAAAGATGAAATTAAAGTTTAAGTATTTCATTATACAAAGTAAGCATAATTTATCACTAAGCTAGGTCAGGGGCCTTGTAGAAGAATTTAAGGTGTAAGATCCATATAAGTAAAGTATAGCTTAGATTATGAGTATGATTTGAGATGATAAATATTTCAAATGTTAGAGGAGAAGAATGGAGATTGACGAAACATTAGACAAACCAATGTGTGTTAAGAAAGAAAGAAAGTAAATAATCATGGTACAATTAGGATATTACAGAAGTTACTTAAACAATGATCTCTTGTGCATAATCATGATGGATAGAAATAAATATAAAGAAAGATGAGGATAAATAATCCCTAATCTGATGTAGAATAAGTTTCATGTCAAGGATGAATGTTGATAATCTAGATAAAATTGAGAACAATGACTTTAAGGGGGACAACTATAAGATTATGATATAAATAATGAAGCAAATAGAATCATACTATGAAGAAATGAGAATAAATGATGACATGATGAGTTGATATGATATTAATCTACACCCTTTCTATGGTTAGAGGATAAGAAATGTTTGAACCATATGTTCTAGGAGTAGGCTTGTTCGACATGAATGTGTTTCATACATAGAACAAAGCCATGATGGTAATAATCAAGAGGAAAAGTAAGGTAATGTGGAACAGTTCCATGTCATGTTGAGTTAGATGTGAAACTATAACATGAAAAAGGTTTTTATCAAGGTTGAAAAGGATGAACCTATACATAGAAGTGTGCATTTATTGGATGATTTTTCAAGAACACAATAACTAATTTTCTTAACATAGTAAATCTTAATAACAAATATATGATAATATGAGTACTTACTTGAGAATGAACATAGAATATGATGATCCAACCCTTAAGGGGAAAATGACGAACACAATGATAAGAAAAGAGACATAAGAATTATTGATGGATAACAAGTAAAAATATTGGAGTATGATAAACTCACTAAATCCTAAAGAGATACCAAGGAACCTGGGTAAAATGATAAATGATGCATAAAAAGTAGAAGCTAAAAATTACTAATACATAATGTAGCTAAGAACCTAGAAGAAACTTAATGATAATCATGTACTAGTTGTGATGGTGCAACATCAATTGTGTCTAAGTGCTTTGAGATAGATTTATAAGATTCTTGTTGTTATTCTCTACCCTAGATTGGAATTTCATGGGAGAAATCCTTTTGAAGGGTTTAGGCCCGTGAGACCATGCAGCTATATTTACCCTAACCTTCCTCTAATCTTGATTATATACCATAATTTTGTACTTTATCAATATTTGATACCAATTTATCATGACATATCTCTCATTTGGTTCAATTTGCAAGTTATTTGCCCTAGTTTCAAGTTTCCTTGCAAGTTGTGAACTTAATTATAAATTCAATATAGTATGACCTAGTTGCAAATTATCAGTAAATACCCAAACATGTGTTTTCCATCATACTTATACTAATTTGATCTTTAAAATCAATTGGTTAAGAGATGATATTAATTAGGCTTCAATTGGACAATGTTTGCCTTGATCTTATAATTACAATTATGTTAGTGGACTGGTATGAAATTCCACCAAAATTGTGGAATAAATTGAAATTTGTGTATGAATTAACTAAGTCCATATTTTCCTTCATAAATGTGTTGCATTTGACGAATTTGAGGACTTTTGCGACTAGTTTAGCAAGTTCAAATTCCCCCTGCCTTGGGCCTAGATAGCTCATCTACATTACGGGTTGATTTAGTCTTTTGACCTCATAACTTATATCTACCCAAAGCCTTGACTCCCTCCTCCGTTTTGCAACTAGGGGACCTTATAAGATGACAAGTAGTAGACTAAAAACTTTTAGGAGCTTTTTGGACCTCTATGGCCATTAATCTGTGCTTGCATGTTTATGCATGTTGGAGATGGAACTTCCTTAGTGGATCTTTGGCCTTGCAATCTCATTTTCACTACCAATCATATAAGTTATCATTTCTTATAAATGTTATCTACATTCTTACCCATGTTCTTTTTTCTTATAATGGGACCCACGGTTTTCCACGGTGTTTCTTGCTCCAAACAATTGAAGTACCTTCTTTTCTCCTCTTTTGCCAAAGTTTTTCCCTACCTCTTACATAAAGGAGCTTCGTTGGGGCCTTTGTACAGATAGTCATGAGCATTGATGTAGAGCTTTTGGTTTTGTGGAGTGGAGCTTAACTTCATCTTCTATGGAGGTTAGGTAGCTTGAGGAAGAAGTTTGCATGTGCTTATATGTCTATGCATGTCTGTGTATTGATGATCAAGCTTCCACGAGACATCTCAAGCTTGTTGGCTTTGTTTGTAGCCTTGAAAATGTAAGATCATCTCTTTACTCTTCCGTTTTCTTTTCAGTCTTCATTTATTCGTTCTCTTGGCCAAACTACATGGTCATGTTGGTTTTATCTTTCTAGAGCTAAAAGTCCCACCTCTCTTTCTCTCACTTAGGTGAAACTAGATGTAGCTAGATGGACCTTAGATGGTTCTTTGGGAGGTTAATAGTGATGTTTGATGGCAAATCCACGCGGCATGTAAAAAGAAGATCCTTCCCACATTTTTAGACGGGTTGATTAATGATAAAAATGGCCCCCCATCACCTGAACCAAATCCAACCCACCCGGAAAATTTGATTATCAGTCCATAATTCTGGCCTTGGGTTCAGGTTGGCCGAAAACTGAATTGCCGCTATTTTTCTCAGGCACAAACGGATCGCCCACTTTTCCCACACAGAACCCATGGCGTAGTCATAGGAGGTGACCGTGCGGTGCGGAGACACACCTTTGTTAACCCCACCAAGCTGCCTCTGGGTGAGAACAAGTCGGCGCCTTTCCCAACCTCCCCCTCACCCACACCTCTGTCGGGGAAAACCACTTGCCAAAGCCGTCGATCGCCTCCAAAATGCCCTCTTCGTCCCAGATGCCAACCCTTGTGCAGCAGCAGCAGCTCCAGTGCAAGCGGCTTCTCATTCCTCCTAGGAGTCCTCGACCCCGACGTGTTGGCCGAGAAGAAGCCGCAAAACTCATCCGCGTTGCCTTCGGCTGACTCCTCCTCATATTCCTGAATGATTGGACTGAACCTTATTGTCCCGCTGAGAGAGGGCGGCAACTCGTTGTTGTGGAAAGAAGAAACAATTGCAGAATCTTATAAACGAACAGATAAAACATGTTGCTATAAAACCAAAACTTGCACGAAAGTACCCCATACAACAAAGCTAGAAACTAGCACATAGGGCATGAAATACACCAAACAGCAGAATTAAAACCATGATCCCAACAGGCTAGAATCAAAAGAGGTCCTACAAAAGGACTCCCTGAGAAGAAGAGAAAAGAAAAGGTGACAATTAAAATATCCTACACTAACAACTACCTTGCAGCTGATGTACTTCTTACAAAAGACATGATAGTCAGCTAACAATATGAACACCTTCAAAATGTGACATCCTGCCTTCTAAAGCAGACTTGACTACCAGGGTCAATAGTACCATCAAGGAGGAACAACCAACATGACTCTTCTCTACCAAACCAAGCAAACTCCCAAGCTGCATAATCTGGTCCAAAAGGAACCAATAAAGGTAATACCAACGGCTCATGTCCATGAAAATAAGAGTCCCCCTGTCCTCCATATGCATTTTGCTCAACACCTGAAAGAATGGATTCTAAGAAAACTTCATTTCCATTTTCATAAACCGAATCAAACCTCCCAGGGATCTTTTGGAACAGCCATATGCCTCCAAGAAGCGTGCGCCTAGTCACCTGCTTGCACAGAGACTCCTAACTCCATGATCAGGGGAACTGACTGGAGGAGAACAAAGCTCAACCAATCTCAACATCACCTCATGAAGAGCCTGTGGCCATAGGCCAGGACTAGCTGTGGCTGACCTCGTGGAGAAAAGAAGAGCCCAGCCTCCAGCTTGATCCCTTGCCCATAGGGGCAAACCGTCGAACATGTTGTGAACGACACAACATCATCAGAGCAGGACCGAAGAACTGCCGCCCAACAGAACCCAACACTGAAGCAAAACCAAAACTAGGGGGATCGGATGCTGGAACCATTGAAGCTGCTCTTTACTAGCATTTAGAACACCCACAATTTGAAAGAAGAGGAGACAGGGATCAATCAACTTCAGCCCCTACTCTTGGATCAGCTGCAACACCAAGTCATGAGAGACTGGAAGACACCTGTTTGCACAGACGCAAACCCATGAACACCTGAAGGGCGTTCCAAAGCATGAGTCCAGCAAGAAGCACGCCACCGACATACACCAGCTGAAGCAAAGATGCCACCGAGAGCAAGCCCCTGGAAACGACTATGTAAAACGTCGATCATCTTGAGGATGACCCAAATCACTACAACAGAGAGCTCTGGGCCATCTGCTGGATCGTCAGGGGGGAAAGGAGAAGCTCGAGATGCCCCTAATCACCCTACACCTCGTGAAGCAGACGAGATTGGTGCAAGGGGAAGAAGAAGAAATAAACTGCCCCCCCTTGAACCCAACCCCACCCGAGATGCCAGTTTGCACATAAACCAGACTGTCGTTGACGAAGTGTCGTTGAAACCAGCGTCGCTGACAACAGCCTGCCTTGGTCTCCAATCTGAGCCGCCCTGGCTTCGTGGTTGAGAAGGTAGACGTCGTCTTCAGGAGGCCCTGGACCTCTAGCCTGCTGATGAGTCGACCATCCTTATCATCGTTGGTGGTGGGGGGCGCGCTGCCGAATTGGTCGAAAGCAGCCAAGCGGCAGAACCAAACCCGCCAAAATCACCTGCTGCGAGAAGGATCGACAGCGAGGAACCCAGATCTGGTTAGCACTTTCCAACCGTCACCCTTGAACGGGAAGTAATCGACTAGGTCGAACAACCACGTCTCTGACCCGGGACTGCGCCTCGCGCCGCTGCACAAATCATCAACTAGCTCATCCGAGGCAAGCACCCAGCGGCCACTCCCAAACCACCCAACATTGCACTGCGACTATCTCTACACTAACCGAAACCGCACCGAGACTATTAGGGCCAGGGGGAGGAAAGCATCAAGGAAGATGTTCCTCCCACCAGCGGCAGCCGCCGGGGAGGATTCTAGTGAGAGGGGAGAGCAAACCCTAGAGAGAGACAACCGCCCACGTTTTAAAAACATAAGATTTCCCTGCTTAGTTTTATTTTAATAACTTCTATAATAATGTTTTGTAAATACATAAGATTTCCCTACTTAGATTTATTTTAATAACTTCTAGAATAATGTTTTGGCAGAGAGTTATATCTCTCGCTCGGGCAATTTTTCAAGTCTCACACCCGTGGGATCCAACATTTTTAGGTGAACGCGGACAAGAAATAGAAATCCCTACAGCAGTGGAAAGACAACAACAACATGGACAGTAGTGAGATCTCAGGTGGAGATACTGTCAGTCAAGTCATATAAATAGTAGTCCTATGTGTCGTCTCTGTACTCTCAGGTCCTCAGAGTTAGTAGTTAGTGTTTTTAATGAATCGATCTGAGATTTTGGCTTGATGCCTCGAGGTTCTTATGTTGTCTGTATATAATGATAACAGGGTAGTTGATGTTTATAATCCTTGAGAAGAGATGGTACAAGTTATGTACTTATGAATCAGATGTGAATGTAATATATTGCTTCTTGATAAAAGAGCTTTCCTATGTTTGGATCTCTTCACAAAAGGTTTTAAATTTTAGTGATTTTTCAGTAATTCTGTTGTTAACAATCGCTTCCGCTTAAGTAAATCTTGTTTTTGTAAGTTGGATGCCACATAAACAATGATCTCTTGTGAATAAAAGAATGTGAATAATCATGATGGATAGAAATAAATATATAGAAAGATGAGGATAAAGAATCCCTAATCTAATGTAGAATCCATTTCATGCCAAGGATGAATGTTGATAATCTAGATAAAATTGAGAACGAATGACTTTAAGGGGGACAACTATAATATTATGATATAAATAATGAAACGAATAGAATCATACTATGAAGAAACGAGAATAAATGATGACATGATAAGTTGATATGATATTAATCTACACCCTTTCTATGGTTAGAGGACAAGAAACGTTTGAACCATATGTTTTAGGAGTAGGCTTGTTCAACATGAATGTGTTTCAGCCATAGAACAAAGCCATGATGGTAATAATCAAGAGGAAAAGTGAGGTAATGTGGAACAGTTACATGTCATGTTGAGTTAGATGTGAAAATATAACAACAAAAAGGTTTTTATCAAGGTTGAAAAGGATGAACCTATACATAGAGGTGTACATTTATTGGATAATTTTTCAAGAACACAATAACTAATTTTCTTAACATAGTAAATCTTAATAACAAATATATGATAATATGAGTACTTACATGAGAATGAACATAGAATATGATTATCCAACCCTTAAGGGGAAAATGAAGAACATAATGATAAGAAAAGAGACATAAGAATTATTGACAGATAACAAGTAATAATATTGGAGTATGATAAACTCACTAAATCCTAAAGAGATGCCAAGGAACCTGGGTAAAACGCTAAATGATACATAAAAAGTAGAAGCTAAAAATTACTAATACATGATGTACCTAAGAACCTCGAAGAAACTTAATGATAATCATGCACTAGCTGTGATGGTGCAACATCAATTGTGTCTAAGTGCTTTGAGATAGATTTATAAGATTCTTGTTGTTATTCTCTACCCTAGATTGGAATTTCATGGGAGAAATCCTTTTGAGGGGTTTAGGCCCGTGAGACCATGCAACTATATTTACCCTAACCTTCCTCTAATCTTGATTATATACCATAATTGTCTACTTTATCAATATTTGATACTAATTTATCAAGAGATATCTCTCATTTGGTTCAATTTGCAAGTTATTTGCCCTAGTTTCAAGTTTCCTTGCAAGTTGTGAACTTAATTATAAATTCAATATAGTATGAGGACTTAGTTGCAAATTATCAAAAGATATCCAAACATGTGTTTTCTATCATACTTATACTAATTTGATCTTTAAAATAAATTGGCTAAGAGATGATATTAATTAGGCTTCAATTGGACAATGTTTGCCTTGATCTTATAATTACAATTATGTTAGTGGACTGGTACGAAATTCCACCAAAATTGTGGAATAAATTGAAATTTGTGTAAGAATTCACTAAGTCCATATTTTCCTTCATAAATGTGTTGCATTTGACGAATTTGAGGACTTTTGAGACTAGTTTAGCAAGGTCAAAATTTTCCTCCTTGCCTTGGGCCTAGATAGTTCTTCTACATTATGGGTTGATTTAGTCTTTTGACATCATAACTTATATCTAACCAAAACCTTGACCCCCTCCTCCGTTTTGCAACTAGGGGACCTTATAAGACGACAAGTAGCACCCTGAAAACTTTTAGGAGCTTTTTGGACCTCTATGGCCATTAATCTGTGCTTGCATGTTTGTGCATGTTGGAGATGGAACTTCCTTAGTGGATCTTTGGCCTTGCAATCTCATTTTCACTACCAATCATATAACTTATCATTTCTTATCTATGTTATCTACATTCTTACCCATGTTCTTTTTTCTTATAATGGGACCCACGGTTTTCCACGATGTTTCTTGCTCCAAACAATTGAAGTACCTTCTTTTCTCCTCTTTTGCCCAAGTTTTGTCCTGCCTCTTGCATAAAGGAGCTTTGTTGGGGCCTTTGTACGGATAGTCATGAGCATTGATGTAGAGTTTTTGGTTTTGTAGAGTGGAGCTTAACTTTAGCTTCTATGGAGGTTGGGAAGCTTGAGGAAGAAGTTTGCATGTGCTTATATGTCTATGCATGTCTCTGTATTGACGATCAAGCTTCCACGGGACATCTCAAGCTTGTTGGCTTTGTTTGTAGCCTTGAAAATGTAAGATCATCTCTTTACTCTTCCGTTTTCTTTTCACTCTTCACTTATTCGTTCTCTTGGCCAAACTCCATGGTCATGTTGGTTTTATCTTTCTAGAGCTAAAAGTCCCACCTCTCTCTCTCTCTCTCTCTTACGTGAAACTGGATGTAGCTAGATGGAGCTTTGGGAGGATAATAGTGATGTTTGATGGCAGATCCACGCGGCATGTAAAAAGAAGATCCTTCCCACATTTTTTAGAGGGGTTGATTACTCTGTAGGCATGATAAAAATGCCTACCCATCACCTGAACTGAATCCAACCCACCCGTAAAATTTGATTTTCAGTCATAATTATGGCCTTGGGTTCGGGTGGGCCGAAAACTGGATTGCCGCTATTTTTCTCGGGCGCGGAAGAACTGCCCGCAAGCGCGAACGGATCGCCCACTTTGCCCACACAGAACCCGTGGCGCAGTCGGAGGAGGTGACCGTGCGGTGCGGAGAGGCACCTTTGTTAACCCCGCCAAGCTGCCTCTGGGTGAGAACAAACCTCCCCCTCACCCACACCTTGTTGGCTTTGTTTGTAGCCTTGAAAATTTAAGATCATCTCTTTACTCTTCCGTTTTCTTTTCGGCTTCACTTATTCGTTCTCTTGGCCAAACTCCATGGTCATGTTGGTTTTATCTTTCTAGAGCTAAAAGTCCCACCTCTCTCTCTCTCTCCCTCACTTAGGTGAAACTGGATGTTGCTAGATGGAGCTTAGACAGAGCTTTGGAAGGTTAATAGTGATGTTTGATGGCAAATTGATTAATGATAAAAATGCCCCCCCCCCCCCCCCCCCCCCGATTTTCAGTCAATAATTCTGACCTTGGATTCGGGTGGGCCGAAAACTGAATTGCCACCATTTTTCTCGGGCACGGAACAACTGTCCGCAAGCGCGAAGGATCGCCCACTTTGCCCGCACAGAACCCGTGGCGCAGTCGGAGGAGGTGACCGTGCGGTGCGGAGACGCACCTTTGTTAATAACCCCGCCAAGCTGCCTCTGGGTGAGAACAAGCCGGCGCCTTTCCCAGCCTCCCCCTCATCCACACCTCCGTCAGGGAAAACCACTTGCCAAAGCCGTCGATCGCCTCCAAAACGCCCTCTTCGTCCCAGACGCCAACCCTTGTGCAGCGGCAGCAGCTCCAGTGCAAGCGGCTTCTCCTTCCTCCTGGGAGTCCTCGACCCCGGCGTGTTGGCCGAGAAGAAGCCGCGAAACTCGTCCTCGTTGCCTTCCGCTGACTCCTCCTCGTCTTCCTCCATGATTGGACTGAACCTTGTTGTCCCGCTGAGCGAGGGCGGCGGCTCGTTGTCGTGGAAAGAAGAAACAATTGCAGAATCTTATAAACGAACAGATAATGATAGCACAGGTCATTCTCGCAGTAGTAGTCTCATGTTTGATAATAGATTTATTTTTAAATCGGCTACAGAACATCTTGAAAGCATGGTGGATATTAACGGTTGCTTATTTAGAGTTTCACGAGACGATCACGCTGATAAAACAGAGTTACCCGCTGAATTAGATAAACTATTGAAAGACTACAAGTGAATCTGGGTCATTCTCGAAGTGGTGACGGTATCATAAATGATCCAAGAACATATGAGCTAGCTTCTAGAAAGCTTGGATGCTTAGATGATACTAGAGAAGATGATCCCTGCAGACTTGCAGAGTTTCACTGGGTCATCTCAGTCCCTAGGCTAATCTATCGGAATTTCACGTTGGCTCTTCAGCGCATCGGGATTTCAATGAAATTGCAACAGAATGTAAAATACTATAGCTTATGTGAGTTGTTTGTAGCCAGGGTTATTTTTTAGATCTTTGCATTGTTGCAAAGTATGTGTATGCCATTCAATTCCATGTAATGTAGAACTGGGATACCTCAAATTTTTGTTGTGTCTATGGCTGTCAGAACCTTGTTGTGTCAATGGGATGTTGTGAGCTTGACACGCTGTGTCATACAACTCAGTTTTATTAGGTTTTATTCAAAACCTTGATATGTCAAGGTTGGTTATGATGTTTGATCAGGTATCCTGGCTCTAGTGATCTATCATATGTAGGAACGAATGTCTATAGTTACAAGTAATACTAATGAAAGTCGTCCGCTCGTTCGTTTGTAGTTTTCTCCAAAAAAAAAAAAGTTCTTCTCCGTGTTTACTGAAATCAGTCAGGAATGCAGGGCTAGGTGTTGTGGGACTGCAAAGTTCTTAATAAAAATACTGATCTGAGTGGTTTTAACTCAATTCGGGTTTTTTTTGGGCCGGATTCAGTTTTGACGTTAGGTTGAATTTGGGTTTCATTTTTAAAAGTTATATAGATTTCGGTCTAAATCGATCTTTATTTATTGGGGTTCGGGTCAGGTTTGGATCGGTTTGGGGAGAACCCACTCACTGCTATCCCTACTCCATACTTTGATTTAATCATGCATTCATAGTCCAAATAAGAGAAAAATGCTAAATCTCACCCTACATACCTAGATCTTCCTCTATATGCTTAAATGTGTGACTATTGTAGGCTAGATTGCGTCATTATGGGATGATCTCAGAATTTGTCGATTCTCTTTATGTTTCATTGTTGATTCGTAATGTAAATAAGGTGTCTTCTCGTGGCCTTAAAGTTGAAAATCTGAAATGTATGTGGTTTTGCCCAAAAATGACTCGTTTATAGCTTTTGGGATACCATGATAATGAAAATAAATTATGTGATCTTTATTCCTATATGGGTGATCATCTAGATTGTATATAACATGTTTCTACATATTTCATGGTTCTAGAAATATAATGAACATAGGTCACACTCTCAGAAGTATCTCACCTAGACTTTAGAATAACATGTATGTGCCTAATTGTGATTTAAACAAAACTTGTTCATACTTTTGAATTTCATCACAAAACCTTGCAAGGTGTTACATGACTATAATATGAAGAAAGTTATACTAATAGTGATAATAGTTGAGCATTAATTAATTTTAAAACTCTCTATGGATGAAAATGGCATATTGTGCAATAAATGGGTACTTTTACTGATGTTTTGAACTTAGTTTGATTTCCAGGACTTTCTATACATGACTCTCATTGTAAGATACCCTTACTTGGTCTTATCCTTGAAAACTAATGGGAAATGACCTAGTGAAGTTCATATTGATATGATCCAAATGGTTATTTGAACCTTATCATGATATTTGTCCTTATTGGTTACATATTGATAAGATCTAAATGGTTATTTGAACCTTATCATGATATTTGTCCTTATTGGCTACTTTGTATATACATACATATATACACATGTGTGTGTGTGAGTGAGTGAGTGAGTGAGTGTGTGTGTATGTGTACATACATACATACATACATACATACATACATACATACATACATACATACATACATACATACATACATACATACATACATACATACATACATACATACATACATACATACATACATACATACATACATACATACATACATACATACATACATACATACATACATACATACATACATACATACATACATACATACATACATACATACATACATACATACATACATACATACATACATACATACATACATACATACATACATACATACATACATACATACATACATACATACATACATACATACATACATACATACATACATACATACATACATACATACATACATACATACATACATACATACATACATACATACATACATACATACATACATACATACATACATACATACATACATACATACATACATACATACATACATACATACATACATACATACATACATACATACATACATACATACATACATACATACATACATACATACATACATACATACATACATACATACATACATACATACATACATACATACATACATACATACATACATACATACATACATACATACATACATACATACATACATACATACATACATACATACATACATACATACATACATACATACATACATACATACATACATACATACATACATACATACATACATACATACATACATACATACATACATACATACATACATACATACATACATACATACATACATACATACATACATACATACATACATACATACATACATACATACATACATACATACATACATACATACATACATACATACATACATACATACATACATACATACATACATACATACATACATACATACATACATACATACATACATACATACATACATACATACATACATACATACATACATACATACATACATACATACATACATACATACATACATACATACATACATACATACATACATACATACATACATACATACATACATACATACATACATACATACATACATACATACATACATACATACATACATACATACATACATACATACATACATACATACATACATACATACATACATACATACATACATACATACATACATACATACATACATACATACATACATACATACATACATACATACATACATACATACATACATACATACATACATACATACATACATACATACATACATACATACATACATACATACATACATACATACATACATACATACATACATACATACATACATACATACATACATACATACATACATACATACATACATACATACATACATACATACATACATACATACATACATACATACATACATACATACATACATACATACATACATACATACATACATACATACATACATACATACATACATACATACATCTACGTCGTCGGGAAAAGGCCTTTCTACCCCCATCTTGCTGCATGGATTAGGCGTACATGGCGTCCCAAAGGAGAATTCGATCTGATCTCCAAAGCTAATGGTTTTTTCATTATTCGTTTCTCCAATGATACGGATAAGCAGAATTGCCTGCTTGGAGGTCCACGTTGGTTCGACTATCAATTAGTAGTCACCAAGGACTACAAGTATGGAGATCCTCTCACCAGGGAGCATTTGTCTTCGATCCCTGCATGGATCAAGATACCTTCCAACGGCAGATGCTGGACCAAAAAGGCCGCCGGCACGGTAGCGGCAGGCGTAGGCAAAGTCCTACATATTGAAACTAAAGCTATGGAGGGGCCTGGAACGGATGAGGCTCGCATTCTTGTCAAACTCCTGGCGGAGGAGGAACAGCCGGACACTGTCTGGTTAAGTGTTCCAGGCAAAGGAGAACAGCTGTTTAAGATTCATTATGAACATTCTCCGGCTAAGTGCACGACCTGCTGTGTCTTTGGACACGACGAAGGAAATTGTCCACTGAAACCCAAACCTTCAGTTACTACTACCGATGAGGATAATTTCCAAGTTCCCAAAAAGGTCTGGAAACCAAGGGCAGCGGACAAACAGGCTACTGAGAACCCTACTGAGAGAGAAGAAGGTGAAATCAATGCAGAAGCATCCACGCCCACTTCCAACAAATTCGCTTCTGTTGACTCTGATAAGGAAGAAGAAGCTTTACTAGAAACGGTGAAAGAAAACCCTCCAATCTCATCTCCAACTCAGTATAAAGGAAAGGGAAAAGAAAAGGTGCCTAGCAGGCGAACTAGGTACTCCAAAAACTAATCTATGTCTATCCTAGCTTGGAACGTTAAGGGGATCAATAGACCCTCAAAACGAAAGGAAGTAAGACAATGGATTACTAATAGTGATGCTTCCATTTCTGCGATCATTGAAACAAAAATCAAGAGAGGCAACTCTAGCTGCGTTAATTCAATTTTTCCTAAAGGATGGCACTGCATCTCTAACCTGGATGAAGTCGATCTTGGAAGAATCTGCTTAGGCTGGAATCCTAATGTCTGGAACATTGATATCTTCACCAAATCCGAACAAATGATAACCGTCATCTGTAAAAACAATGGAGGACTTAGGATCTGGTTCACTGCCATTTATGCATACAATCACCATAATCAACGTATGGAGCTGTGGAAAGACATTGAGCTTCTGTCAAAAACTATAAATGACCCCTGGTTACTAATGGGCGACTTCAATAACGTCCGTCTTCAAGAAGAAAAGAAAGGAAGCAGGTTGGCTAGTGAACCTGAAATTAAGGCCTTCAACCACACCATTAATGTGGCTGATCTCTGCGAACTTCCCATGAATGGAGACATCATCTTCACCTGGAATAACGAAGGCAATCCTGACAAAAGAATTGCCAGTAAGCTTGATCGTGCTTTAGTCAACAATCAATGGCTTCAAGTTCTTCCCAACACGCAGATCAAGGTAATTGGCTCTGACATAAGTGACCACGCCCCCCTGATAATGCAAGTCAAGGACAAGAAGAAGAAGGCTAGACCGTTCCGTTTTAAAAATTTCTGGACTACATGGAATGGATATACTGACATCATCAACACTGCATGGAGTCTGAAAGTCGAAGGAAACCCCATGTTCATCTTCACCAAGAAACTCATGAAAGTAAAACAACTTTTGAAGAAATGGTCTAAGGAGCATGTGAATATACCTGAGCTTCTCGCAGACTGCAAGAAAGAACTATCTACTATTCGAACTAGTCTTCTCACTGACCCTCTCAATGCCTCCCTTATTGAATCTGAATTACATCTGAAAATGCAACTGAATGACTTTAAAAAGGCAGAAGAAAGCTATGCCTGGCAATGCAGCAGGCTGGCATGGATCGCTGATGGTGATCGCAACACGAAACTTTATCATAATGCAATCAGGAAACGCGAAGCCCAAAACACAATCGCTGAACTCATTAATGAGAAAGGTGAAGTGGTGAACGGCCAGGAAGAACTGGAGGTCCAAGCTACCAGTTTCTACAAAGCCCTCTTCAACAAACAACAAAATTCAGAGCCTATCAACCGCGACGAAGATCTCAACTGGAGGTACAAGCTAACCAATACTCATAACAATATATTATGCAGGGAAGTTAACATTGAAGAGCTTAAAGACGCTGTTTGGAGTATTGGGGTTAACAAATCTCCTGGTCCCGACGGCTTTAATGCACACTTCTACAGAGAAGCTTGGCACATAATAAAAACTGACCTCCTGAATAGCATTAACTGGATTATGACAGGGGGAAACATGCTCAGACAAGCTAATCATGCTTTCCTTACCCTAATTCCAAAGAAAAAGTCCACGGCCACCTTGGCTGATTTCAGGCCGATTACCTGTTGCAATGTCCATTACAAAATTCTCGCAAAAATCCTTGCTGATTGACTTAAGATGGTTCTGCCTCTCCTCATTTCTGACTCACAGGGAGCTTTCATTGCCGGCCGCAACATTTCAGACTGTTCTCTACTTGCTAGTGAATTCATGTTGGACTTTAATGTCAAACGTGGACACAAGAAGATTTGTATGAAGTTAGATGTCTCAAAGGCCTTCGACAGCGTCCGATGGGACAAATTATGGCAAACTATGATCGATATGGGCTTCTCAGACAAATGGATTTCTCTAATGTCTCAATGTGTTTCTACTGTCAGCTATTCTGTTCTTGTTAATGGTACCCCGAATGGTATATTTCAAGCTTCCAATGGCCTACGTCAAGGAGACCCGTTATCGCCTCTTCTTTTCACAATTATTATGGAGTACTTCTCACAACTCATGAAAAAGGCTGAAGCAAACAATGATATCTCCACCTACACTGTCAAAGGGACAAAGATCAAGAGCCATCTCATCTTCGTGGATGATGTGTTGGTCTTCTTGGAAGCCAAACCTAAGTACCTGTCGAACCTCAAGTCCATTCTACACAAATTCGGTGCTCAAACTGGTCTACAGATTAATGAATCAAAGACCCAAGTGTATACTTCTTCAAACTGCGTTGACATAAAACATATTATAGCAGATCATCTCCGCATGGACATTAGCTCCCTCCCTACCAAGTACCTTGGTTTTCCGCTAACCGGTGGCAAGCTCCAAGTGAAAGATTTCACTGAATGCATAGATAAACTCGAGAACATGATCGGCAGGTGGCCCCTAAATAAAACCTCAATGGCTGGTCGAGTTACCTTAACTAAATCAGTTCTTGAAGGTCTCCTCATTTACTGGGTTCAACAAGGCGAAATACCTTCAGCTGTCCTTGACCGTATGGAGATGACCATGTCGAACTTTATCTGGGCAGGCGGTACTCATGCGATGAAATACACCAGACTAGCTCAGCACAAGGATAATGGCGGCATAGGTCTGAAAACCCCTGAGACCATTGCCAACTGGGGAACTATTAGACGAATTATCAATTATCATCAAGGCAGGTCCATATGGGCACGCTGGATGAGGATTCGCTACCCCAATGGTCTGGACTACGAACCTCCGACAAGAGAAGGCTATTCCAGGGTCCTTAATAGAATGACTTCTGTCTGGAAATAGATCAAACATGCTTTCTGCTTCAGCTCGGGCAGTTGGCTCCTTCCTAGCTGCATAAATCCGTGGGACTTGGCTATGCTGAACAACATGCCTTCCTCTAACTCTCCGCACTTCACCAAATTCATCTGGAACGAATTTGAGGTTCCCAAATGGAGCTTATGTCTCTATAGAGCTACTTTCGAGGTCCTCCCCACACTGGACAGGATCTCTAAATGGTACCCTGACAACAATACAATTACTACCTGCCTTCTTTGTAATGAAGACGAAGAATCACATGCTCATCTTTTTCACAGTTGTCCGTTCACCACTGCAGTTTGGAATCAGGTTTGCAACTCAGCTAATCTCTGTCATATGCATCTGCTACCTACGAAGGAGATGATCACAAAGCTTGGTCCAAGTCTCAGCGTGCTGAAGAAGAAATCCCTCACTGCCCTTTCTGCTGTTTACTATCATATCTGGCTCGAAAGGAACTCAATAAAACACAAGGCAAAGAACTGCAATATAGAGTACATTGGAAAGAAAATTTGTAAAGATTTATCTTATAGATTCAATGTATAAATAGTATTTTCCCTTTTCAAATGTGGAGTAGTAGCGATTAGGGGCTGCTATGTAATTTTGTCCCAACTTTGTTGGGGATTCGGAATAAAATTTACCACATTCCGATACATACATACATACATACATACATACATACATACATACATACATACATACATACATACATACATACATACATACATACATACATACATACATACATACATACATACATACATACATACATACATACATACATACATACATACATACATACATACATACATACATACATACATACATACATACATACATACATACATACATACATACATACATACATACATACATACATACATACATACATACATACATACATACATACATACATACATACATACATACATACATACATACATACATACATACAGCTGACAAGGAGTGGCTCAAGTGGTCAAGCACGGTGTACCCTCATGAAGGGACCCGGGTTCGAATCCCAGTAGCCGCCTTGGTTTACCACCCTCCCGGACGTTCGGCCTCCGTCACGGGCATGGGAGAGGGGGAGAGAATGCCTCTCTTTATCCCATACATACATACATACATACATACATACATACATACATACATACATACATACATACATACATACATACATACATACATAATACATACATACATACATACATACATATATGTATACATACATACATACATACATACACACGACGCCCTCTCCTTCTCTTAGGGTTCCCAGCAATTGCCTGGGAGATTCTGAGGAGGATCGGCGGCCATGGCGGCGGATGCTGCCCCCGCCTCCACCAACCCACCCACCAACCCATCCACCACCACACCACCACGTCCCCCACCAAATAATCAAAACCTGGAAACACCAAAGGAGAATGATGCCGGAAAGGAAAAGAAGAGATCTTGGACAGAGATCGTGAAACGAACTCCGGCGCAAGAGAAGGAGTGTGCGGGGATGAAATTCCCTAAACCTACCAAGAAGGATGGCAAAGTGATGGTAGATCTTGATGCATAGGAATATGGACGTATGAAGGACGTCTGGGAATTCGCAGTTTCAATCTACGTCATGGGCAAACGTCCTTTTTACCCCCACCTATTGGCTTGGATTAGATGAGTATGGAAACCAAGAGGTGACTTCGATGTGATCTCGAAAGAGAAGGGATTCTTCGTAATCCGATTCTCTAATGCAGCAGACAAGAAGACATGCCTCAACAGTGGACCACGATGGTTTGATAGCCATCTGGTAATAACGAAGCACTACACATACGGTGATCCCCTGGTGAAGACAGATGTGTCCTCGGGCCCTATCTGGATTTGCATCTCCTCTAATGGCAAGATGTGGACGGAGAAGGCGGCGGGTACGGTAGCTTTAGGGGTAGGCAAGGTGTTGCACGTGGAGACGAGGGCTATAGAAATAGAAGGCACCGATGAAGCTAGAGTCCTAGTCGAGATAGAAGCGGAGGAGTCCAACCGTGACAAGGTTTGGGTTAATGTCCCGGGCAAGGAAGCAATCCCCTTCAATATCAAGTACGAGTTCGTCCCCAAGAAATGCTCAAGCTGCGGTGTTTACAGACATGGCGACAAAGAGTGCCCACAGACGAAGGATACTGAACCTGCTAAGGATGACGATGGCTTCCAAGTACCCAAGAAGGCATGGAGAGAAAAACAGAACAACAACACCACCTCTATCGAAAAAGCTAGCACATCAGGAGATAAGGAAGAAGGTGAAGTGGATGCTAATTCTTTCTGCTCTCTGAGCGAGCCGGAGGAAGAAATAGACAAAATCTTGGATTCTGAGAAGAACCCTAAATCACCACAGAAGGAAAAAGGAAAGGATAAAGATAAGGAAATGGAGAAGACCCCGACAGAGGGGAAGGAGAAGTTGCCTGGTAGGCGCACCAGGAACAAATGCTAAATCCCTATGTCTGTACTCACGTGGAATGTCAAGGGTGTTTGCAACCCGGACAAGAGGCGTGAGGTGAGGAACTGGATTAAGTCCAGTGGTGTCTCAATGGTGGCTATCTTGGAGACGAAGATTAAGAGAGTTAATAGAAGGAGTGTTTCCTCCATTTTCCTGAATGGTTTGAAGCACATTACTAACCATGATTCTATAGAGTTGGGCAGAGTCTGTTTAGGTTGGAACCCGAACGCATGGGAGGTAGAGGTGGAGGTCAATAATGACCAGGTCATCTCATCTATCTATACAAACAAGGGTGGACTGAAGATCTTCTTCTCGGCTGTATATGCCTTCAACCTACATTCGCAAAGGCAGTCCCTTTGGAAGGAATTGTTGGCACAAGCAAAGTGGACAAAACTCCCATGGCTGATCATGGGGGACTTTAACAACGTTAGACTCCAAGAGGAGAAGATGGGAGGAAGGTTGGTACCAGAGGTAGTTCTGAAGTCGTTTAATCAACTAATTAATGAAGCGGAGCTCTGTGAGTTGCTTATGCAAGGGGAGGACATATTGACATGGAACAACGAAGCTAAATCAGGTAAAAGGATCGCTTCCAAGCTAGATAGAGCTTTAGTCAATACTAAATGGTTGGAGCTATTCGGAAGCACCTGCATCAAGGTCATGTCTTCTGACATAAGCGATCATGCGCCTTTGCTAATGCAAATGAGAGAGAAGTCCAAGAGCTATAGATCGTTTCGTTTCATTAATTTCTAGACAAAGTGGAAGGGCTACAAGAAGCTGGTAGCACAGAGTTGGGTCGAACCTATGGAGGGGAATCCAATCTATATCTTCACCAACAAGCTCAAGCGACTCAAAGGAGCAATTAAGAGATGGTCTAAGGAACATGTTAACATCCCCATATTGATCGAATAAAACAAGAAAGAGCTTAAGGAGGTCAAAAGTCAGCTATTGTGTGATCTGCTTAATGCAAACCTTATCAATACAGAATTGAAACTTTAACACATACTGGAAGATCTTAAGAAGGCAGAAGAAAGTTTCATGTGGCAGAGGACTAGACAGAAGTGGATTCAAGATGGTGATCGCAACACAAAAATCTACCACAATGCAATCAAGCACAGAGAAGCACTCAACACTATCGCGGAGTTGATTGATGAAGATGGCAGGACCCTCAATAGTCAAGAGGAGCTGGGAAGGGAAGTGACTAATTTCTACGAGAAACTCTACAATAAAAGTTATGAGGAGGCAGTGGATATGGAGGAGGAGGATATCCAATGTAGGTATAAACTCACAACTACTCACAATAATATTTTCTGTAGACAAACCAATGAAGAAGAAGTTAAGAAGGCCCTATGGAGCATAGGTACTGACAAATCGCCAAGTCCGGACAATTTCAACTCTCATTTCTATAGAGAGGCATGGGAGGTCATCAAAGACGATCTATGTAAATCAATTATATGGTTCATAGAGGGGGGCTTCCTGCTCCGACAGGTCAACCATGTTTTCTTGGTTTTGATTCTGAAGAAGAAGACAACATCATCCTTGGCTAATTTTAGACCAATAGCATGTTGTAATGTACAATACAAGGTGATAGCGAAGTTGTTGGCCGAGAAGTTGAAGATGGTTCTTCCGTTGATAGTCTCAGATAATCAAGGGGCCTTCATAACTGTAACATCCCTGACCTGGGTTATACTTTAACCCTAGGTGTTTTTATTAAGAAAGGTGATTAAATTCTTAATCTCATCTTTTGAAAAGTAATTAGGGCTCAAGAGGAACTTATGTTGCAATTTTAGTCCCTTTTGAACATTGTTGAAATCAATGTTTTGTTTGTTTTGGACTAAAGTGCAAATTACCCAAGATGAGGGGTTTAAGTGCAATTGTGAATGATATATTTTCCTCACATGTTGAAGCATCATGAGAGTGAAAATGATGCTGAGGTATGGCTTATGGAATCCTGAACACCAAGAAAGAGCTAATAAAGCAATGTATGTGCATGAAAACCTAGCTTTGGTGTAATGTGCAATTTACCCAAAACCTAGGGTGCAATATGTAAATTACCACTTCAATAAGGTCCCTAATGTTTCTTTCCATCATATAGAGCAAATAAAATGAGAGGGGCGCCTCATTTGAGCTAAGTTGGAGAAGAGAGAATCTTGATATTAAAATAATCAAGATTTAATCCTAATTGAAACCCTAACTCGATTTAGGGCAAAAATAAATGTATTAATTAAAGGGCCTTCAACCAAGATTAAAATGGTTGAATTCATATGTGTGTGTGACGTCCTTGAGCTTTACAAGGACCACTAAAATATCCAAGGGAGTGGATAACTCACACACAATTTTATAAGAAAAAGAAATATCCACTCACATATGGATATTAATATAATATGATTTAAGGTGCTTGATTTGCTTCTCTTTAAATCATGGATAATTGAGAGTGATAAGAGGCAAACAAGATAGCCTCGTCCCTAAGGAAGATGAGGGGGAAGAGGCGGCCATATTTTTGGGATTAATTGGATTTTTGCAAAGTACATTCTCTCTCATTGAATTTTTATAAAAGAACCTTTTATAAGCCAAATGGAAGGCTTTTCTGACCCCACTTCTTCTCCTTGCTTGCGAAACGAACAAGGGAGCTTGGGAGGGTCAGGAGGACGAGCCCCAACCTGTTGGTAAGGTTCTTGATCCATTTCACCTTGATTCCATGGTGGAAATCGAAAATAAATTATGGATTTCTTCCTATTTCGATCTCCTCTTCAATTCTAACCATTCCTTTTCACTCAAAACCTTGAGGACGAGCCTTGGAATGTTGAAAGGAGTTGCATCCACCATTGTTTCCGTAAGCATGGAGCTTTGGAGCTCAATTGGAGGCGGGTTTTATAACTTGAACCCTTGATTTTGTAATTGCATTCAATTCCTTATCAAATAATGATCATTTCCATACTTACAATAATTGATTTGGTTGATGGATGCAATTACCATGGAAACCACAGCATGTTTCATGAATTTAGAGGTTGAAGATGATAAGCACACACATTTACAAATATCCAAAGCAAATGGTCTTGTTTGGGTTGCTCAAACGGTTTCCCAAACCGTTTGGGAGCAAACAATTTCAAACCGTTTAGAAGCAAACGGTTTCACCAAACCGCATGAGACCAAATGGTCTCAAGACCGTTTGGTGGTGTTGACCAGGGTTGAACATTTGGATATCAGTTGAAAATTATCTAGGTTAATGACCCATCAACTATGATTGATTAGTTCCAATTGGTTCATGAGTTGAAGGACAATCAATCACCAAAACCCTAATCGGGTTAAGTGCTGATTTCATAAGTGATTGAGTTGGAAACTTGGGTTGATTGACCCAACCAGTTTCAAGACCCTTTTGGGATCACCCAAATGGTCTCAAGACCGTTTGAAGGTCACCCAAGACCGTTTGGAGGTCTAGGGCTGAGTATGGTTAAGCAATTGAAGATCCAAAGATACTAAGTTGGAGTATGATCAATTGTTGATTTGGTGATCAATCCAATGATCCAAACCCTAAATGGTTGACTTGGATTTTGATGATGTGATGGGAAAACGGTCTCAAGACCGTTTGGAGGTCATCCAAACGATCCCAAGACCGTTTGGGGTCAGGTCATGTCTAAATTGGATGATGGTTTAATGGGTTTAAATCAATTAGACACACTTTGAAATATGTTGAAGGGTTATTGATTCCAAACCCTAATCCAATTGATTCAAACCCTAATTTATGATCAATTGAAGGTCAATTGAGGGTCAAATCAGTTGAAGGTTGACCTAATTAACTCGATTTATGAGTGGCTAATAAGTACATGATCGATTGACGGGTTCAACATTGGAAACCCTAATATAATTGAAGTGGTTGAGACACTTTTTGGTCCATGCGGTTTTGAGGAGGTTTGGACCAAACGGTCTCAAGACCATTTGGGGCAAACGGTCTCAAGACCGTCTGGGACCAAACGATCCCAAACTGTTTGTGCCCATGCGGTTTCAAAAGTCAAACTTGGGCAAGCGGTCTTCACCTACTTGCTTTAGCAAACGGTCTTGAGTGTGCACCTTTACCAAACAGTTTCAAACCGTTTGAGCTTTGAAAGACCAAGACCGTTTGGGGATGAAGTAGTCAAGGTTGATTGAGGATTCAATAGGTTAATCCACTTGGACACCTATTGTAATTGAAGATTCAATTGGTCAATTCAATTGGATACCTTATGTAAATGAAGGTTCAATGTGATTGAATCTTTTGAGAATTAAGATGATGAATGATCCATTGATCCAATGATGATTAGTAATGATAATCAATGAAGGTACAAAGGTTGAAACCCTAATAGTACCTAAGTGATTAGTTCCAATTAAGGGATGAACCCTAATTGCTTATAGGATCAATGACTTGGTACACTATGTTAATCATAGTTGTATGTACTTGATTGAAGGGTTGATATAACCTAATCAAGTTGAGAAGTTGATAGCATGAATTCATACATGAATATGATTCATGTGGTGATTAAGGGTATGATCCTTAAGTAAAGAGATCATGAAACCCTAATCATGAACATAAACCCTAATTGACAAGTTTATTGAGTTCTAACCCTAATTCAGGGCAATTCTAAATGAAACCCTAATCCAAAGCTAGGATGTAACCCTAATTTAGGGTAATGATATATGAAACTCCAAATTAGGGAAATGAGATGTGAAACCCTAGTTGAGGGTGATTCCATGTGAAACCCTAATTGAGGGTGATTTAATGTGAAATCCTAGTTGAGGGTGATTCCATGTGAAACCCTAATTGAGGGTGATTTCATGTAAAATCCTAGTTGAGGGTGATTCCATGTGAAACCCTAGTCGAGGGTGATTCCATGAGAAACCCTGATTAAGAGTTGACATCACATGCAGCTCCAATGCTATATTGTGATGAGAGGCCCTAAGAAGGGTGAAGGTATGTGAGACTTTAATATGGAGTCATAGTACACAAAGCCCTAATCTTGGGCAATGTGACACTGAATCATAATCCTAATTTTAATGAAGGGTATAAGGAAACCCTAATGATGAGATAGAAGGAATTACCTTGTAAAGGTGAAACATTTCATGTGGTTGATTATAAGAAACTTTATTGTAAGCAATGTCTTTAGCATTAGACAAGTCCATATCATTAAAGATAGTTGGACAATTATAATGTGTGGCCCATGCAGTATATGCTAAGGGTGAGTGTTTAGTGATGTAATGTATTAAGAAGGGAAATACTTTAATACAAGATAAGATGGATAATTCCAGAGAGTCTGAAATGATGAGAAAGTGATACATCAAAATATGATGGTTATCACATTCAGCATTTCAGGGTTTATATACCTTGATGTATCCCAAATCTTATATATCTGAACAAGAAACATATGAAGTGTATTATGCAACTATTACAATGAAATGTAATGAGTTGTTGCACTTTGATGAGTGATAATCAATGTACCTTGAGAATGGGGTTAAGCCCAAATGATGTGTATGATATAATCATAACATGATGAGGATGAGAAATGAACTCATACCTTGAATTGATGATCATTAATGCTATATGATGAAAGTAATGACTCTTGAATAATCAAACATGATACCTTTGAATTCCCCAGAGGTATGGAATAATGAATTGAGGGTTGGATAGATTATATAATCATGAAACCCTAATTAATGAGAAATGGGGAACCCTAACCCTAATTTTGGGTAAAAGGGAATGAAAGCCCTATTTGATAGTAAACCCTAATTCCTGGGAAAGGAATGATGGTGTTACTATTGTATCACATGATGTGATGAATATCTTGTCTGGCTGTCATCATGTCTAATAACCATGCAGATGTTATGAGATGATGAATATAGCCAAGTTTGAGCTGTGACATTTATATAATAAATGTTGATTGGCCTTTTGTGCCTTGATGTTGTTGTTGCTTAATAAAAGCAACAATGTGCATGGATTTTATGAGTCATAAGAGTAAGCTGTTGCCTAGAAAGAGGTGACAAGATATTCTGTGGCCTTGTGAGCCATGTGTGACACTTGTGTAACAAGTATCATGAATGCCTTGGTCAGATGACCTGAAGGTGATAGTTACCTAATAAATGGTAATGGTACTCAATGATGAGTTAAGGGTTTGAATACCCAAAACCATATGATTATGGTGATGAGAATGTGAAGGGATGAGAATTCCCAGTTTGAAATGAGGGACTGAGTTCCCAAGGTCTTTGAAAGACTGATGAGTATCTTATGAAAGTAGTACATGTCTCTTTATAGCATTGTTGTAATAAGTCTTGTTTGAGAACTTGGATGATGCTAAAAGAATATGAAAATGTAATTAACTAATCATGTGAAATCTATTCATGTAGAGCCCTGACCATAGATCCATCATCGTCAGGAATAGGTGATGGTGAAACGGGTGCTCCGCGGAAAAACCCGGATCACATATTTTGAATATATGGGGGTAAATGGGAGAAAAATATCCTTACATCCGGTGAAGTGATTTGAGGGAAGGTAAACATCAAACCTCTCAATACTTCATGTCTCCGGGATGGATGTATCATGAATCTCCTGATGAGTGGGATAGATGTTGTACACATCTCCCAATAATATTTAATGTTGGGTCGAGGAGATAAACATTAAATCTCTCGATGGTCGATGAGCATGTAGTTAACGCTATAACTCTATAGAGAAGTTCCAGTATACCCTGGAAAGCTATCTTGAGCAGTTAACATAGTCCTGCTTATTGTCCTGCACTGACCAGGATGTGAGAGGTCATGGGAATCCGACTCTTCCATTGACCTATGTATGGTACCGATTTCGACTTCACAGTGGTTGGTTGGAGTATGAGCTGTATACCTCATCTCCTCAGGGCATAAGTGTGTTTGTAAAATGAAATCAGCCGTATAGCATGTTTACTTAAGGATTGAATACGGAAATTCATTGGCTGATGTTATCTTTTTGTTATATATCTGTAGTTCATTGATGTTGTTCATATCTTTTGAATTCATTACAAGTAGATGGATGAACTATGAGTCTACCAAGAGTAGATGCAATGTTATACTTGAAAAAGGAGATTACTTCACTTTGTTCATACAAGTGACTTACCTACTGTTGATTATATATATAAATCCTTCTGCTCAGTTTATTTTAATAAACTGCTATAACAATGTTTTGGCGGAGAGTTATATCTCCCGCTGGAGCAATTTACAATTGTCTCACCCCCGTGGGATCCAACTTTTTAGGTGGACGCGGACAAAGAAGCAGAATCCCATTGCAGGGAATGGAGAGAAGCAGTAATAACATGGACAACAGTAATATCTCAGGTGGAGATATTGCCTGTCAAATTATGTAGTTAGAAAGTCCTTTGTGTCGTCTCTATACTCTCAGGTCCTCCGAGTTTTGAGTCAGTGTTTTTGATGAATCGACCTGGGGTTTTGGCTTGATGCCTCGAGATTGTATACTATCTGTATATAATGATTATAAGGCAGTTGATGATGTAGTTTCTGAAAAGAGATGGTACAAGTTATGTACGTTTGAACCAGCATGTAAATGTTATACAATGGTTCTTGATGGAAAAGATTTCCTATGTATGGATCTCTTTGCAAAAAGTTTTAATTTTAGTGATTTTCAGTAATCCGCTGCAAATGATTCGCTTCCGCTTAAGTTAATCTTGTTTTTGTGAGTTGGATCCCACAATAACTAATCGGAGTATCAATGATTGTGCATTGCTTGCAGGGGAATTCCTTATGGACTTTAATGTTTTAAGGGGACACAAGAAGGCTTGCTTGAAGTTGGATGTCTCGAAGGCATACAACAGTGTCAACTGGAGCTCTCTATGGTGGGTTATGTCTAAAATGGGATTCCAAGAAAGATGGATCAATCTGATGAAGCAATGTGTTACAACGATAAGCTTTTCAGTTCTTGTTAATGGGTCTCCATGTGGCATATTCAGAGGGGGCAATGGATTGAGACAGGGAGATCCCCTCTCACCATTATTGTTTACCATAGTAATGGAGTATTTCACTAGACTAATGGATAAAGAGGAAATATTGAAGAGGATAGCTACTTATATAGTTCATGGCACAAAGGTGTAAGTCATCTCATCTTTGCCGACGACGTATTGGTCTTTTTGCAAGCAAAGGAAGCTTATATGACTCAGTTGAAACATCTACTAAAGAGGTTCGGGGATGACACTGGCTTGAAGACAAACCTACATAAGACTCAACTCTTTGTGTCTAAGAATTGTGAAAAGCTTTTAGAGGAAACAGAAGAGGCAATGGGCATTACTGTGAGCAAACTACCCACTAAATATCTTGGATTCCCATTGGTAGGAGGCAACCTGAAAGTCTCTAACTTTACGGAGTGTTCAGATAAACTTGATGAGCTGATAAACAAGTGGCCCATTGTGAAAACTTCCATGGCAGGAAGGATTACACTGACAAAAGCTGCAGTTGAAGGCTTGTTGATTTTTTGGGTTCAACAGGGTGAAATCCCGGGAGAGGTACTAGACAGAATGGAAATCACAATCTCAAACTTTTTATGGGCTAACACAGTCCACCCAATGAAGTACAGCAGGTTGGCGAGGCTGAAGGAGGAAGGAGGAGTGGGACTGAAATCTCCAAGACTCATAGCAGACCGGGGTACAGCGAAACGCGTTTTCAAATACTTACTGGATGACTCTTTGTGGGCTAAATGGATGAGAAATCGTTACCCCAAAGGTTTGGATTTCAAACCAAGGACCAGAGAAGGCTATTCGAGGGTAATCAACAGGATGACAGAGGTCTGGCAGGAAATCAAGAGCATAGACGATGGCAGGAGGGCTTGGACCTTGAAGGAGAAGCAGGACAAGCTATGGGAGCTCGTTCGACCGAAGACCAATCAACACAACTCAAGATTCATATGGTATGATCATGGAATCTTGAAGTGGGATATGTGCGTATATAGGGTAGTACAGAACTCACTTGCTACCTTAGACAAGGTTGCAAAGTGGTACCCCGATACAGATGACACATGCTTGCTGTGTGAAGAGGAACATGAGACGAAGGAGCACATATTTGAATCATGTAAATATACTAGAGAGGTTTGGAAGCTGTTGCGAACTCAAAGAAAGCTTAAGTCGATGCAGCTACTTGAAGTGGAGAGGATGATCGTCACTAAAGAATGGATGGAAAAGCTGATGCTATCAGCTTTATACTTTCACATTTGGAAGGAAAGGAACAATAGGAAGCATAATGCAAAGAATAAGGGAACGGAAAGATTAGCTGGCAAAATTAACAAGGTTCTATACAATAGTATCCAATGTATAGATAGATAGAAACAAGTCAGTCTTGTTTTAGTTGTGTAATGTAGTGGTAGGGACTACATTGTATTCTTGTCCCAAAAGCTATTTGCTCGAGGGTTTCAAAATAAAATTTACCTAATTTCGATACATATATGTGGGCTATACATACATACATACACACACGCGACCCTAGGTTAGGGTTTGGAGCTCTGACGATTGACGGCGCATGAGAGCGATCTCGAGGTTGAAGGAGGGGTATGTCCCCTCCTTTACTCCCATGGAAACTCCACCCAAGAAGGTGTGGTCGCAAGTTCTTCGCAGCGCAGACTCCTACAAAAAGCATGACTACGTGGGTGCTGAAATCGTTGATGGAAAGAGATTTGTGACAATCAACAAGGATACCTATGTCAAGATGGAGAAGAACTGGGATCATACAACGGTGGTATACATCATGGGCAAGAGTCCCTACTATTATCATTTTTTGGCCTGGATCAAGCGGGTGTGGAAACCTAAAGGAGGTTTTGACCTCTATTCCAAACCTGACAAGTTCTTCTTGCTGTGATTCAACAATGAAGAAGATAAACATGCGGTGATAAACATGGGACCGCATTGGTTTGACAGACAACTGGTTGTGGTCAAGGACTTCAAAGTTGGCAATGATCTAAAGAAGGATCTCTTCTATTCTTTCCCGGTTTGGATCAACATGCCCAATCTGGGAAGGAATTGGTCGGAGAAGGCAGTAGGCATTGTGGCTAGTGGGGTTGGTAAACTTCTGCATATTGATCTCAGATCCTTATTGCAGGAATCACTTGGTGAGGCTCGTTCCCTAGTTGAAATTGAGGCAGACGAGGATCCACTGGTGCAGATCTGGGTCAACATGCCAAATAGGGAGGCCATGCCAGTAGAAATAAATTATGAACACATACTGGTCCGGTGCTGTGAGTGCAAGAGTTTTGGATATGGAGACAAGGTTTGCCTTCTGAATCTTAGAGAAGAAGAACCACTGAAGATTCAAGGGAAGACCTAAGAGAAGATCTAGTAGAAAGTGGTAAACAGAAAGAATAAAAACCACTAAAAGGAGAGTGCTAATACAACACAGAACGAACCGAAAACAAGTACTGAGGCCGAGTCTTCAGAGAAAGATCAAGAAAAAGAGAAGGCGGTGTATACAGTAGAGAAAGAACTAGAAAAGGAGACGAAGTCAGAGAAACATCCTGAGGAGATCCCCGATGACGACGATGGGGGAAATGAGATGGAGAACCAAAAAGGAAACAAGCAGAAGAATAAGACCACTGACAAGTAGAAAAATAAGGAAGCACGTAGTGCTGATACTGGAGGAAATGGGTCACGCAAGACCCAATTCTCTGGTAGAGGTCATTAATGACCCTCTACATGGTGAACGTCCGTGGTTCAGGAAAACCACAAAAGAAAATGGAGGTGAGGGATGCCATTAGGAAGATTAGAGCATCGGTCGCCATCTTAGTGGTGACAAAGATAAAAAGTTCTTTTAAGAAACAATGAGGAAATTGTTCATGAATAGTTGGAAGTTCCGTTTCAATCATCTATGTGATGAGAATGGAAGGATTTGCATTGGATGGGATCCTAGGTCATGGGACCTATCTTTAATCAATGAGGGCGATCAACAGATGTTTGTTAAAGTGTGTAATAAAGGTGGTCTCTGTGTTGTCATCACTGCAGTATATGTGAGGAACTTAATGAAGTAAAGAGTTGATCTATGGGCCAAGATTACGGACATTGCAACTACTATTAATGATCCATGGTTGGTCATAGGTGACTTTAACAACATAAGGAAGAGAGAGGAGAAGGTGGGAGGAAGAGAGGTTCTAAATGAAATACTTAGCACCTTCAATTCTGCTATTGATAATGCGTGACTCATCAAACTACCCACGATAGGAGGTGAGACGTTTACTTAAGAGAAACAAGTTGGCAACTTCAAAGAGGATTTCTTGCAAGCTTGACTGAGCACTGGTAAATGCGGATTGATTATCTATGTTTCCTGGTACGAAATCCAAGTTACTAACAACCAAGTTCTCTGACCACTCGACAATCGATTTCAATTTGAGAGAATTACAAAGAAAACCAAGACCTTTTCGCTTCCTGAACTACTGGAAAGAGTGGACCGGTTATAAAGATCTCATCCAGGATGCTTGGAATGAAGAAGTCGACAAAAACCATTTATTCAGATTTAACCAAAAACTGAAGATGGGGAAGAAGAAGCTCAAGCCATGGGCAAGGACACATGTAAATCTCGCCAACTTATTACAATAAGAACACTCTGAGATGGATGATATAGCTCTCTTATTAAGGAGAAGTCCACTTGATGATCAACTTATTTAAGCAAAGAAATGCACACAAGATCGTATTAACCTCCTTAAAAAAGCAAAAGAAAAATACTACTGGCAGAGAAGTAGAATGGATTGGATTGAGAATGGTGATAAAAACACCAGACTCTATTAGTCCATTGTCAAAAGGAGAGATGCTCTGAATTCCATTTCTGAAATTTATAATAGTAATGAGGTTTTCATCAATGATGAAGAAGAAATTGCAAAAGAAACCACATCTTTCTTTGACAAATTGTACAATCAAGATCACCCTGGAGAATTATTTGATAATGAAGGCTGGTAGAAACTCATTTATGATGAAGATAATCACATGTTATGTAGGATACCTGAGTTGAATGAAGTAAAAGATGCCACCTGGTCCATAGGCGCTTCCAAAAGCCCTGGTCCCGATGGTTTTAATGTCTTCTTCTATCGGGAAAATTGGGATACCATTTGTAAGGAGCTGGATGAAGCAATCCAATGGTTCTTCAAAGGTGGAAGCATGGTAAGACAAGTGAATCATGTATTCCTTGCTCTTATCCCCAAGAAGGAAATCATATATTCTCTAGCTGATTTCCGACCTATAGCATGTTGTTACATGCTATACAAGTTCATTACAAAGATCATTACAAATCATCTGTCAGCCATCATGCCTAAGATTGTATCACCTAACTAGGGGGGATTCATTAAGGATCGGAGATTCCATGATTGTTCTTTGTTGGTGGCAAAATTCACCCTCAACTTCAATGTTGCTCACGGATTTCCATCTTCTTGTGTAAAGCTGGACATAACTAAGGTTTATGACTCAGTTAACTGGCCCTACCTATGGAATTGATTGCAAAATCTTGGCTTCAATGAGGAATGGATTAAACTTGTACAACCGTGTGTCTCGACACCCTCTTTCTCAGTACTACTCAATGGAACTTCTGAGGGTTTTTTCAGGAACTCAAATGGATTGCGCCAAGGCGATCCATTGTCCCCACTCCTCTTCGCCATAGCAATGGAGGGACTCACTACAAGATTGGATAAGGTGGTAAAAGATAAAAAGGTGAGAACATGCACTATCAGAAACACTCTGGTGATCTCTCACTTACTCTTCGTAGACGATGTTCTTATTTTCTATGAAGCAAGGAATAGAAGTATAAACAATCTGAAGATGGTACTGGATGAGTTTGGAAAAGAATCAGGTATGCGACTCAACTCTCTAAAGTCTAACATCTATCTATCCCAAGTCAGTGAAGGATAAACAACAGCTTGCAGACCTCCTGGGTGTTCAGCTGGGGACACTCCTACCACCTACCTAGGCTACCCCCTTGTCAGGGGCAACCTTAGAAGAAGGAACTTCAATGCATGTCTTGATCAGCTCAAAGACATGATTACTAAATGGCCAGGCAATAAACTATCTTTTCTAGGAAGGCTAGTCTTATTGAAGAGCTGTGCTATGGGGTTAATCCAATACTAGATATATTGGGTTTCCATCCTCAAACAAGTCATTACAGCTGGGAGTCTAGTTCAACATATTAGGGTCCCTAAAGATAAATCATATAGATGTCTAAGGCTACAATTTCCTAAAAGCATGCTATTTCAGACAATTCATATCAGCTCAGGTCAGGCTGGTATCATATGGATTCAGGAGTCCTAGTAAACCAAGCTAGTGGTGCGGAGGAAAATCTTGCCAGCCCCCGAACCCTGATCCTTTCTAGACACCTTTGCTTTCAACTTCATGTCCTAGTAGCTGCTTAAAGACCAAGCTAAACAACCTCAAGTTTCTATGGTTACTTATGCATCTTTTAGTTGTAAGTATTTTAGGGATCTATTCATCATTATTCTAATGTGAAACTATAGGATCCTAAATCAACCCTTCATCATCTTTGATCAACTCTAGGTCAAACATGTAACTTAAAGGTAAGGCAAGTATTCTAACTAGGGAGACAAAATTGAAAAAGTCATATTCCGACTACCATGGGCTCTTATACCATGATGTAAGGAGGTGTGATCACCCCTTACTAATTTTTTTTGTTTGAAGAATTAACATCCATTCCGAACACACTCAAAGGTATGTTGGAATAGGTATAAAATTTCCAAATTTATTATAATGGTATGCAAAAGACCAAAGTGTAGCAGTGGAATAAAAATAACTGACTATATTCAACTTTCAGAAAAGAGTACACAAGTACATCAAAATCTCCCATTAGGGTTTACACCAAGATACAATAAAAAAGATCTAGATAGAGGGAAGTCCAAACTACTTCAAATCTATCTCCAAGCAACATCTCCAAGAGCTAGGCCCATGTTGGAAGCTATGTTCTCCTTGTTCATATTTAACACCTCGATCTAAACCTAGGTGGTTGGGAAATCACCCAACAAGAGGGAAAGAAAACAAGGTATGTGTCAAATAATGAAAAGAACAATAGATGAGGAATAAAATGAAAGTAAAGGCTAAGATTTCATCATAAGATGAAGAGAACAAGAGTATGAGGCATAATCAAAATAGATGCTTGCCATAAACAAAATATAATAAAAGGTTGCATGTATGATAATTATGACTACCTTAACTAAGTAGGGTTGAGGCACCTACCAGACCTCAACCTATAGGTGAGGGGAGAATTAATACATTCCCAATCACCTACACATATTTCTATGGGGGAGAATAAGATATTCCCCAGGGCAAATTAATACATGCCCTATCTATGGGTGGTTGTACATAAGTACCACTACTATAGCTAAATAGTCCATAAAATCAACATGCTAGAACAGAATTCATGGCAAGTAAAAACATCATATCAATTAAAACATGACAGTGGGGTACAAGACCCAAGAAAAAGAATATCATTACTGATTTTGAGGCAATTTAAAAAAAAATCATGAAAAGAGGAAATAGGGTTCATTAAAGCCTGATTAGGGAAATATAGGGTTTGACATGCAAATATCCCAACTTAGGGTGTAAGAATGCACATACATAAAGATGGATTGCACATACATAAAGATGGATTGGACATACATAAAGATGGATTGGACATACATAAAGATGGATTGCACATACCTCTATTAATAATATTAATTACTAACTTTCACCACTTTAATTGAGTTTCAGTTCCATTTTGCCTATTTTCAATGTATTAACATGTATTAGAGTATGTAATGCATATTAATGTATAGAAACCCTAATTTCAGAACTTTTTAGCAAAACTCAGATTTGGGTTTTGAAAATATCACCAATGAACTTATTAGGTTCTCCTGATCAATAAAACATATTTTTATGTTAATTTTGGAGTTATGAGGATTAAGATGTATGTTTTATGGTTTTTATGCATTAAATTCATTAAAAAAAACCACCATTCGTCAAACCATGAAATAATACCTTGAAAATATTTTTATTAGAAAGAGATTACTTTTCCAATTCCAAAACATATTTATTTATCAAATTTGGATAAGCGAATTAGAAGATATGAATTTTTCAATACTGACCAATAGGAAATTGCCACATCATCAAACCGATCGAGATAATTGAAGAGAGAGGGAGAGGGAGAAAATACCATTTGACCTAAGATCAGGTTTGAAGTTTCATAGATAACCAAAATTGAGATTCTAGAGAAGGTAAAATAGTAAGAAACCAAAACCCTAGAAGAACATGGTAAAAAGAGATGGAGATCATTGATTTTAAACATAGAAGCATGAGTTTTAAGCATGTAGTAAGCAATATATGAGAAGGGGGTTAATAAAACTCACCTCTAGGAAGGTTTGAAGGTCCAAACAGCAAGGATCCCGAGATTATAAGGTCTGGTTGCTACAAGCCAAGCTCCTTTCTTGAGCAAAGATCACCTTCTCCACTTTAGAGGTGCAAACCCTAGCAAAAGAGCATGGAGATGAGATGTTTTAGGGCTCTAGGTGGAGTTTCACCATGGAAGACCAGGGTTCCAACCTGGAGGAAGGTGTAAGGAAGACTGAAAACATGAAAATAGGGAAGGAAAGGAGAATACTTACTAGTTTTGTTCGAAATAACCAAGGAGAAGCTTAAGAAATCCTAAATAGAGAAATTTGGAACCCTAGGAGCCTTCTTCACCAAGGTAGGCATCCTATTTTACCTTGGGATAGAAACTTCGTGGACAAACATAGAAGGGACAATGCTCTAAGATGGGGTAAAGAGAAGGAGAGGATTGCTTCTTATATTGGGAGGTGGGAAGGGGTAGGCATGGCTTTATAAGGAAGGGGGGCAAGCATGAGGTGTCTATGGGACTTTCCATGTGTCCTTAGGCTAAGGCTTCATGGCCATGCAAGAGGACAGGTCATATAGACTTCTTGTATATCCAAGGTCGGTCATAAAAGTCTATGGAGACTTCTAGGACATCCCCACCATCCTTCAAACAAAGAAATATCCCCATTGGTTGACAACTTTTAAAGATAAGCTCATTTATAAAGAGGGTAATCCCAATAATGCCCTTGGAAAGTAACACCTTCAAACCAAGGTGCAACTAGGTTCTCCATGGTTAAAAAAATTGAGAATGGTAAGGTAATATCTAAAGATTATAATGCATGTGACAATTTACAAAGAAATCCTCCGAATTGGGTAAATTGCATAAAAGTCAAAAATGTGCATTTAATTGCATAACTTGCACAAACATCATCCAAATTGGACCAAACTTGAAACTTAATATTGTATCATGATTTCAAAACACATAAAAAGGTTATATTAAGATTTATAGTACTTAAATATGGTATTTAAGCTTGTTCAATACATTAAGTAAGGTTTGGGACCTTACACTTCTAACATGGATTTATTTACCATTGTTCCACTTAAGCAGTGATTTTAAATTTTAGATCCTTAACTAAGATTTCACTGATGTATTTGTGCATAAACCCTTAAATTGGTATTATTATTGAACAAATGTTCAACAAACCACCATAAATTCCATAATTTAAGCATCAAGGCCAAAAAGGATAGAAATGATAGGAAAATATTGGGAAAGGGCCAAAAATAGAATATGTCAAAGTTTCAGTATATTACATGTTCCTTGTCTGGCTGGTGGAGTGTCATAAAGATGATGCAATTTTTATGTATTGATTCTAAATGCTTAGAACTTAACTTATGAGTCATTACTCATATTAATGGATGGTCATTATGAATTTGTAACATTTAATGGTTTTTTCATAGACATGCTCTAAAAGATGTTTAAAAGTTGAATTTGGTGTAAGTGATTACCTTATCTAATTTATTATTTCAGTATTATAAATAGGATTTGACTGGTTACTAGAACTATCTTCTAGACTTTTCAATATCTACATGTTTCTTTTAAGTTCATTATAACAAATGCAATGTTGATGCATGTACTCAGCTTGAGTGGGAGGTTTCAACTCACTGGGGCTCTATATGAGTCTCATGAGGTTGCTTCAAATACTTTTAGATATAATTATGTCCAATTTAGAGATAGTGACAAGGAAGATGTAAATAGATTAATCTATATAGATTAGAATGTCGCTATACTCTTTCTTTCCCGGGATGGGTTGTAGACCGAGTTTGTTCTTTCATATTCATGTAATTGATGTAAACAGAATCAAATATGAGAAATAAGTCTTGATTCCAGTTTTAATGGAGTTTAATACAATTCATGGTGAATATGTTGTCGCTGAGGTGACAACAGTATGAGGTTTTATAAGAAACAAAAAGGAAAAATTTATTTATGTTTTTCATATATTGTGTTAATCACGTTTGCTGAGAATTAATTATTTTTCTTCATAATATGGGTTTAGGTTTTGGGTTTCCCTCTAATGGTTGGCATTGATGCTAATTAAAAGAGAGGTCCCGACAACATGGTATCAGAGTCTAGGTTAGATGAGTATGCATGGACAATAGGATATAGGGCTAGATGATAATATGGAAGTTGTACAAAACCTTAATGATATGCATACTATCTGATCTCAGTATCAGGAACTCTAGTCAAGTATTTGAATGATATGCATACTGACTAAGCTAGTATGGAATTATCAACTGTACTTCTTTTGGATGCCCTGACCAATCATTCAGATGAATACTATTTGAGAGTACAAGGACATGTATGATTGTAATAAAACGATAAAATGGTGAAAGAAAAAGGATTATATAATTCATTATGATGCCCAAGACAAGTATGAAATTTCATATGGGAAAGAAGAAAGTGTAATGGATCATAAAGATAATACCTAAAACACTTGAACATGAGTATGAATATGAAATCATAAGAAAAAGTTGATAACTGAGAATGAAGGCCACTAAATAATCTTATTTATGAAGAAAATTAAAGAATGCATTTAATAATGCATAATGAATTATAATCTTGATCTATGAGATATATCATCAAGTTTTAAAAGAATATGAAAGCTGATGTGAATCACATATTGAAAAATGATATATTACTATGAATTTCGAAGTAAGTGTTTGTAATACTCAAAGGGAGATATGGTGATGGAAAGGGATGAAATATCCATCTAATGTAAAAAAATGATGTCATATGAAAGAAAGATAAAATGGAATCATTCTAAGTTGATGCCAAGAAAGATGAACGATTAGAAGATATGCTACTCTTCCATATATTTTCTTGCATTTTGGGATGAAATCCCAAAAGGAGGGGAGAATTTGTAATGGTACATTTTTAGATTAACCACCTAATTAGTGTTTACTTGGATGATTGCATGCTTAACTAGATTGATCATTGTTTAAAGGTTGATTCATGATGGTAGTCTAAATGTGATTATTTAAACCTAATGAGAAACTCTAAATTTGCTTCTATTTCAAATAATTCATGCTTGATAATTAAATACCCTAATTGGCCAAGATTAGGATTTTAGTAGCATATGAATACATAAATTGATAAATATAATGGTCTATGAAATGTTTGTAGTATTTGACTTACAAATCTTATTTAGTTGAAATTTTGATATGATATGGAGAACTTAAATTTAAGTGTCCTTGAAAAATATCAAAATTTTGGAATGTTTTATGACCTATGTGTCATATTAGTTACCCAAGACAAACTCAGTTGACCATGTATTCAGACCAAAATATAACAGTCTGGTATTTGAATTTTATCTTTTTATTGATACATACAAATGATAAGAAATTTTAACTATAGTTTGGAAACTATAGTTTAGGTGTACTGCTAAATTTTCATAATTCTTTATGATGTGAACTGAACCAGAGAGGGGTTTTGGTCGAGATTCTCCAGGATAAACTCATCCGACCATGCATTTTGACTGAAATATATCATTCTAGTATTTGATTTTTATCTATTTATTGGTAATTCTATTAGATAAAATATTCTTGTTGAATCTCTAAAATGTTGTTTCAGACAACACACTAATTTGTCACAATTTTTAGAGGAGACTTTTCCTATTAAGTAAATGATTTTTAGTGACAACTTTATGACAAAAAATTCTGCTAAAATAAAAGAAAGTGTAATGTAAATTGACCCAAGCACCTTAATTGATCTATATGAGCAACATATCACCCAAGGAGCTCTAACATTTCATGACTTATTATAGAGAAACAAAATACCAAAGAGAGAGAGAGAGCGAGAGAGTTAGGGTTTGAGAAAATGAAGTTGTGGAATTGATGATTTAGGGTTTAACCATCCGAGAAATGATGAAATCAAGTTAGTTTATTTTCTTTGAATAGTCTTTCATGGTGAATCTTCTCTCACATGTCAAAATTCTATCCTACCTCTGATTTGATTTGAAATGATGTCAAATCTCCCTCCTTTCTCACTTTTTGTCTCCTATTATCCAGTGGATTTCTAGAAATTCAGAGTTGAACTACATTTTTAAGATGCTTGTAACCTTAGGAGGTTGTTTCTCTCCCTATTACTTTGTATTAATGTTTAAAACTTAATTACATACGCCTAATATATTGAAGATCATTGCTAGTACTGGCATGAAATTGTATAATCATTGGGATGGTTTTGGGAAATAAAGGCTACTGATTTAGATCCTTTCTCATTACTTTGTATATTATAGTTCCTGATCTATTTATTCAATATATATGGAATGTCTTATGAATGGAGAAATATATCAATTTATACCTTGATTAAAATTTAGTCAATAGGCGATATGATTGGAAATTTTAGGATCTCTATAATCATGAGTTGCTTAATTGAAATTCAAATCCATACTTGAATTGAATATATTATGTACACGAGGATCAATATATGAGGGTTTGATATGGATGAAGTACATGTCTAGGGTTAATGTTTAGAGATGGACTCAAATGAGTCAATAAATCAATGTATGCTTGTAAATGATTGGTTGATTCTATAGTATGGAATCTAGGGTTTCCATTTTTCTTGAATAGACTCAATGAACCTCTGTACACCTTGATGAGAATAATGAATAATATGATTCTTATAATGTGTTGAATAGAGGAGACTTCTTGAAAACCCCAGAAGTTTAATATTAAGACGAGTATGAGTGATAAAGCTAAAACATGTATATAATCTTTTAAATGTGATAATATGCTGAAGTGTAGGTATTAATATTGCAATTGAAGATTATGAGTATATTAGTAGATATAATCCTATTGCATATAGTATAGTATGATTTCTAAAATAATATGTAAACCCTCACATGAATGTGGGATGTTTTATACAAGCTACATTATGAATAGGAAGGATGATTAGAGATTATGATGTAAAAAGATGTAATCTAATCCATTCTTTTAAGCTTAAGCGAGTACTATGATAAGAGACATAAGAAGTTTGTAAATTACAATATTGACATTGGAAGTCATTGACATGGTACACTCAACTAATTACAAGAAAGGAGATGGACAAGAATGACAAAAGGAAGATGACTAATTAAAATGAAATTAATGAAATGTGTTGGATGAAGTATGTAGCTTATATATTTTGATTATATGTATGTTGACCTAAATTGAATGAAATACATTAAAATTAGATTACGAAGTATATCAATGAGAGAGAAACTTTAGATATTAAGTAAATTCAAAATGATATATTCCTAGAGTAGTAGTGAACATGAACATGAAATGAAAGAACTTAAAAACAAATGAATATGAAATGAAGGGAAAATGATGAAAATTAGTAGACAAGTCTAACAATCTAACCCTAACCCTAAAATAATGAGCTATATGATGCTAATGAACAATGACCTCAAGTGAGGGATTAAGAATGCATACTAGTATCGTCTACTTCAACTACAAGATAAGGATCAAGGATATGAATTGGTTTATAAGAATGTGCTCTTTGATTATAGTTTTATGTTAGGATAATTGTATTCTGAGAATGTCCTACTTTGATGACTTTCTATTGAGATCACTCATGTGTTGAATAGTAGCCTTAACTGAAAAATGGTAAATAGTAAGTAAGGAGTATAAAGTGTGTTATGCATGTTTATGCTTGAGATTTATTCATAGATATATAAATTGGATGGAATACGTATTTGTTGCATGATACATCTGTTATGAGCACGATGAATAACATAAAATGTCCATATGCATATATTGTTGTTAGTCCTAATATCTTTATAAATATCTAATGAGATTTGTAGTATAGCATGAACTGATAAGAAATGTGTTGAGGTTGAATGAACATGCATTGATTACAATTGAGAAACCATTATGAGGGTAAATGCTAGATAATGAAATCATGTCTTAGGTTAAAAGCCCGCTGATGATAATTGTTATGAAAACATGTCGAAAATGGAAAGAATCATATGTGTTACAAAATTACATATTAATATACCTTTTGTTTTAGTAATTTTTTGTCTTGATAAGCCAAATATGCTTTATGTCATTCTAGTTATGCAAAAACATACACATATGATAAATGATCATTGAATCTTGTATGAGATGAGTAAAAAGGATTATTAACAAGTGGAATGATGATACATCTAGTTCAGTTCCCTACAAACCATGATTTTTCCCTGGGTGCCACACTAGGGAAATGAAACAGATCTCTTTGTAGTTCAGAGTATTATGAGAAGTATTGGAGTGTGGATCGAGACCTTATAGGTTAGACCACCAAGATTTATGAGTGAGTCATCTAGAGTGGCTCTTTACCTAAATCCTTAATGTGAAAGTCGATGTCCATAGGAACATACTATGATGAAATGGAAACTAGAAAAGATGCAAAATATGATGATATGTGATATCAAATGATGATATGTGATATATTGATTTGTTGGTTCCTATCTTTTGTACCCTATATGAGGATGTGAGACTATTTTAGCAACCATGTGCTGGACCAGGGTATGCTATTGATATCTTAAGGTTGTCAACATGAGAAACAGGCGTGACTACTTCTACTTGGTGAGGTACAAGACAAGTTGTTTCGGGACAAACGAATATAAGATGACAAGCCATGTAGAATATGAGTTGAGTGTTTTACATTCCTTTTAATGCTATTTGATAGACCTACTACTGTTGAGTATGCTTATTGTTGTAGAAAGTAATCATTATTCTGTAAAGATGATGTATTTCAATTTCCTTAATTATCCTATTTGGAATTTGATCTTAAAGGTTGACATGCAATTGATGTTGAGATTGTATACCCACTCTGAATATGATTTTGATTTCCCTATCATTTGAATGGTCTTTTTTGGTAGACATGTCTTACGTCTACTTCATCTTCCGGACTGTAGGATGTTTTCCTAGTTTGGATGATGGAGTGTCCCAAAGATGATGTTATTGTTGTGTATTGATTCGAAATGCTTATCTCTTAACTTGTTACACATACTAATGGATGGACATTTTGAATTAAGTAACATCTACGGGCATGTTCATATACATTCTCTAAAAGATGTTTAAAATTTGAATTTGGTGTAAGTGATTACCTTATATTATTTATTAGGTTATTATTATGAACTGGATTTGACTAGTTACTAGAACTATATGCTAGACTTTTCAATATCTACATGTTTATTTGATTTTCATTATAACTAATATGGTGTTGATTCATGTACTCATCCTGAGTGGGAGGTTTCACTCATTATTTCTCTATATGAGTCTCGTGAGGTTGTTTCAAATGTTTTTAGATATACTGCTATCCAACTGAGAGGTCATGAGAAAGAAGATGTAAATAGACCAATCTAGATAGATTGGAATGTCCTTGTACTCTCTCTTTCCTGGGATGGGTTCTAGACTATGTTTGTTCTTTCATATTCATGTAACTAATGTAAACTGAATCACATCTGAGCCGTAAGTCTTGATTCTAGTTTAATGGAGTCGAATATGATTTGTGGTTATTAAATATGTTGTCATTGAGGTGATATTGTTACGAAGTTTTATACAAAGCAAAAAGGAAAACAATTATTTGTTTTTTTAATATATTGGGTTAGTCATGTTTGCTGAGAATTAGTTGTTTTGCTTCATAATCTGGGTTTAGATTTTGGGTTTATCTCTAATGGTTGGCATTAATACTAATCAAAAGAGAGGTCCCAACAATGTGGTATCAGAGCCTAGGTTAGATGAGTCTGTAGGGACAATAGGATCCACATCTAAATGATAATATGGATGTTGAACAATACCTAAATGATATTGATACTAACTGAACTCAGTATCTGGATACTCTGGCCAAGTATTTGGGGATTGAGATAAGCTAGTATGGAACTGCTGACTGTATTTCTTTTGGATACCCTGACCAAGCATTCAGATGAAGACAGTCTGGGATTATAACAACATGTATGATTATAATAAACAGATAAAATTGTGAAAGAGAAAGGATTATATAATTCAATATGATGCCTAAGACAAGCATGTAATTTCATTTGAGAAAGATGAAAATGTAATGGATTATGAAGATAATCCCTAACAAATTTCGAGTATTAATATGAAATTATGAGAAAAAGTTGATTACTGAGGATGAAGCCCACTACATAACCTTCTTTATGAAGAAAATTGATGAATGCAGATAATAATATAGAATGAATTATAATCTTGATTCATGAGATATATAATCAAATTTTAAAAGAATATGAAAGGTGATGTGACCCACATCTTGAAAAATGATGCATTACTAAGAATTTTCAAGTAAGTGTTTGTAATGCTCAAAGAGAGATATGATGGTGACAAGGGATGAAATATCAATCTAATGAAAGAAAAAATGTCATATGAAAGAAAGATAAAATGGAAATCATTCCAAGTTGATACTAAGAGAGATGAAAAATTAGATTATATGTCATTATTCTAAATATTTTCTGGGATTTTGGGACTAAATCCCAAAAGGAGGGAGAACTTGTAACAATCTATTTTTAGATTAACCACCTAATTTGGGTTTACTTGGATGATTGCATACTTAACTAGATTTATCATTGTTTAGAGATTGATTAATGATGGTAGTCTATTTTGTTAAACCTAATGAGAAAATCGAAAATATATGCTTTCATTTCAAATAATTGGTGTTTGAGAATTGAATACCATAATCGGCCAAAATTAGGGTTTTGATAGCATATAAATACAAAAATTAATAAATATAGTGGTCTAGTAAATGATTTTTATTATCTTATTTACAACTCTAATTTACTTTGAATTTGGATATAATTTGGAGTAATTGAATGTAAGTGTTCTTGAAAAATATCCGAATTTTGGATTATTTTATGACCTATTTGTTGTTTGAGTTACCCCAGGACAAACTTAGCCAACCATGTATTCATACAAAAATATAACACTCTGGTATTTGCATTTTTTCTTTTATTGGTACATCCAATTGATCTAAATTTTAATTATAGTTTGTAAACTCTATTTTAAACTAACCATTAAATTTAGATAATTTTTGGATGATGATAAATTAATCCAAAGAGGACTATCGGTTGAGCTTCTCCAGGATAAACTCGTCTGACCATGCATTTTGGCTGAAATATAACAATCTAGTATTTAACTTTTTATTTATTTATCAGTAATTCTGTTTGATCTAATTGAAGCTCTAAAATGTTTCTGCAAACAACATGCTAATTTTTATAATTTTTGGAGGATAATTGACCTATTAAGTAAATGATTTTCAATAAAAAAATTATGACAAAAAATTCTGCTAAAATAAAAGAAAGTGTAAAGTTGGGTCAATTTGCAATTGATCCAAGCACCTTAATTGATCTATATGAGTAACCTATCACCTAAGGAGATCTTGTATTTCATGATTCATTCCAGATAAAAGAAATTCTAGAGAGAGATAGAGGGAAAGTTAGGGTTTGGAAGGAGAAAGTAGTGAAATTGATGATCTAAAATTTTACCATCTGAGAAATGATGAAATCAAGTATGTTTAGCTTCTTTGCATAGTCTTTCATGATAACTCTTCTATCACATGTTAAGATTCTTACCCTACTCTAATTTGATTCAAAATGATATCAAACCTCCCTCTTTTATCACTCTTTATCTCCTATTCTCCATTTCTAGGGGTTTCGAGTTAAGAGGGGGAAGAACTGGATTCAATAGCTAGAATCTTGGTGGATTTCTAGAAATTCAAAGTTTAACCTACGTTTTTAAGGTGCTTGTCACCTTAGTTGAGTGTTTGTCTCCCTATTTATCTTTGTAATTATGTTTAAATATTAATTACATCCGGGTAAAATAATCAAGATCATTGCTAGAACTTGTATGCAATTGTATAATTAATGGGGGTAATTTTGGCAAAGAAAGGCTACTGCTTTAGATCCTTTCTCATTAATTTGTATTTTACTAGTTACGAATCTATTGATTCAATATATATGGAATGTCTTATGGATGGATTAATATATCGATCTATAGAAATTTTTCTTAAAATTCAGTCTATAAGCGATATGCTTGGAAATTTCATGGACACGAATGTAATTATATTTGAACTCAATAATCATGAGTAGCTTAGTTAAAATTTTGAATCCATGCTTGAAATGAATATAATATGTACATAAGTATTAATATATGAGGGTTTGAAATGGAGGAAACCCACGTCTAGGGTTAATGTTTAGGGATGGACTGAAATGAGTAAATAAATCATTGTATGCTTGTAAATGATTGGTTGATTGTGTGGTATGGAATCTAGGGTTTGCATGTGTCTTGAATAGACTCAATGAACCCATGTTCATGTTGATGAGAATAATAAATAATATGACTCTTATGATGCATTGAATGTACATGACTTCTTGAAAACCCTACAAGTTTAGTATTAAGATGAGTACGAGTGATAAAGCTAGAACATGTACATAGTGTTCCAAATGTGATGAAATGCTGAAGTATAGGTATTAGTACTTCAATTGAAGATTATGAGTATACAAATATGATCTAAGCCTAATTCATCTATTTTAGTGTGATTTATGAAATAATGTGTAAACACTCACATGAATGTGGTTTTTTTTTTATATAAGCCAGGGGTCGCTATTATTCATCCCACACCCCTCTGGTGGGTTAAAATCAGCAAAAAGAATACAACTCCCGCTCTTATAACTCGGGTATCTTCCCAAAAAACCCACTAGAAACAACTGAACTAAACAGGACCAACCAAAGTCAAGCCTCAATCACCTCACTCTCGATTGCAATGTAGGGAATCTTCCTTTTTTCCAATCTAGCCATACCACGAATTCTATTAGGAATCCTATTCAAATCTATAGTAACAATCAGATTGGAAGATCCACATCCAAGCTTGCCAATCTCACGAGGTATGGAATTGATCAACTTATGCACATATCCACCCGATATACTAGCCCTATCCAGCTCCTCTCTAAGCTCTTGCACATACATCCTAGCCCTCCATGGCATGGAAGCATTATTCCAGAGAAAGTTATAGATGTTTCTATCATCCACTTCCATAGTAGAAATATGAAGCATATGATCTCCAGCCAACTTTAGCCCGATGATGCACGCCTGAATGTATGCCAGCTTGTAATCTTCCTTTTTGAGCCAAGCGCGAAATATCAAACAAATATCTGCATTGTGATTCCGAACTATACCTGCTACCCACCTTCTTTTATTACCTTCCTCGTCCAAGTCAGTTCCAATCGTCACATTTAGCTTGAGATTGAACATGTCTGGATTTGTCCACCTGATAAGCCAAACCTTCCTCATCTTAAACCTAGGCTCGTTGATGCTTGCCACCGTCATCCTAGAGATAAGGGATGGATTAGATGTAAGAGGGAAGTTCTTTCTCTTAATCATATGGCTCACATGGTCTATAAGATTAATCCATTCATGCTCCACACTTCTCTTATCATCAGCATACCGAGATGAACATCTCATTCTCCATATAGATATTGGAATATGGCCATCCATAACTCCGGCAACCCAATCAGTAACCTCATTAGAGAGACCATCCACACATAAACTAATTAGGGACTGAACATCAGATGGCGGTTCCTTATCCGTCATCACACCATACTTGTTCCAAAAAAACCTCGCGAGCTGTCCATGAAAAAACAAATGATTTATGTCTTCCTCCTTCGGCTCATCACAACAGTTGCACCTCGAAGCAAGTGGTATACAACATTTGATGCGCACATTATCATCAGTCGCAATGGCTGCCCTGGAAATCTTCCATATGAGAGCGCTGGCCTTTGGGGAATCCATCCTCCAAACCTTGCCCAGATCATCAGGTCCTTCCTGTTGCACGGTCCGCAGCAGCGCTTTGGCCGATTTCATAGAGAATCTGCCATTTTCCTCCACGTCCCAGATCAACTGGTCATCCATATCTGATATCCACACATCCGCCTGTTTGATGAGGTCCAACCCATTACCATCAATCACCTGGCTCAGGGAACTCCAATCCCATCCATGATCATCGATCCAAAAATCTTTAACAAGGAAGGGGTGTCTTTTATCACTTGCATAAATAGCATGGTCTGCGATCCTCTCGTCGCACCACCAGTCATCCCAAAAAGAAATATCGCCTCTCCCAATCGCCCATCTGCTATGCCTATATATTTTTGGGAAGGTGGTCCATACTTTTTTCCAGAAGGGGGAAGGTGAGCAGCTCAGTTTCAAGTGTCCAAGATACCAGGCCGAACGACCAGGGGCATGATTCGAATACTTCTCCCTACAAAACTCTGCCCAGAGGGAGTTTTTGGATAGGATTTCCCAGCAAGATTTAGCAGCAAAAGCTTCATTAATATTCTGTAGCTGTGGAAGACCAAGACCACCCATATCAACCGGTATTGCCACATGATGCCAACCAAGCCAAGCTTTCCTGCGTAACTCATCTCTGCCAGCCCATAGAAATGAAGATATTTTATTCTCGATCCGAGATATAATTCCAGCTGGTAACCCAACTGCTGCCGCTGCATGAATCGTAACCGATGAGAGGACATGTGCTATCAACAGGCGCCGACCAGCAAAGGATAACAGTCTTGCCTTCCATGACGCAATCTTGGAATTAATCTTCTTGATAAGAAAATCATAATCAGCTAGCTTGTGTCTCCCTTTATATATCGGTATCCCCAGGTAAAGGAAAGAGTTGGCCGCATGTTCAATCCCAAACTTCATAGCTATCTCATGTGACCATGAAATGTCCGATCCCCCTGTAACGCAGACTGACTTGTTACGGTTCACCCTTTGTCCCGTTGCTTTCTCATATGTGTCAAGCGTGTTCAAAACCTCCTGGATAGAGTTGTTGTCGGCTTCAAAGAGAACCAGAAGATCATCAGCATAAAGGAGCATAAGAGGTGGCACCGCAGGTCCCCTCGTCTTGAATCTGGAAATAGAGTGTGCGTCTGCCAGTCTACAAAAACTTCGACAGAGGACTTCTTCAAATATAATAAATAAGAACGGGGAGATATCATTTCCTTGCTTGAGACCTCTAGCGATCGGAAAGAAACCAGCCGTGTGTTCACCAATGGTGACTGTAGCCAATGAGTGTACAAAAAAACTGAGACAAAGCTCTACAACCTCCGAAAGCAGACCAAAAGCAAGAAGGATTCTCCTGAGCACCTTCCAATCAACCCTGTCGTACACCCTAGACATGTCAATCTTTAACATCACATTTGGAGCCACCTGGCCTTGATTGATATCATGCATGAGCTCCTTGGCAAGCCGAATATGATGTGTGATATCAGTACCTTTCAGAAATGCACCTTGAGATTTGGAGATAAGAGAGGGCATCAAGGGCGCCAACCTATTATTCAGGGTTCTTGCAAGGATCCGGAGGGACAAATTTTCAATTGAAATCGGTCGGAACTCAGAAGGAAGCTTTTTGGGATTATCACATTTAGGAATCATAAGAATGTGGCAGCAGAAAAGGGCCCTATGGTAGGTCTGACCTCTGAAAAAAGCTTCAGCCATGGCAAGAAAATCTGCTCCAATAACTGTCCAGGCTTCTTTATAAAATGGGAGGGTAAAACCATCAGGACCCAGGGCTGTTGATGAGTCCATTTCTTTGATCGTCATAACAATCTCATCCAAGCTAGGAACCGCCGATATACCAAAGCTGTCTTCAGCCGGAAAAACAGCCGAGATGTCTTCTAGCATCCCATCAAGCATCGTGTCATCAGTATGCACCTCTTCATTGAAAAACTTCTCAAAATGGTCAGCTGCCTCCCTCGCCATCTCCTCTGGATCGGACACCACCAAACCATCGGGCAAAGATAGAGAACTGATTCTTCTATGACGACGTCTAGACTTCACCACCACGTGGTAAAAAGGAGTATTTCTTTCCCCGTCATGCAACCAGCTAATCCTAGCCTTTTCTTTCCAATTGGCCTCCTCCAGATCCCTCAAGTGTTGAAGCTCCAATTCCGCAATCCTCAAATTCGCCTCATTCGCAGCCGTGGGATTTTCGTCAAAGGCAATCTGAGTAGTGGAAATAATATCCTCCAGATCTTTAATTTTCTGACAAGCATCACCGAGAACATCTCTACTCCACTTTTTCAAGGAAACTCTAACTCTCTTCATCTTGCAATAGAAAACATAAGACGGGTGCCCAACCACATGAGTGTCCCACGCTTGTTCAATTATCCTAAAGCAATCATCATGTTTTAAACAGCTCGACTGGAACGTGAAGTACTTTCTACTCTTTCTATTATCATCACCATTCCCAGGAATTGCAAGAATCGGGCAGTGATCCGATACTCTAGATCTAGTAAGGTGCAGAGATCGGAACGAAGGTCTGTCAGCTAGCCATGCATCATTCAAGAAGGCTCGATCAAGACGCTCCCAAATAGTCGGAGTAAGGATTTGCTAGTTCACCCAGGTGAACCTGCTGCCTTCAAAGGGAACCTCATTGAGGCGGGCATCAGCGATAAGGGCATTAAAATCAAACAAGTCCTGGAATCTTGGAGGGTCACCACCTCACTTCTCTTGTGGATTTCGGATCACATTAAAGTCACCAGCTATCAACCATCTATAATCACCAATAACTCCGGACAAAGAAAGGATCTCATTCCACAATTCTTTACGATCATTACAGTCACATCTTGTGTATACAGCAGTGACAAAGAAAGCCGTTCCATTTCCCTGTTCGAGTTTGATAGTAACATGCTGCTTATGTTTCCTGAGGACCATCAGATTCAAATTCGCCTCCGCATAGAACCATATTTTTCCTCCCTCACCAACATTGTCTATCGCCCAATCCAATCGGACGACATCTAACAGCTCCACAACAATATTCGCATGAAGGAAAGGTTCAAAAAGGCAGACAATCCCAGGTCTATACCGGCTCAAAAAGTCTACTCAACACTCTTCTAGTAGGGTTATTTTCTGCTCCTCTAATGTTCTAAAAGATAGATTTGCAATCCATTAAGATCACAGTTGTACCGCTGAGTCAAGAGAGCACCCCGACCAAAGCCCGCTCAGCTGCTATATCTCCACTCATCATCGTCAAAGAAATCCTCAAAAAAATCCTCATCACCCATGGGTGGGCTTCTTCTGTAGGAATCCCTTCTCTCCACTGATCTGTGCCTGAACGGACGGTGTTCTACTCGCCTATAAGCTGATCTACCACTGATCCTGCTATGTCTGCCTCGAACAGAAAGATGTTCAACATTTCTATCAAAAAAGTCATCTAGTCTCATATGCGGTAGATGTCTTCTGCATCCATCTTCATCCATGATCATTCTTCTCGGTGAGTGCACAGGTCTCATCTGCTGCTGCCTAGTCGGCGACGGGTCTCTTGGCATCTCTTCGGGCGGGCAAGCCACCAGTGTAAGAGGTTCAGGAGCCTTCTCTCGGATAGTAAGTGCATCACGAGGGATACCAAATTCTTTTCCAACCTCAGTCATGTTAAAGGAATTTGTACCAATCTGCCCTCTTGCTATCATAAAGAGTTGTACATCCGTTCTTCTATGACCATAGGTAACTGAAATAAACTGAGGCACATCATTACTGAAAGCTTCGACCAAGATGAGCGGGCCCGAAACATCATCGGATTCTCTTTGCCAGTCAGATATATGTATGAGCTTCCCAAATGGGCTAATAAGGGCGGTCATTGAGTCATCATCTCTACATACTAAGGGCATGCCCGAAAGCCAGAACCAGAAACATTCTTTACGTTGGTGTTGTTCTCCATCTTGCATGTGCCTAAGCGTGAGCTTGTGTCTACAGCCAGCCGGTACTCCCTTCTCGACCATATCCCGTGCCTCATTCTCACAAGAAAAGAACGCAATAGCTTTCCTTGCTGCAAACCTATATAGGTCGGCTGCGCTGGGCCATAAGCCTTTCAGGAACACAAACATCTCTGGCCACGAGACCTCTCTAGGCCAGGAGACCTCGACATCTCTCATAAGAGCATCCAGCTTCGACTTCCTCATATCAGTATCCGGTCCAATGTCCACCGCAATCCTTCTGGGCACATGCTGTGGCGCGCCCCGAGCCAGGATCCCCGAGGGCAGTGGGGGGAACAACACCATCGATTGGATACCAGGAGGTCTCTGCGACTGCATTCTCTGCAATGGTCTCTGTCTGCATCTTGCCTCTACATGTCCCGACCTCCTTCAAAGATAGCAGACCTTGATGCCTTTGCACTGTGCCTGCCAGTGTCCTTTGCCCATGCATCGGAAGCAGGTATCGTGTGGGATCCTGAACAGTGGTGTCTTCCTCGGCTGTCGCACCATGGTCTCCTTAGCCGGCAGGGGGGGGAAGAGACCCTGAAGGTAGCCCATCCGTCCTCGTCGCGCCCTGATCATCCGACTCTCTCAACGATTCCCTTCGCGGTATCTCCGTTTGTGAGATATTCAATGGTACTGTGTGATCTCCCACCTCCGTAGACGACGACGGGTTAACCACTTGTGGTTGCACGTTCGACGGCACCAATGGCACAGAGTTCTGCTGCGTCGGGCTACTCACTATGATCGGCACATGATTCTCCCCCGTAAAGGTTTAGAAACAACGACTCCCCCTCCTTCTCGTGCTTCCTCAGTCAACACCCTAGGTTCCTCAGCAGAAACCCTAGGGGTATTGTTCGGTCTTCCATGGATCAGACCATCATCAATTGTAACCCTAGGAGGCGACGAGTTGATGTTTCCTTCGTCTTCGAGATTGCCTAGCACCATCCTCACGTCCGGCATCACTTCCTCCGTTGGGACGACAGACGCCAACACATAGCTCCTCCTCTCTGCAACAACCTTTTGCGCACCCCTTAGACTTTGTCTCGTCACCCTCCGTAGCAGCGGCAAAGGCAACATCTTCCTCTCCAGGGCTGACCAGCGAACAATAGAGTGGCCCCCGGTAGGCGGGATGCCTGGACGGGGTGTGGGCGGCGGCGCCGCCGATGGCACGCACACCCTAGAGGTCTATCCCGACCACCTCCCGATCGCCTCCCGATGGCACGCGCACCCTAGATGTAGCAGGATCACCACAAAACTAATACCCGCATAAGATATTCAAAATTGGTCACTCATTTGGTCACTACATGAATGTGGGTCCTTTTATACAAGCTATATAACATTGAGTCAAATGGATGATTAGAGATTATGATGCAAGAAGATGTAATTTAATCCATATTAAGCTAAAGTGAGTAGCATTATAAGATACATAATATATTATAAATTACAAGAATGACATCGGAATTCATTGACATGGCACACTCCACTAATTACAATAAAGGAGATGTACAAGAATGACCAAATGGTTATGACAACTTAAAAATGAAATTAATGAAACATGTATGATGAAGTATGTATCCTATATATATTGATTACATGTGTATTGATCTAAATTGAATGAAATACATTAAAATCAAATTATGAAGGATATCAATGAGAGAGAAACTTTATTATTATGAAGTGAAAGAACTTCAAAACTAATGAATATGAAAATAAGGGAAAATGATGAAAACTAGTAGACGGGTCTAAGAATTTAATCCTAACCTACATAATGAGCTATTTGATGCTAATGGATGATGATCTTAAATGAGGGATTAACTAATGTAAATTAGTATCATTTAATTCAATTACAAGATGACGTTCAAGGATAGAACTAGTTTATAAGAATGTGCTCTTTGATTGTAATTGCATGTTAGGATACTTGTATTCTGAGAATAGCCTACTCTGATGAATTTCTAATGAGATCACTTATGTGTTGAATAACAACCATAACTAAAAAATGGTAAATAGTAAACAAGGAGTATTACATGTGTTATGCACATTTATGCTTGAGATTTATTCATACCTATAGAAATTGGATGGAATAATTATATGTTGCATGATAAGTCTGTTCTGAGCATGATGAATAACATAAGATGTCTATATGCATATATTGTTGTTAGTTCTAATATCTATAAATATATGATGAGAATTGTTGTATATTTTCAACTGATAAGAAATGTATTGAGGCTGAATTAACATGCATTGATTACATTTGAGAAACCTCAATGAGGGTAAAGTGTGGATAATGAAATCATGTTACAGGATGAAATCCCGCTGATGATGATTGTCATGAAATGATGTGGAAAATGGAAAGAATCATATGCGTTGCAGAAGTACATATGTTTATGATTTTTTTTAGTAATCGTCTATTTTATTAAGCCCAATCTTCTTTATCACATATAGTTATGCGGAAACATACACATATGACAAATGATGATTGAATAATCTTTGAGATAAGTAAAAAGGATTAATAAAAAGTGGAATGATGATACATCTAGTTAGATGACCTAAACACTGTGAGTTTCCCCCAAGTGCCACACTGGGGAAATGAAACATATCTCCTTGTACTAATCCGAGTATTGTGAGAAGGAACTAGAGTGTGGATTGGGATATGAAAGGTTAGACCACTGGGATTTAGGAGTGGGCCATCTCTAGTGGATCTGGCCCTAAACACTTACTGTGAAAGTCTATGTCCATGAGGAATAGAATATGATCAAATGAAAACTATGAAACATGCAAAATATGATGATATGTGATATGCAATGATGATAATGTGATATATTGTTTTGTTGGTTCCTATCTTGTGTACTTGAGATGAGGACGTGAGCCTCTTTAGGAAACCCTATGGTGGACCAGGTTCTGTTGTTGATATCTTAGGGTGGCCGATAAACCCTAAGATAGTGATAGTGAGTCATTGACATGATGATCAGGTGTGACAACTTCTACTTGGTGAGTTACAAGTGAAGTAGTTTCTAGGAAAATAAATAAAAGAGGACAAGTTGTGTAGAATATGAGTTGAATGTTTTTACATGCCTTTTACTGCTAGCTGATATATCCACTAATGTTGAATATGCTTCTTGTTGTGAAACTAATCATTATTTTATAAAGATGATATATTTCTATATCCTTAATTATCTAGTTTGGATTCTGATATAAAATGTTGACATTTGATTGATGTTGGGATTGTACATCCACTTCGAATGTGATTTAGATTAACCTATCATTTAAATAGTCTTGTTTAGTAGATATGTGTACTTTAGGTTTAGGATTGTTGGACATGTTCCTGGTCTGGCTGGTGGAGTGTCACAAAGATGACGTTATTGTTATGTATTGATTCTAAATGCTTAGATCTTGACTTATTACTCATACTAATGGATGGTCATTCTAAATTAAGTAAAAACTACTGGTTTATTCATAGACATGCTTTAAAATATGTTTAAAAGTTGAATTGGGTGTAAGTGATTACCTTATATAATTAATAGATTAATATCATAAACTAGATTAGAATGGTTACTAGAACTATATGCTAGACTTTTCAATACGTGTATGTTTCTTTTAAGTTCATTATGACTAATCTAATTCTGATGCATGTACTCATCTTGAGTGTGAGGTATCCACTCATTGGGGTTCTTTATGAGTCTCATGAGACTATCTAAATTTTTTTAGGTATAATGCTATCTAGCAGAGAGGTCATGACAAACAAGATGTAAATATAATAGTCTAGAAAGATTAGAATGTCCATGTACTCTCTCTTTCCATGGATGGGCTGTAGATTGAGTTTCTTCTTTCATATTCATGTAACTAATGTAAACTGAATCACATATGATCAATAAGTCTTGATTCTAGTTTAAATGGGGTTGAATATGGATTGTGGTGATTAAATATGTTGTCATTGAGGTGATATTATTGTGAGGTTTTATAAGAAACAAAAAGAAAAACTTTGTTTGTATTTTCATATATTGTGTTAATCACATTTATTGAGAATTAGTTTTTTGCTTCATAATATGGGTTTAGGTTTGGGTTTCCCTCTAATGGTTTCTATTAATTCTGATCAAAAGAGAGGTCCCTATTGTATAATTATCCTGAATGCTAGAAAGATAACATCACTTACAATGCTCTAGACAACCCCTCCAATTGTGGAGAATTCATAGAGTCGAACAAAACTTGCAAATAATAAAAGCGCAACAATTAATTCCGATGGTATTCTCCAATATAATCCTAATAAGATATACTAGACGTTTGAGTTACATGTTTTAGTAAGCCCTGGGTAGTTTGAGGAATACCACTTAAGCTACTAGTTGACCACAACTAAGTTACAATCAACCCCATATAAGATTTTTGGATTATTGAAATCCTAAAGATCTCTTCCCCTCTGTCCGTATGTGTGAAAAACTATTGTTACACAACATCCCAACCTACTAAAAACCAACTGCATCATGGGTGCACAAGCCATGTCACTAAAAACTAGGGTATACATCCCTCAAATCCAAGTTACAACTGCATAACTAATCTCAATCATATATAAATCAAGATACAACCACAACTATTTTCAAACACCTTAAAGTCGGGATGACAAAGAAAAACCCTCATTACACCAACATATACTCAACAATATGACTCTGAGCTCCTTCACACAATACTAGATTGCTACAAGGAAACTTGTTTCACTATCGAGCAAGTTCTGACACTGAGATAACTATACAATCACATGGCACTACATGATTAGGGTTACACTTGATTAATTAAGCCAATTACTCATTTTTTGTCAATTGCATCAAAGAAGTTACAAACAAAGCATAGAGATATAATTGTACAAATTAGTTAAGTCTAACAACTACACTTGACATAAGCGTATCTACATTTTCTAAACCACACAAGATTCAATTCATGTTCCATATTGGGCCATAAGAAGGACCCACTTCACCAATCATAGGGAACAATAAGGCCCAAAATACCATTCAGGACAAAATAAAAATAAGTACTAGTAGGAAACTCATATCCCTATGAATTTTGCAAAAATATTCAAAAGGCATTTACCAAACAGAATCCAAAACTTTAGATCAAAACCCTAAAGGGTTCAAAAGTTATGATCAATTCATTTAAGGACACATACAAGTCAAAACTAAGCATACTTGATCCATATCGACATACTAAGTCTATTTTAAAATAGCTTCGAGTAGCATAACTATTAGAATGAGGCATTAAATTGCTATAGGATTAGTCTTTCATATTAAGTACATCCATAAAATTTGCCTTTTAAGAAAACTTAATTCAAAGATATTCACACCACTTCACATACCTCTTGTAGGACGTATTTAATTATTGTAGAGTATAACCCATCTTTTCAAGGCCAAGTGCATCGACACACATGACCACATAAAACTCAATTTTAAGTATATAATAATCTTTCCATTATATTCTAATTCATTTATATCCAATTATAGATTAAACTCTAATCATCTGATCCTACTATCATCCCCCTGATGGTACCCACATCATTGCTTTAAAATCAAAAGTCTCAAGACATCAAAACTACTTCTAAATCCCACATCCAAAATACATTATATAATGTCACATTTTTTAATTTCTTATAATTATAGGAAGATAAGAGAATATAAGCATTGATATTACTATAAGAAGGTGAGAAATTCCATTAGGTGGCTCTTTAAATTAAGGTTGCCCTCAATTACATAAAGTTCATGTTTGGTTTTTAAAACCCTCAAATCACTTCATGTTGACTTCAGAGTTATGATATCAAAACTAGAAATTATGTATGTAAGTATTTTACTTCTAGATTTAGTTATAACTTATTATGAGGTTTGGAAGAATTTATAATATATTAACCATACCAATATATATAGTAAAACTATAAAGAATGGATTGTGTAAAAATTAATTTTTAGGGCCTAATTTTTAAAGAAAAAGGTAACTCTATAGGTTTGATCGATTTTGATGAGATAAACACATAAAAAAATTTGAGATCATTCGGATAAGTATAGCCCTTGCATCTTAACATAGAAAAAATTAAATGCGTAAAACTTATTTGATTGTTGATTTTTGAAAACATTAGATGGATGACCTAAAAGTATCCAAATGAGTTGAAAATTAGTTTATAACTAATTCATGATGTGAAGAATAAAATCCTATGGTTGGATGTTATATATAGCTGACCCAAGATGGTAAACCATTGAGTTCTATTTATTCTCTAATAGAACTGATTCTACCCTAAACTCTCTCTCTCTCTATATATATATGTATATATCGATTAGTGAAGAAAATATTATGATAAATTAATAGCCGTTTAAGTGATATTAATGTCAAGCTCAAAAGGTCTTTTCACATTGATTTTAAAGGATCAAACCAGGTATATAGGTATGTTATAGTGAGAGTTATGCATACAAAATCATGAGAATCAAACAAGGTCCACAACATCCTTCAAAATACCCGTTTATTGCACATATGCCATTTTTGGCCATAGAGAGTCTCAAAATTAATGTAGGCTTACTTTTACCACTATTAATATAATTCTCTTAATATTATATTCAGTAACACACACAAAGTTCTCCAAAGTATGAGTAGGTTATGGTTAAATCAAGATTAAACACCTATTTGTCATTTTAAAGTCTAGATGAGCTATTTCTAGGTGTGTGACCTATGTTTAATACATTTCCAGAAGAATGAAAGATGTAGGAATATGTTATATACAATATAGATTAGCATCCATACAAAAATAAAGATCACATAATCTAATTGTTAGATTATGGTATCCCAAAAGATATAAATGAGTCATATTTAGGGCGAAAACACATATATTTCATATTTTCAACCCTAAGCTCACAAGTAGACACATTATTAACAATATGAATCAACTCTAAAATATATAGGGAAGAAATAAATTCTAATATCATCCCATAAGGACGAAATTTAGACTACAATAATCAGTTGCTTAAGCATATAGAGCATGATCTAGGTATGTAAGGTGATAATTAGCATTTCTCTCTTATTTAGGCTATGCATGCATGATTAAATCAAGGATAAGAAACCCACCTAAAAAATATATGGAAATGATCCTCCCCTACCAGGCCACACAGATCAACCATTAGACATCACCATCAACCTCTCAAAGCTCCATCCAGCTAGATCTAGTCTCACCTAGGTCAAAGAGAGAGAAAGATGGGACTTTCAGCTGCTAGAATGCTAAAACCACCATCTGTGACCATGGGGTTCGCCCAAGAGGAAGAAGAAGAAGAAGTGAACACCAGCAAAATAAAGAGAGAGGAAAGAAATGATTTTACATGTTCAAGGCTAGAAACAAAGTTAACCAGCTTGGGATGTCCCATGGAAGCTTGATCATCAATACACATAGGCATGCATAGACATATAAGACCAAGTTTCTTCCTCAAGATGATGATCCTCCATGGAAGATGAACCCAACATACACTATATAAAACCATGAATGCAACAACAAAACTCATGAACATCCCTTCAAAGGCCCCAATGAAGTTCCTTTATGCAAAATCTTGGACAAAACTTGGACAAAAGAGAAAAAAACAAGGTGCCTTAGTTGTTTAAAGAAAGAAGCACCATGGAAATCCATAGAGCTCATTGTAAGATGAATAAAATGGGGGAAGATATTAGATAAGAGATATTAGGAAGGATAATTTATGTGAGTGCTAGAGAAAACAATTTGTAAGGTCAAAGATCCACTAAGGAAGTTGCATCTCCAACATGCACAAAATGCAAGCACAAATGCATGGTCATAGAGGTCCAAAGATCTCCTATAGGTTTCTAGGCTGCTACATCTCATTCTAAAGGGTCCCTTGTTGCAAAATAGAAGATGGGGTTGAGGGTTTTGGATAGATATAAGTTAGGAGGTCAAATGACTAAAACATATAACAATATAGATGAGCTATCTAGGCACAAGGCAAGGACGACAAACTTGACCTTGCTCAACTAGCACAAATAATAGTCAAATTCTTAAAATGTAGCACACCTATGAAGGAAAAGATAGAATTCTTTTACTTGTGCAAAAAATTCAATTTATTCCAAAATTTTGGTGCATTTCATATTAGTCAACACACGTACATGTAACTACAAGAACAAGACAAACATAGTCCAATTGAAGTCTAATTAATGTAATATCTTAACCAATTGATTTTAAGGCTCAAACAAGTAGAAGTATGAATGACAAACATCTTTGGATATTTTCTACATAATTTTCAATTGGGTCCTCATACTATATTGAATTTACCATTAAGTCCATGACTTGCAAGGAAACTTGAAACTAGCAAAAAGAACATGCAAATTGAACAAAATAAGATATGTATCTTATAAATTGATATTAAACATCAATCATGAACACAATTATGGTAACTAATCAAGATTAGTGAAACATTGGGGTAAATCTAGATTCATGGTCTCGCAATGATTTCTTTTTAGGAAGGGATCGAGGCGCTCTGTTACCAAAGTGACAAAGAAGGGATTGAGGTGCTTTGATACCAAAGTGACTTGCAATTAGTCAAGTGATTTGTGAAATCAATGATATGAGGACTATTACCAATATACAAGAGTATGGACAAACTTATATATCTAACATTCAATAGTATTGAACCTTTAGTGTATTGAACTCTAAATTCTTTTCATTCTTAATTCATTTAATATAATTAAACCTATAGTGCATTTGAACTCTAATTCTTTTCATTCTTAATTTTGGAGAAGTCCATTTTGGAGTTTAATTTGTATTTCCTTTCTCTAATAGAATCAAGGCATCTAAGATTATTAAATGATGTGAAACATGTCCCATATACTAATTAACACAAGAGGAATCTAAATATCACAATAACTGCCACTTTTGACATTATTAGTTAAGCTTTCCAATAGATTATGGTTCAAAGTTATTTCCATATTTATTCACAAAATAAATATCTACGGCTAATATCTTGGATGTAGAATCATTTTAGGATTCAATTGTAATGAATTACTTTCCTTATTTTTCATATTCGACCATATCTGTTATCTAATTCAAGATTTATTTTCAAGATATTTATTGATACTGTCTTTCAAACTACTTCTCCACTAATATCCATGTTTTCTTCTGTTAAGTATTAATACATTCCCCATCATCTACTAATATGGATGTGTTCAAACTCATTTCTATCACTGTCAAACATATTAATTGAATTTGTCATATTATTGATGGTTGGGGACACATTAACAAATTTACATGCATGTATTGTTCATTAAACGAGACTTCCCATGTATTATTGAACGAAATTTTGAATTATACTTTATTAGTTCATTTTTTATGTTTATGAGTTGTTTCCAATATATGATGTAGGATTTAAAGTCCAATTATTTATTATTCATCAATGTTATCCAATTTAGCACTACCTAGTGGTTATTTCCATCAAGTTAAGGTCAAGGGTGAAAATGACCTTTCTTGCATGTTATACTATTCAATATATATATATATGTATGTATGTATTAAGCATGTTTCCATCTACCTTAATCGTATATTCATATTTCATTCCGACCACTTAGGAATCCTATATGCATATAGAAATATATAAGTTTGGGGGTTTATGTACTAAAGCTACAGGCATCCAATCTTTGAGATTAGGGTTTTGAGGTCTAGTAAGTCAAGTACCGATATGATACAAGACTCCACCTCTTAAAGAGGATTTCATCCTTGAAAGCTAACAACCCTTACACTACCAACCAATTACACACCACCACTTAATAAGGTTGAAACTAATAAGTCACACTAAACAACTTTGATGATATTAGGGTTACACATTTACATCTTTTAGTCGTGATTGCTTTGTGTGTTTATGGTATTCATAGGATATGCATCCAACTAGTTGATCTAGCTAACTGAGTTATTGTGTTATGTAAGAACCCTAGAGTTCACATAGAATCTAATGAGCCAGTAAGTACAACTATTCACAACCTAATGGAGTAAAGTGGATAGGTCCTCTAAGCTTTAGTACAAGCCACATCTTCTTAGACATCACTCCATTGTTAAAACTAGGGTTTTAGATTTCTATTCTAACTAGTTCTAGGGCTTCTCTACCAAACTTCACACTTCTATTCCTTCTTTTTGACTTAGTGCAATGAACAATTGATAAAATCCATATTTTTATACGTAAATTATTATAAAGAAAATGTTTTAATGGAAAAACTTTGCTAGATGAATTAATATAAGATCCAAAATTGATTTGACAACCAAGTTAGATTCCATGAAAACATCACCATATTCTAGAACTCGATCATCCTTATCACTTAATTTCACCATAAATTCATACCTCACAGAATCACATTATCTATATCAAAACTAACCTACATTATAGGGTATGAGAACATATGGTATCTTTACATTAGGTTTAGTGATTTAATATACTCATAAGTAACTCATCCATTTCAATAACTTTCTTTCCTCATCACATAAGCAATGCAGGCATCATGTGATTCCATATCTACATTGCTCTTTCCTAACTACCAACTACTTGGAAGCAGTTCTCCTTAAGAATGAATGATGAGAATCATTATTTAAGTGGCCTACCGATAAGAGCAATGGATGGAATGAAATAGGTGGCTAAAGAAGAATCACGATTAGCATACAAATTATTTATGTGAAAATAAAACATGATGAGCCTATATGGTGAAGATGATGAGAAAATCCATGAATCCTAATGCCTAATATTATGGGGGGAATGATGCATGTTTTGAAAACCTCATTAAATGGATGAGAATGAAGTAAAGAAGAGAATACATCATGTGAATGTTTCCATATCTTTGTGAAGAGTTTAGGGCATCCTTTCTCCCTCTTTATTTCATAACATAAAAAAGTTTCTTTTTTTTCTCTTTCATTATCCCACTGTTTTAGCATGATGAAAAATTATGCTTGGGCTTCACTAACATATCTCATTCATTTTTTCATTCATTTTTTTTCTTTGCGGGTATGGATGTGTATCCCTGCATTCTTATTTTAGAGGAAAATAGTGTAACCAAATGATGTAAAAATGAATGATGAAAGATGCATGCTATCTACATGTAATTATTATGCAACTAGAATGATATGCATAAAAATTATTGATGTGCATTTTTTCCTCATATTGTAGCTAATGTAATCAAAGAGAAAGTAACTATCATGTCATCTATTATGCCATGCAATGCAATCAAAAGGAAGTAATTCATATTATTTGATCATCTTAAGGTGGTGGGTCAAAACGATTGGAAAATGGATGGAATCATATAATTAAGAGATAATGCCTTTCATGAAATATGATATGTCCCTCTCTAGTGACCTGTGTACAGAGTAACCTTAGGATTTCTTTCTTAAATTTCAATTTAAGATCTCATTAATTGTTTAATCAATTTAGGCTCAAATGAAATCTTCATCCACTTACATGAATAATTAAGATGCCTATTCATATTAATTGTCCTTAAGCTGACTAACCCATACACTTCCTCTAGGTGGTGCAACTCAAGAATTGTAACTAAGCCAAAAAAAAATCATTTTAATTTTTCCATTGAAAACAAACGAAAGCACATGAAAATGACATGAATCATGAATTGAGATCTACTATTACACTAGATAGATTGTGGATCCTACAACTTGGAAAAAATAAAAGCTCAAAAACAAATAAAGACTAAAAGAAAAATAAAACTAAGGGATAGAGATGTTCTAGTAACCCCCCAAAGCTTGAACTTGATTCTGTTTGCATAGTCCAAATTTAACTTAAAAGGTGGAATAATGGTACCACATCAGAAGGGTGGTGGTGGAGGTAGTGGCATGGTAGGATCATAGGGATAGAAAGTCCCCTGAAAAGTCGGAGGCTGTTGTGGCATCTCTGGAGGCTGTGGATAACCACCAAAATTAACATTGACTCCTAAAGTTGTCGAAGAAGGACCGTTGATAGATATCCATCTGTTGTAGGTGTGTGTGCATGCTCTCTTAGTTGACCAAGAGAAGTTTCTCATATTCAAAGATCACCTACTGATTTTGACAGAGTCGTACTTGGACATCATGGATGCCCGCCAGTTTAGCACTCTGTTGTTACTGCCCCTGTTGAATCTCCTGAAGCATGCCATACATACCTACCGTTTAATAGGGGTCTTCCTCATGGGAATATGGTGGAGCAGAAGAACTAGAGGATCCATATACTCTCATTCGCTTGTAAGGAACCTACCTCCTTGTGATGGGGATGGTGGGTTCCTCCTCCTCTTCTTCTCCATTCTGCTCCTACTACTATTCGCTCTCGGCATTGTCTTCTTCTTCATCATTGTCTGAGTCTTTTGCATGCCACCTTATGTGATAAAGTCCATTCAAGTTGAAGATCAGATCAGGGTTCTCCCTCTCTTTTTACTGGCCATTCACTATACAACATGCGCACACTTTCCCCTGGCTCACATTGAGGAGGTTCTCTCTCTTAGAATGCTTCTTCCTTCAGGGATCTAGAGGTGGAGAGATCAAGGTTCAGATGCATCACTATTTGAGTATTATAAGTCATCCAAAGTGGATAGGAGGAGTCCTCTGCACCGGTCTCTTCACTGACATAATGTGTTGGAGGAAGAAAGAACCAAAGTCAACATTCTTTCCTCCTAACTCTAGCAGGTTGTAGAGGAAGAAGAGATCCACCTACTGAGTCTTTTGTTGCCCCTGACTTGACGTGGAGAAGATGGTGTTGGTGAGGAAGCGATGCAGGATGCAAGCAAATGGGTGCTTGATGTCAGTGATGGAGTTGGCATGCCAACTAATATGGTAGTCCTCTAGCACCTCTTCTAAAAGCTCCCATGCACCCTTGAAGTTGAAGTTGCTGGGAACGAAATGGTCTTCACTCATTAGCTACCCATAGATGGCGTTGAATTGCCACAATGTCACCTGGTAGTCGGTGTTGAAGAGATGAAAGTTGATGCGTCCATCCCTCCATTCATCCCCATCATTGGGGTTGGTGCATATATCCAGCGAGGCCAGGAACTCATAGAATAATTCTAGGAAAGTGAGCCAATCACTAAAGAATGGGTGATCGACACTCATCTACTGATTCTCGCAGACTTGGCAGAGATTTTCGGTGAATCCCAAAGTTGTGATGAATGCTCGATACCCATACCGTGTCACAGTTATCTCCCTCTTTTTTGGGTCCTCATATATCTTCTTCACATTGGCGTTTAGATGGGCAATACATGTTGGTTTGGGAATCAACTTGGTATGCCCTACTGATGAAGAAGCACCTCTATTTGATGCCATCACATTGATACAAGAAGGAGATGGAGAAAAAGAAGCTCAGGAAGACTCTAATCACCTGGGGTTTCTTGCACTATCCTTCTTGAGAGATGTTTGTTGAAGGTGTGAAGAAAAACAATACACATCCCCTCCTTATATAGCCGCCAGACGTGCCCCTGTCGACACGTTGGTAGTATTGACTTGGAGTCAGTACTACTAACTTGGAGTCAGTAGTATTGAAGTTTTTACCATAATTTGTGTGACTCGATACCATCCATTTATACCTACACTCATTGTTCATTGATATCGGTAGATGAGGATCACAATGTGTTGGTAGTTCCAATGCAAGTTGGTAACACTGACTTGTGTGAGGGATCGGTACTACCGACCATCAGATATGATAAATCTTGATCGTCATTGGCTCTCCTATAGATTCTAGTCCTCGGGTGTTGGTACTACCAACTTTGTGTCAGTAGTACCGAGTTTTTGAAATTGTTTTCTTCAATACTTCTGAGACTGATCTCAACATTTAAAACTTGGAGCTTCATTTGTGTCGGTACTACTGAGCTGATGTCGATAGTACTTAGTCCTCATCAGCTTTATTGGCCCCTTTTCTAGAAAATGTTGTTTCTATCAAACCTATGGTCGATAGCACTGAGTTTCTTTAAATTTTTACTTGCCCAACCTGTGATGTCACTATTACTATTGACTATCTAGTTGATAGTACTAAGTTGTTTTGAAACTCGACTCCTTTTCCCTTATGACATCGTTGGTACTATCAACTCTGTAGTCGGTAGTACCGACTTATCGTCAGCATGCACACCACACAAAAATGATCAAGACACCTTTTTTACATAAAAACTAATAAAATGAAAACTTTAGCTATGAAACTACAAAGTTGAATGTATAGAGAGAAATATTGATGGTTGGGTTGCCTCCCAACAAGCGCCCTTATTTTACGTCACATGCTTGACGATCTAAGAACAAAAGATAATTGAAGCTCAACGAGCTTCAACTCCTCTTCCTTCTCGGCCACATATCCCCCAACATCACGTTGAAGCCATTGTCCATTAACAAAGAATGTCTTAGCCCCATTGCTTGTCTCCAGTGCCCCATGGGGAAAAATCTTAACTACCTCAAAATGCCCACTTCATCTAGACCTTAATTTACCTGGGTGTAATTTAAACCTAAAATTGAATAGAACCACCTTCTATCCTGGAGTGAAGACTCTATGTAAGATGTGGCGATCATGGATATTTTTGGTTCTCTCATTGTAGATACTGGAGCTTTCATAGGCATCAAACCTAAGCACATCTAGATCATTCAATTCTTACATCCTTTTTCTCCCTGCATCATCCAAATTGTAGTTCAATTTCTTAAGGGCCCATTTTGCTTTGTGCTCTGGCTCTACGGGTAAGTGACAAGATCGCCCATAAACCAACCTAAAAGGAGTGGTTCCTATAGGTATCTTATAGTCTATCTTATATGCCATAGAGCATCATTGAGCAACATACACCAATTAGTCCTATTGGTTGAGACTCCATTTTCTATGATTTTATCAATCTCCCTATTACACACCTCAACCTATCCTTAGGTTTGGGGGTGATATGGAGTACCTACACTATGTTTCACTTCATATTTGATTAAAAGTGCTCCAAATTTCCTATTGATTAAGTGAGATCCACCATCACCGATTATCAATTTGGGCACCCCAATCATATAAAAGATGTGATCATTTACAAACCTACATACAACCTGGGCATCGTTGGTGTCAGTTGGAATTGCTTCCACCCACTTAGATACATAATCAATGACAAGTAATATATATAAATTAGAATTAGACGACACGAAAGGGCCCATGAACTCAATTCCCCAAAGATCAAAAACCTCAATTTCTTGAAAACATTTAAGGGCATTTCATGTCTTTTCTAAATATTACCAGCACATCGACATGCATCACAATGAAGCGCAAAATATATGCATCCTTGAAAAGTGTTGGCCAATAAAACCCATTTTCCAAAACTTTGGCCATTGTCCTAGAACTAGAATGGTGAACCCCAGTCGGTAAGGAGTGACAATGTGCCAATATACTCTCAAACTCACAATCGAGCACACATTTTCTCAAAATCATGTCCCTACACCGCTTGAGCAAGATAGGAACATCCCAAATGTAAAACCTCAACGAATGGAAGAATTTCTTTTTCTCCTAATATCCCCAATCTTTCAGAAGCTCACCACAAGACAAGTAGCTCACACTGTTTGCAAACCACATAACCTTGTTAGTAATGGCAAAGAGTTGCTCATTGAGAATTCTTCCACTATAGGTATGCCTATGTCCTTTTCATCAACTCGTTAAGGCCTAGACAAGTGTTCGGCCACTACATTCTCAGTGCCTACTTTATCTTTGATTTCAATACCAAATTCCTACAACAACAAGATCCATCTAATCTACCTAGGCTTTGCATCCTTTTTTTGCCGCAAATATTTAATAGTTGCATGATCTGTCCAAACACCCTAGACCTTATCAAATATTGGCAAAATTTCTCAAAAGCGAACACTATCACCAAAAACTCCTTTTTAGTGGTTCTATAATTTAATTGGACATCATTTAGGGTCTTTGATGAATAATAAATGACAGTGAGAACCTTTTCTCGACATTGGCCTAAAACATCCCCTACCATGTAATCTGATGCGTGACACATCACCTCAAATGGTTGACCCCAATCTGGAGCCTAGACAATAGGTGCGGAGACCACTTTCTCCTTCATCACCTCAAATGCCTTCAAACACCACACTTCAAAATTAAATTCTGCATCCTTTTCCAAGAACTCAGAGAGTGGTTTGGCAATTTTTGAAAAATATTTTATAAAACATCGATAAAATCCAGCATGTCCTAAATAGATCCTCACTCCCTTCACCGATGATGGTGGAGGTATTTTGGAGATGGCTTTTATTTTTACTGGGTCGACCTCCATTCCCTTATTGGACACCTTGTGTCCCAAAACAATTCCCTCACTCACCATCATGTGAGATTTTCCCCAGTTCAAACCAGGTGAGTGTCCTCACATCTTTGCAAAACCTTATCGAGATTGTCAAGGAAATCATCAAACAATTCCATGTACAGTGAAAAATCATTCATGAATACCTCTAGACATTGCTCCACCATGTCTGAAAAAATGGCGAGCATGCATCTCTAAAAGGTATCCGATGCATTAGAAAAATTGAAAGTCATCCGACAATATGTGAAATTGCCATAAGGACAAGTGATGGTGGACTTCTCTTGGTCTTGTAGTTTGATAGAATTCTAGTTGTATCCGGAATAACTATCAAGAAAACAAAAGTGAGAGCAACTGGCGAGCCACTCTAGAATTTGATTGATAAAGGGGAGATGAAAATGGTCTTTCAAAGTGGCAACATTCAAACATCGGTAATCAATACATACTCACCACCCAGTCACCAACCTAGTAGAAATCAACTCACTAGACAAATTAGTTTTGACCGTTGTCCCCCCTTTCTTAGGCATAACCTCGGTTTGACTAACCCAATTAGAGTTAGAGATAGCATAAATTATACCTATAGATAAAAGTTGTACTACCTCTTTCTTTACGACCTCAGTCATGATAGGATTGAGTCTTCACTGAGGTTGCACTATGGCCTTGACTCCCTCTTCCAATCTGATCTTGCACTGGCAGAAACTAGGGGAGATTCCTTTTATGTCTATGACGGACCATCCAAATGATGCCCGATGGTTTTTCAAAACCACTAGTAACTGCTCCTCTTTCTGAATGCTCAATGAAGATGAGATGATGTTCAAAAGATTTTGTTCTGCTGCCAAGAAAATATACTTCAAGTGCAGTGATAATGGATTCAACTCTAGATCTGGGGGACTCTAGAGAGATGGGATTAATGGCGGAGGAGGTGGTCCTAGATCCTCAAAATTCCTGGTGTAGTAGCACAGTAATGCATTAAGAAAAAAGACACACTCCTCTAAAGAACAATGTCAGGTATAGTCATCCACCAAATTCATTAGACACACATCCAAAGGCGACTATGGATATGCTTGAACAAGAGTGGAAAAAGCTACCTTGTGAAGTTTTGTTGGGTAGTCTTCTTCCTCTTCATCATATGGATATTGGACTGCCTTTATCATTGAAACTTCCTTTGTGTTCTCCAAGATGTCCACATCCAGTGTGCCTTTGTGAACCTATGTCATTACATGAGCCATTTCTAAGAATGACCTCCCAAGAAACAAAGACATCTTTCCCTAGACCCACTGTAGCATCTAACAGTGTGCCTTATCCTCAGTTGTTTGTGTAGACTCGAGCATCTTGATTTCAAAGTGGTCTTCTTTGATCCCCGGTGTCAGTCTTCCTCCACCCATCTATATGATCGTCTGTTGTGGTTTGAAATGGCTTCCCAAGTAGTAATTAATTGCCTTGATCATACTACATCTCCATTACCACAAAATCTAATGGAAATACAAATTTGTCCACCTTGATAAGAACATCCTCACAGATACCATATGGCCTAACCATTGAGTTGTCCGCCAGATGTATGGTCATATCACTTTTTATGGACTCCTTAAGATCCATCTTCTTGAAGGTAGTAAAGGGCATAAGATTAATTCTTGCCCCTAAATTGCACAAGGCCTCTCCAAATTTTTTCTTCCCAATGTAACATGATATGTTGAATTAGCCTAGATCGTTCCTTTTTGGTGATAGGTTTCCCAAAATCAAGGCACTAACTTGCTCCTTTAACACCATTACATCAGAATTAATATTCTCCTCATTTTGTTGATTATGTCCTTCAAAAATTTGTTGTATGAAGGAATCTGCTCAATTGCAACAATGAGAGAAATGTTGATATGCAATTTTCTGAAACTGTCCAAAATCTTTAGAAATTGTTGCTCAGCCTTGTTTGCCATCAAGCTATTCGAAAAGGGTACTGGCTTTAATACTTTCCTTTGTTGAGGTGGAACATATTCCTGCCTCTTTGTCTCCTTTGATTCATCGATTTCCTCATCAGTTGTCTTGTCCTCTACTGCTGTATCTGGCTCAGTTGTATCAACAGTCATTGCTGACTTTATGTCAACTGTGTCATCCTTTGCTTCTGGGTTAGTCTATTTTCCATTAATCACTTTCTTACCACTACGAAGCAACACCACCTTGACCTATTGATTTCTAGTTGGTATATCAGTGTTCCCTGGGAACCCCTACTGACCAGGTTTCTTCAAACAAGCCACTTCCTCTACTATCTGAGAGTTCTGAGTCTCTAAACTGCAAATTTGTGCTCCTTGGTTCTTTAGTTCCCTCTGGGTCTGGCCATTGAGCACTTCATTCTGGATGACCAGCTTGCCTAGAATGTCCTAAATGCGGTCTATCTTTCTAGGTCCCCTTTCACGTTGATGTGCATTTCCTTGATGTTGTTCCTGTGATGGGTCCTGCTGAAAATTATTGGGGTCCTTCCTAGAAAACTTGGGATACTTCCTCTAGGAACAATCAATGCCCTAGTAATTCTGTTTCCACACAAACATGCACTCTTCTTCCTCCCCTCAGAAGATATTCCATCCTTCTGACATAATTTCTTAGAAATCAATTCCAATTTCGCATTCATTGTTGTAATCACCTTGGACTCCCCAAAACTTTTAATGGTTGATGGGAGTTCTCTTTCTTCTCCCCAGAACAGGTTTTTAGCCATATTCTTTAGGATATCATGACACCTAGATGGCTTGTTGTTGAGGAAGAAGCCTATTCCTGCACTATCAAGTATGGTCCTTTCCCCTTGATGCAATCCAAAATAAAAAATCTTTGCCTAGACATACAAACTGATCCCATGATCAAGAACCTTCCTCATCATATTTTGTAACATCTCCCATGCTTTAGAGTAAGATTCTTCTGCCTACTTCTTGAAGTTGTATATCTTTCTGACCATCTCGTTTGTCTTTTGAGGTGGAAAGTAACACTCAAAGAAATCATCTGTCATCCACTCCCATGTTTCTATCGACTCAAGTGGGAGATTGTAGAACTAAGACTTAGCATTGTCTTCCAGTGATGATGAGAAAAGCTTCAGATAAATAACTATCTCTGACACTCTATCAATTTTTACCATATCACATATTTCAACCAAATTGTTGATGTGTGTCATCAGGTCCTCAATGTTTTGGCTATGGAAAGCCTGTGACTTGATCAATTCCACCAACCCAAGATCTATCTTGTAGCTTCCCTCTTTTGATTGGTCCTAGCTGATCTATTTAGGAAGACTCCTTGATTTTTTCCCAAATAGTTTGTTCTTCTATTGGGTCTGCCGTCTCTGCTTGCTCTGGCTACCCTATTGGGGGTATCGGAGTTTCAAGTGATGGCATATCAGGTGGTGGAGTTTGAATCAGTCGTGGCACAAAACCACTGTACTCCTATGCTCTGCATATGAAATCCTCTTAAAATGCACTCTACGCTGATGAGGCTCCATAATCAGTGCTTCTTGTTTGCACCATACACTAAAACCTGAAATGGTTAAAACTAATGTGAGAACATATACCAATGATTGAATAAATGATACTTTATATTCAGTGAAGAATGAATAAAAAGAAAATAAAGGTTGTGGCCTATAGTGGACGATCATAACACTCATAGTGCTGGAGTTTTTGTCTTCCCCATCAACCACGCCAAAAACTTGATACGTGCAAACTACACGTTAAACACAAGAATACACATCAATGTAACATAGGTCGTAAGAGACCTGGATGTAGAACTTAGGGAAACGTTCTCTATAGACTACTACTAATTATTATGTGATCAGCTAAGCCGATGAAAGCTTTGAGTGAAGGTTTAATCAACTAAGATGCAAAAAGCAAATATAAGCTTACTGGTTGTTGATCTCAAATGGAGTGAATTCCTTAGGATTATGGTTTCACCTCAGCTAACATTGCAATTACCATCATATCATTAATAATTATTTCTCCTAACCCTAGAAAAAGAGACCTGTAGCAAGAAGTACCTGCTCTCATGACGTAATTCACTATCTATTCTAATGTTAGTCCCACTCTCATAGTAATTGAGTTATTACTTAGGTGCTTTACTGAAAACTCTGGATAATATCTTCACATTCGTAAGCCTCCGTTCTCAAGGTGCTTTCTGTGATGTTTTCAGTAGTATCAAATTCTTCCATTTAGTACTACTGAGTCTTCTTGATCTCATTGCTCCTTTCTCAGCAAATTTTGGTACCATCGACAACAACATTGGTAGTACTGAGTTGTGTAGTTTCTTGTAGATTTACCTAAAATCCAAAAAAGTTGAACATAATCTATCAAATAATGATGAATCTAACAAGAATACTAAAAATATATTTATTTGATGCAATTGCGTATTATAGGATAATGATCGTAAATAATGTAAAAATTAATATGAAAACGAACAATAAGGGCACAAAAATCAAAATAAATAGCCAGTAAGAATGATAATTATCCAGTGCATCACCATACCCCTACATCGAGGACCTATTGAGTCAAATAGGTCCTTTGTAAGCCAACCAGGTAATTGAGGAGGAGGTGGAGGATGAGTTGTAAGGGGTTTCTTAGGCTCTATGTCCTACATATATATAATCTCATATCAATGGTGTCATGTATATTAAGATACAAACACATTGCCAACTTACCATACATTAGTATAGACAACTCACACTTTTGGCCATGGGACCATGCCACCTTCTGCTTCACCTATCATCTCATGCTTGGGATGGTCATATGGCAGTGCAATCTACTTCCAAGCATCATTGACAAGCCTCAACATCATGCAAACCACATTGGCGAGCAATGGTGCACCACGAATCATGTCACCTTCAAGGCGTGGGTAAGCCTCACCCAGTGCAATGACATATTCTTGTAATTTAAGATGAAATGTCCTCAACCCCTATAACTAACTGAGGTCCACTGATCGACCAATGACCCATATTCTTCTCCCCTCTAATGCGTTTACAAGAGGAAGATGGGGAAGCTGCCATTTTTTTGGTCACACATCACATTCCTCAGAGGTTGTTGGTATTCCTCTACATCTCTTATACATATAGGGCCATTTCCTCTATTTGAAGACACCCAGATACATTGAGAGATTTCAAAACTCTATCCATGTAATGACCTCGCCTCCCAGTAACCCCCAAATAATGGAGACCAAAAGGTCAGAGTCGTTATCCCAATTTTTCCAGATCAATGGTTCGACAAATAATCAATAATAATTACTAAATTATACCAAGACTATACTAAAAAATTGTAATAAAATTAAACTTTTCATACCTTTTACAATCATGGATTTCTAAACTTCTATCCATAATTGGAATCTATTCTAGCTATTCCTCCTTGTACCTTAATTCATGTATTCACAATGTACCACTTTACTGTTAGTCTTTTTCAATTTTGTACCTAAATCACCGAAAAACAAAACGTCAGTCAGTATAACGAATTATACTGGTATGTGGGGGAAACACAAATTATGCATTTAGTTTTAAAAAATTATCGCAAATCAATTATAATTTAACAAACAACTTTACGCTTTAAACATAACTACTCAATCCATACAAACCCTAGCCTCCGCGCTGTCCCTGCAGTGGACCTGGATACTACCTCTCGTATGGTAGATCCAAATTAACCCCCACGATCCTACCTAATAGTTAGATCAATACCTAGGGTTCAAGAGTCGCATGGCACTACCCATAGGCCCAATCCCTAACTCATAATATGCTAAAGAGTCACATGTCACTACCCATAGATAGCCCAATCACTGACTCATGATAACTTGATGGTCCTACCTAACGGGTAGACCATGTACTAGCTCATCCTTATTATTATCAAAGCCACAGAGGAGTACTAGGATCTAAGATAATCATGTACACTTATTTATAGTGATAGTCAGAGTCACTTTATAGTTGCATGAAATAAAAGTCATCCAAGCAGTTATATTCAGGAAACTGATAAAATATCCGGGAATTGCCCTAAAACTAAAGAGATTTAATCATAAGTGTTGGTATGTATGCCCAGAGAGCCAATCATGGGATGATTGGGGGGATACATTAAGATTGATTTGATAAACATCAAAGGCAAGCTTCCAATTCTTTCTGGTTCAGTCATATGAGATAGTGATAGAACAGATTGAATGTCTAGAGAATGACAGTACTCAATAACGTATGCTTTCAGGTTGAGGACCTGAACGATGAGATCATACAAATGCTAAGAGTTTGTACATTCTTGTTATGTCCCTAGTCGGATGTCATTGTGGAAGGTAGATAGACAACAATGACACACAAGACTAGATTGTGGTGTTGGTTGATGACAGATTCTCATTAGTCATGATATAGAGATATCAAACCAAACACATAGGTACTTCTTAGAGAACAAGTGTACCAGACAGACCCACCGTGAGTTTGACACATGGAACCATGACATGGTAGTCACAGTCAGTACTCATAGTGATGGTGGTGAGTGTGATTCTTTGACCTGAAATCACTACACTCAACACATGTCGTTGGGCACACTTTGACATCATCAAATGCAGTCCTGAAACATGGGTTGTTATAAAGGTGATGATTGGGTGGCTTTGACACATGGGGCTTTTGAGGGGTGAGTGATAGATATGGGATTTGTCCCTCCTGAGGGAGTTTGATATCCATGGCCACTTGATGAGTAGGATTGAGAAAGGCGTGCACACATGTGTGAATCAGTATGTAATATTCATGTCATACATATCTCTTCCAATCTACTCTGAGATCAAGAAAGTGAATGAACGTTGATAGGATGACTGTTCCATGCCTCGAGTTCATTAGGGATATCAGTGACAAAGGAATTATACATTCATTGTAACACCATTCACGGATTGTAGGATTGAAAGTTATTCTCCAACTTTCTATTTCACTTGGGTAGCACTGATGTGTGACTAGGCACTACTCTTTGCTTGTGAAGTCATAAGTGTTATGGACTTTCACTGCCAACGTGAAATGGACCTACAGGGTCACACACATAGGATTTAACCTGGAAAAGGAGTTTTGTCCAAAAACAATGTTTAGATTGATTACTAAAGCAGTTTAGTAGTTCAATTAAACACTCAATTAATTGATAGCTCAATGTCATAATGTTCAAGGTGTTGGACACATTGATTGGAGTATGGGATTGATTGAAACTGCAATTAACTGATTCTGCACAATCTGCACTCCCAACCGATCGGCTCATGTGATGAACTGATCGGCTCAGCTTGGTGAACCGTTCGGCTCAGGTGGTGAGTCGATCGGCTCATGGACAGGGTGAAACGATTGCTTCAAGTGTTGAAATGATCGGTTCAACTGATGCAACCGAGCAAGTTGGGAAAGTAGGATTGGTGAGAAATTTCCTTTCGTTTCACTTGCCCAATTTGATTGGAACAAGGATTGGTATTTGATACCAATTAGAAACAAAAGATGGAAAGTCAATCGGGAACTGACTAGGACCACAAACCGACTGGTTCAGAAGTGAACCGATCGTTTCATGGGTCCCGACCGATCGGTTGAGGTGTCAACCGACCGGCTCAGGTCCCCAACCGACCGTTTCAGGAATGAAACAATCGGTTCAGGTTGCGCAGTTGGTTGTTTTTGTGGAAAATCTTGAACCCTTCTACTCCTACTTTAGTCCCGCATTGCTCGGGATAGAGATCCCTATCCCATGACCCTCCTATATATATAGGGGTATTGGGGGATTCTCAAAGAACAACTCAGTGTAACCAGTTTCTCTGTAAAGTTTTTGTTCTCTCTGGATTTCGTAACCGAGAGAGCCCGAGCAAGTGCTACCCGATAAGGGAGGCACAACAAGGGAAAGACAACTACAGAAAGCGACTGGTGGCAGGTGAGTGTGTCAGTGACTAGTACGCTGGTAGGAGGGTGCGACTCCTTCAAATTCCTTGTGGTACAAGGAGATTGGAGTTCCAGGTGGTCTGTGTGGACTACTTCAGAGGCGGGAGATTTCTGCCGCTCGGAGGACAACTGTCAATCCCGACAGTCCTGGTGAGAGCAGGAGTTGTCAGTCCCGGTACGACCAGGAGTTGCACAGACACCGTCCAAGACCAGAGGTGAAGACTGCGCATGCCGCGAGGTATTGTCACCGAGCAAGCCTCGGGACAAGGTATGATTCCACAAACCATCCTTTCCTATTGTATAGACGTTGACGCGTTTCTTTGTTTTGGGTTTGGGGAGGAGAAATTTTTGTTTCCGTTGCCTTCTCTGCCTCCCCTAAAACCCAACAGTGGTATCAGAGCCACGTCAACGGCTCTATACTTTAGGATTATTGATATGATCGATTTTGGTTTGTCGCCTTTATTTATTACATACGATGCGAATAAAATTGGGTTTATCCATGTCCAATACTAAATCCACAAATCCCAATATACATATATGATATGTATTATGAATGCACTCAATACGCATCACCCTTAAATGAGTTTTGTAGTGGATGTATAGTGTGGTTATGGCCAATAAACCCTATCTGTATATGGTTGTATGTGGTTGCTTGCATCTCGGTCTAAGCACCGATCTTCCCTTTCTCCTATTCCTGATGTAACTTGAAAGAATTCGAGATTTATTTCCTACCTTTGCTCCCCTCGAATGTAACTCGAGGTTTCTCTTTATACAATGTAAAATAGGATAGAATTTTATTTCCTGTTATGTCAAAGAATGGAGGACATCCAGACGACAGCTGAGACGATCAATTCAAGGCATGAACCGATCGGTTGACGTTCCAGACGATCAGTTCAAGGAGTGAGCCGATCGGTTGATGACCGGTTCGAGGAGTGAGACGAGCGGGTGGCGGCCATGATGAGATGCACGATGACCAGGCGAACTGATCGGTTGGAGGAGCCAACCGATCGGCTGGTGGCACCCAGCCGACCGGCCTGATGGCAAGCCGATCAGTCATGTGATGAGTTGATCAAACCCAGAAAGGAAAAGCACAGAGTTCATCTTGTACAGGTTGCATGTGATGTAGATCTAGATGACCGTGATTCCTCTTGGCTCGAGGAATCACATTAGGATGTCCATAATCATCGCTTTTATCGTTTTTACATGTTTTCTGTGGGATATAGCATGTATATGATACGTACTATATATTGTGCTGATTGGATATGTATATGTATATAAAAACCAAATCCCTCATTAAAATATTAAGTCTTATATGCCTTCCATTAGCGGCACACATGAAAAACTCAATCGACCAAGTGTAGGTTACACCAAAGCGTGGTGTGCCGTCTATCTTGTGGAAGTGTGAAGGGTAGACATGTAGGTTCTGCCAAAGTAGGGTGCATGATTACCATGTCGACTTTTGGGTTAGACTTAACTGGTGATTCTTAGAGCGTCTAAGCCCAGAGGCAAGGAATGTTCTTGGCAAGGTGTTGCACATGTTCATTCATCAAGAGTTGCATATGATGAAATTGGCATGATGACCTACCTAAATAGTCAACATTGTGGGCGATCAGCCAAAGCTGACTCATGACTTGATGAAATATGGATCTTGCCCACTAGAAGGTTGTACGCTGCAATCTTCCGAATTGATGGTGAGGGCTATCAATTTGAAGTAAAATAGTGGGAGAGATAATTAATTAAAGGCCTAATTATATCATCAACTTTTCAAATCAATCAAATAAGTAAAAAATGAGTTTTTGGACTAAAATTGCATATTTCCTTTTGTAGTACAAATGAAAACAAATAATAATCACTCATTTGCGATCAGTATTTGAGACCAACAAATTAAATGGGATTTTTCCATGACTGGTTAGGACATTGAGAAGTGTTCTCAATCATAGAGTGAAAGATCTAACTCTTATACCAGAACCAGATGAACTCGATCCCACCATATCAATGGCTGAAAGTATGCTTATGGAAGCATACCGAGGAAGACATTGATGAGGAGTGCTTGATGTTGTGTTCTCTGAACTATGAGTTGCAGAGACAACATGAGACATATGATGTCTCCAAGACATTGTCCTAGTATGTCATGACAGAAGGAGATGCAGTAAAGCATTCACACACTCAATATGATTGGGTATGTGGAAAGACCTAACTAAGAAGGATTCCCTCTGAGCCAAGAGTTGGCTATTGGTATGATACTGCAAATGTTGTGAGAATCATACAATTCATGATAAGCTACAACATGAACAACTTTGATAAGCATTGACAGAGTTGTTGGATATGTTGAGGACATGTTGAGGCAAATATGAAGAAAGACTAACCCTAATCTTTGATGAGATCAATGAAAGGTAGGTCTTAAGGGCAAGGGCAAAGCAAAGAAGTGTTCTGATGCTAGCTAGTAGCCCAAGCCGTCTTCAACCTCAAGGCACATGGGAAAAGACTGTATGAGGGAATTGCCCTCTACATTTGGAAGAACAAAAGATGATGAAGGAGGGGATGGAGATCTCCACCTAAGGTATCATGAAATGAACCGCTTCTTTATCTGAGTTATATGATACCAAGATATGGATATGTCATATGTGATATGCAATATCCACAAAGAAGTGATGGCCTTTATGAAAAGACCAAGAAAGGAGTACCCATCATTGGAGCAAGTGTTGCTACCATAGATAGGAATATCTTTCAATTTATTTCAGCCTAAAGGGCACGAAATAGAGTTGAGAACTGCTATTTCATATTTTCCAATAGATAGAAACACTTTATTTTTGCATATTGTATGACAATGATGGCAATCAATAAAGAGATGTTTCAATTTCTAAAGATATGATCTTTGTGGAAATGCCTTGTTTATCTTGTGGTATTTTATATGCATAAGATAAAATGATACCTAAAAGTTATAGATAAACAATCAAATTAGCATCAATCATGAGAAATTCATTTCTAGTTTCCATGTGATGGATAAATCTAGACTCTTTTAGTTAGAGAACCAGTAAGAGACACGAATATCTTGGACATAATTAATCAATCTTCACTAAAGGTAGTGGGAGAATGATTATCCTATTAGGTATGATACATGTGATGTATTTACATACCTATTGGAACAAATGCTAATACTTCAAATGGTGTTTAGAGAAATACCAATATGAATATCTTGAAGTGTTCAAGATTATCATAGATGAAGTACAAATTTGGTAAAGTGTTAATTCTTGATGAGATAAATGAATGAAATACTTGGACCTAATGTTTGAGATCCTTATGAGTAATTATGATAGTGTATCATAGTGACCTCATGACTAAGGCATGGTGATGTCTAAATCAAGAAGGAATCATACTCTAAGGAGTTAGAGAATGATTATCAAATAACTGAATTCTTCTTAATAAAAGAATACCCCACACTAATAAAGGACATTAAGAATCACAAGGAGTTGTAAGTTCTTATATCCTTGACGGACACACCTCGTTTATCTATGTGATAAGTTGTTCATGTGATGAGTCAACTATCTAGATGAATACGAGGAACCAAATTTTGAGTTATGGTTTATGACCATTACATCCTAAATGACATCCATGTGAACGATAAGGTATGACCTTGATGGTAGCACCCATTGGATGAAATCCATATGTGCAAATGAATCTTAAGTGTTAAGACACATGGATAACATTTTGAGAAGGATGATGCTTGTTGATTGCAACTTAATGATTAGACATTTGGCATATGGATACTAAAACTACATTCCTATGAGGAATAGAACAAAGATGTGTACGTGACACAACCTATAAGGTTTATGAATCCACTAATGCAAATGAAGTCTATAAGTTACAATGGACTAATCAATGTGATTGATTGAGTACAAGAAACTCAGAATTGGATCTTTACTTTGATGATATAGTCAAAGGGTTTGACTGATATGTCAAAGATAAAGAAGGGATCTGTGATTTAGTGGGAGCGTGTTCACGTTCCACATGTTGATGTAAAATGGAAATGTTCTAGAATGGAAATCCAAAAGTGGAAATTATCTTTAAGGAAGATAGAGATATTTCCTATGTGATAGGAATAGAGATCTATAGAGATAGTTCTCGAAAACCTCTTGACCTGAAAGGAGAAAACATACATTGGAAATTTGTACTGAAGGGTTTAGTATGCACAAATTTAGTGGGAGAAAACTTGTCCATGTTACATGGAATTAGTATCCCAAAGCCAAGTGTCCAATTCTTATGAAGAATGGGAACACTAAGAATAGATATGGATCTATCATGTATGTAATCATCCCATTATCTTGCATGTATCGACATGGCAAGAACAAAATCCATTCATCATCTTGTATGTAGGACATGGAAATATGATGTGCTCATCCTGATAACTCGTATGTGGGACATGATGAGTGGATGTCTGTCTATTTCCAGTAAGGGTTACTGGAATATCATGAGAAATTGATAAGTACTTGGGAAGTACTAGTTCTATGGAGATAATGAAGAGTTCAATGTAAAGAGTTACATTGATGCGAACTTCCGAAAGGACAGAAAATTAATCGCAAAATATATATAGGATATATAAAAGTGAAAGTTTGTTGATGATTGGAAGTGTTCCAATAAAACCATTTAAAAGGAAATGTCGAGTATCTATGTGTTAGAGAACAACAGTGGATACTATATGGATATGGAAGTTCATGAGATGAACTTATAGATATTTCGCTCATTGATGACAAGTATGGAATCTTTGATCATGCAATGTGGCTAAAGGTTAGCAAAGGAATACTAGATCACATATTGCGGCAACTCAATCTCATACGTGTGACATACATCGAAGAGATGAGAGACATGCAGTTAAAACTGACTTTGGCAAGGTGTTTCCATAACTCACTATGTCGGCACTAGAGCACGGTAATGTGTGGGACATGTTTGAAGATCACTATGAATATGATTCAAAGGTGATTGGCTCACAATGCAAGTGGGAGTCTGTTGGTATGTATGCCTTGAGAGCCAATCATGGGATGATTGGTGGGATACATTAAGATTTATTTGATAAACATCAAAGGAAAGCTTCCAATTCTTTCTGGTTCAGTCATATGAGATAGTGATAGAACAGATTGAATGTCTAGAGAATGACAATACTCAATGACGTATGCTTTCAGGTTGAGGACCTGAACGATGAGATCATATGGATGCTAAGAGTATGTACATTCTTGTTATTTCCCTAGTCGGATGTCATTGTGGAAGGTAGATAGACAACAATGACACAAAAGACTAGATTGTGGTGTTGGTTGATGACAGAATCTCATTAGTCATGATATAGAGATATCAAACCAAACACATAGGTACTTGTTAGAGAACAAGTGTACCAGACAGACCCACCATGAGTTTGACACATGGAACCATGACATGGTAGTCACAATCATTACTCACAGTGATGGTGGTGAGTGTGATTCTTTAACCTGAAATCACTACACTCAACACATGTCGTTGGGCACACTTTGACATCATCAAACGCAGTCCTGAAACATGGGTTGTTATAAAGGCGATGATAGGGTGGCTTTGACACATGGGGCTTTTGAGGGGTGAGTGATAGATATGGGATTTGTCCCTCCTGAGGGAGTTTGATATCCATGGCCACTTGATGAGTAGGATTGAGAAAGGAGTGCACAGATGTGTGAATCAGTATGTGATATTGATGTCATACATATCTCTTCCAATCTACTTTGAGATCAAGAAAGTAAATGAACGTTGACAGGATGACTGTTCCATGCCTCGAGTTCATTCGGGATATCAGTGACAAAGGAATTATACATTCAATGTAACACCATTTACGGATTGTAGGATTGAAAGTTGTTCACCAACTTTCTATTTCACTTGGGTAGCACTGATGTGCGACTAGGCACCACTCTTTGCTTGTGAAGTCATAAGTGTTATGGACTTTCACTGCCAATGTGAAATGGACCTACAAGGTCACACACATAGGATTTAACCTAGAAAAGGAGTTTTGTCCACAAATAATGTTTAGATTGATGATTAAAGGAGTTCAGTAGTTCAATTAAACACTCAATTAATTGATAGCTCAATGTCATAATGTTCAAGGTGTTGGACACATTGATTGGAGTATGGGATTGATTGAAACTGCAATTGACTGATTCTGCACAATCTACACTCCCAATAGATCGGCTCATGTGATTAACCGATCGGCTCAACTTGGTGAACCGATCGGCTTAGGTGGTGAGTCGATCGGCTCTTGGATAGGGTGAAATGATTGCTTAAAGTGTTGAAATGATCGGTTCAACTGATGCAACCGAGCAAGTTGGGAAAGTAGGATTGGTGAGAAATTTCCTTTCGTTTCACTTGCCCAATTTGATTGGAACAAGGATTGGTATTTGATACCAATTAGAAACAAAAGATGGAAAGTCAATCGGGAACTGACCAGGACCACGAACCGACCGGTTCAAAAGTGAACCGATCATTTCATGGGTCCCAACCGATCGGTTGAGGTGTCAACTGACCGGCTCAGGTCCCCAACCGACCGTTTTAGGAATGAAACGATCGATCCTGGTTGCGTAGTTGGTTGTTTTTGTGGAAAATCTTGAACCCTTCTACTCTTGCTTTAGTCCCGCATTGCCCCGTATAGATAACGTTGTCCCATGACCTTCCTATATATATAGGGGTATTGGGGGCTTCTCAAAGAACAACTCAGTGCAACCAGTTGCTCTATAAAGTTGTCATTCTCTCTGGTTTTGGTAATCGAGATAGCCCGAGCAAGTGCTACTCGATAATGGAGGCACAACAAGGGAAAGACAACTGTAGAAAGAGACTGGTGGCAGGATAGTGTGTTAGTGACTAGTACGCTGACAGGAGGGTGCGACTCCTTCTAATTCCTTGTGGGACAAGGAGATTAGAGTTCCAAGTGGTCCGTGTGGACTACTTCAGAGGCAGGAGATTTCTACCACTCGGAGGACAACTGTCCATCCCGATAGTCTCGGTGAGACCAGGAGTTGTCAGTCCTGGTGCGACCAGGAGCTGCACAGACACCATCCAAGACCGGAGGTGAAGACCACACAAGCCGCAAGGTATTGTCGCCGAGCAAGCCTCGGGACAAGGTATGATTCCACAAACCATCCTTTCCTATTGTATAGACGTTGACACGTTTCCTTGTTTTGGGTTTGGGGAGGAGAAATTTTTGTTTCCGCTGCCTTCTCTGCCTCCCCTAAAACCCAACAATAAGCGTAACCACATACATGTACTGCTGATTTTTTAGATAGAATCAACCAAGTAGGGAAATCCAATCAAGCAATCAAGTACAAGAATCCTGAAATAAACATACAATTTCCTCTTATCAAGATCTATCCAAACCAACTTGTTTCTTAGGATTTCTATTCCTTTTTAGGGTTTCTACCCCTTTTTAGGGTTTCACTTGCAATTAGAGTTTTGCCTTTACTTTTAGTACCACAAACCCTAATTCTAGAAAACTACTTATAAACCCTAAGATTCTCATCCTATCTCTCCTAACAAGCTTAGGATAATCATTTAACAACATATTTCCATATTTTTGAACTAAATATGATCTTCTCTTCTTTTACCCTAAATTAGGATTTCTAGATGAATTATCATACATACTTGGTTTAAAACCCTAAAAAATTCAATTATTCATCTAAAATAGGTTCAAGCCTATCCTTATCATTCAACATGTTAATATTACTAAAATTAACCTATTAAGCTTCATAGATTCATCCATTGATCTCAATTAGGGTTTCTAAACAAATTTTAATACATTTTCCATCAACTTAACATACTTTTTTAAATAGAAATGAAATTAGGTTCTCAAACCATTTTTATATTGTTCCTCATATTTTTTTGATCCACTTTCATATATTAAGTTTCATCATTAGAGTTTCCTAATAATTTCTACGAGTTTTATATGGAAAACATATTTTCTGGAATATTTAAGCAGAGAGGGCGATTTACCAAAAATCCGGTGCCGCTCGATCAATAGTCTACTGGTCCACCCTTTGGATCTGACGATCTACGTCGTGCGCCTCCACTAACATGGTCGCGCCTGCTGGCCAATCACCGGACCGTTGGATCTCCTCGTGAGACCACATTGGAACTTAATCTGACGGTTACTACTACACACCTCTCTTCCTCCTCAGAACTCAGCCCACGGTGGCTCCACTGCGGTACCCTCACCGGAGTGTGACAAATAGAGAAAGGGACAGGGAGCTAGGGTTCTTGGAATAACCGGTCGGGTTCGTGAAGGTGAGAGGAGTCGAGAGGGGGCCTTATTTATAGGATCGGGAGTCCCTCTAGGGTTTTCCCAAACACACTGCTACCCACACCTTCAGGTGATTTGGGTGTTTCCTCTAGATTCTTCGAAACTACCCAAAACTCAGGCTTGAGGCGCATGGAATCTTCTCCTAAAGACCCTTGTGGTCTTGGATTCCAATTTGCTGTCGTGTGATGCGAGAAAGTAGGATTTGAAATCCCAATTTCCCCTCTCCCTTTCCTTCAGTGAATCGAGGTAGACGATGCACATCTATCGTCGAATCTGTGGTCCTCTAGACCACGTGAGGAATCCGATGGCTGTCATCATCCCCTTGTTTCTAATTTCTTAAAAACAAAGGAGAATATGTATTAAACAAAGGAAACTTGTGAAATTCATATCTCTCTCCTCGTTTAATATTTTTCACTCAAATTTTTGAGGAAACTCTGTCATGGAATTATCTGCTTGTATATTAAATTTGAAACCCAAATTCCAAAGGAAAAGGGTGTTTCCTTCATAAGCAAATTATTCTTTAATAAAACCAATTTAATTGATATTTGCTCTTTCTTAATCTTTTATTTTCTTGATTTTGATTCTTTTTCCATTAGAAACCATGTGGACATGAAATCTTATCCTAGATGGATCCATTATCCATATATCCACATATTTCTTGTAATATCATTGTTATCTCATATTTCCTTCTTAATAAAGCAATATTTAATTGATCTTGTTGTGTTATCTTTGCAACTTGGACTCTTTGAACCCAAGGAACACTAAAGGCACGAAATCCACCTTTGAAGGATATTACCTAGCCTTCTAGAGGATTATGCCTTTTTCTCTTCTCCCTTTCTTAATATACATTCTTTTATTAACTAAATTTCTTTTTCTCTTTTATTTTCTTTTTCTTGTTATTGGGCCCAATAGCCATTAAGGCCCACAAAGAAACTAATAAGGCCATTGTAAACGAAATTCATTCATTCAAATAAAACCACACCTTCATTTCTTCATATATCTATATTAAGAGAAATTGCATTTCTCACCAAAAGAACCCAAAATTGGGGTTGTAACATACTTCCCCTCTTATAGGAATTTTGCCCTCACAATTCCACCAAACATACAAAAAAATAGGATAAGACTTTCTCATGTCCATCATGGATCCCATGTGGCTTCACCCTCTCCATGGTGCTTCCCAAGAACCTTCATCATCTTAGATTCTTACATTTGAGTTCTCTCTCACCTTGGTATCTTATACCCTTGTAGGTGACTCAAGACATTTCAGCCTCTTTTGAAGCGGAATATGTTCATGGCTCAGCACATGGCTTGGGTACCTCACATAGTTCTCTAAAGAGGATTCATGGAATACATCATACATCACGTTATCTTGAGGGGTAAGGCTAAACATAAGCATCTCCACCAATCCATCTCAAATGGACCTATGTATCGAGGACTCAGCTTTCTCAACTATAACTTAGAGGGGTCGGATTTTCATATCACATATTCTCCCACAGTGAACTGTATGTCAGTCTGCTTTGCATCAGCTCACGACTCAGGTCACCCCTGGGCTTTCTCAGCCATCGCATGATCAAAGTGGCTTCATCTGCACACACTATGGTCCTTCTGATCTTCACAAAGTCTGTTCACCAACATCATCCTAATGAAGCGGTGACCCACACAACCTCCCTTGTAGAGCTTCTTACATCCCGATACTGGCTATGGTGGCTATCATCATAAACTCTCATAGGACAAGAATTGCCCCCATGTATCTCCCTGGATGAGCACACACACTCTCATCAGACCCTCTAGTCTGGATCATACTAGCCATCAATTAGGGGTGATAAGTTGTACTAAACCTCAGACTAGCATTGAGTTCTTCATGTACCTACTTCCACCGCATGGAAGTGAATCTTTAGGTCATACTCAAGAACCTTTGAACTCACATCATGGTGTATTTGAACCATCTCTTTCTCTCAAATATAGTTCAACTGGATCTGTCCCCTGACAATACTCTCTCTTTCTCTTAGATTAGGTCATCTAGGTAAGGCGATCTACCATAACTTTTATTGCATCTTGACCTTCCTCAGTCCAGGGGAGACTCACCACAATGTTCATGGTGATCAACTCCCATACCCTCTCAGGGACTATTTATCCTCTATATCAACTCACTGGGTTACTAGTGTTCATCCTTCGCCTCCTGGCATGCATGGTGACAAGCCACATGCAACTCTGTACACTCTTTCATCTTAGGCATCCAAAGTACTAATGCAACTTACTATCTTAATAGTACCATGGTGTATGGTGAACTTAAAATCATGATCTCTTGTATGTCATGATTCCTCAATGGTTGGTTCCTCAGAAACCCTAAAACACTCTAGTCATCAGTTTCATCACCTTCTTTTCTAGAGAAATGCATCTGAGGTTCTAAAACCATCCTTCTATCGCATCAAGCCCTAGGCTGGCTAACCAAGCAACCAGTAACTCGACAACATGTCTAGTTGTATCTGAGAATTATACATACATGTCTCCTCTTCAGACTTAGGGCTCACCTAACAACCTCTTCTAACCTCTCCATGGGCTAAACAAGATAGCTACATCTCACTAGAGCATCCATTACCACCATACATCTTTATGTGCTAGGTAACGGTGACGACATACACCTCCATGTATTCCACTTATTATCTCATCTCGGACTTAAGGTCTATATTTATCAAGAAAACTTAGAGCTCATCAAACATAAACTTATATAACTCATAAATTGCATACAACTCATGATAGGAACGTCCTTATAAGTTGACTACCTTAGTTCTGTTAGTGTTTGTAAACCATCCACACATCATACACTCCACAAAGGTATGCTACTATCTCTATCCTCATACATCATAGCAATGTTTCAACTCACATTATCATATTTATCCTTAGTGTATGGCATGCGTACTACCCTATCTCTCACCCCCATAACGAGAGGAAATAAGCATTTGGCGACTGTCCAAACATAGAGTTCTTCCCATTCCAAGAGTAGAGATGGTGCATCCCACATCGCCAGTACACCTTTCAATCTAGGTTGGAACATGCATTACATGTCTCCACAACATGAACATCTTGATTATGGGTTTACACCCATGGAAATACTTTTCCCATCACCTATGTATCTTAACATATCTCTTTTATGTGCAATCCTTAGTCGTTACCTCAAGGTCTCTAGGGTGCCGACACTTTTGGAATGATCTGACCCTTATGCATCTAGGGAGTGCCTATCACATTTACCCCTTAGGCCCCATGAACTCATGAAGGTGGCCAACCTCCTAGCCCATGGTCCTTGGGCAAAGGTAGTTGTTACCTCCTGACCCTATGGTCTCGTGCATCCAGGATATAGACAACTCCTACTTCCATCAGTCTTAACCCTTCATGACCTTAGTATTGACTTAGGATTCCATCATAGCACACCTCATTCTTAAATCTTTACCCAAAACTTCATCATCTCTCTGGGCACTCATGATCAAACTTACATCCTTTCATATGGATCATTGTGACCTACCTAACTTGGTCAGGCCCCATAAGGTTACCTCCATGGCAACATATCTTCATGCCCCTTAGAGATGGCCACACAAGGGTCTATAGATTCATGCTCACACCATGTGCTCTCCACATAGCTCATCAAGATCCTATGAGATACCTCTTTAGGTTACTTCGAACCTACACAAAAGCTGATACTTACCCTATAGAAGGGTCCCTCCACAGAATGAGAGAAAACTATCTCTTGAGAGAAACAAAGGTCACAAAAATCCTTACATCTAGGGTTTTCATCAACATGAGCATGCTTATCCCTATCAAGCTACTATGGCACGTATCTAAAAGAAGACCTCCTACTAAACCATGCTAGGTCTCCTTGGTAGGTCATACTTGTTACTATTCCTCAACATCGGACCAAGATCATACATACACATGTCACCCACCTATATGTTAGGGGTTCATCAAACATATACCTTAGCCCAAGGGGTTTCCTCTTCCTCTAAACATGAGGGGTTCCATGCTCAAACCTATAGAAACTCAAACCTCATCGTCAGCATTGGGTGCACCAGGTACTACTAGTTCCCCTCTTAGGTCTAGGAACTCTAGGTTCACTTTTATGCATCAGTTGTCTAACTACATTCTCATCTTTTCATCCAAGAACCAAATAGGTACAGGGTATTATAGCATGCACTTCCTACTATTCTTCCACCTGAGCAACACCTGAGAGTCCTACACCAGGACAACCAACTAGGTGCGAGACCTCACAACTTGATACTATACCTCATCAGGGTCTAAGGAACTCTCCTTCCTATACCTAGAAGGTAAGGTAGGTGCCTACAACATCTGTACATCGGTACCAGAAACCTCATCCTTCTTTTAGGGTCTGGTTCCTCTAAAAGCATCCATGATACCACAAGCCTCCAAGGATCATACATGAGGCAATGACAACCATCCACTTAGGTCTTCCATTCTAGGTCATAACATACCCAACATCTCATGGTTTCTTATATCTCAGAGTCTAAGCTTCCAACCTTCTTTCTTGGGTTTTGCTCCATCTCTAGAGCTAATCCTACAACCAACCTTACCACTGGAGGTTCTCTCTCTAAAAAAGTGGATCAAGCTCTCATGCTTACACCTACATGGGTGAACGTATGATCCAAGCATATGTCCAATCAAGATTATCCAAAGCTCTACTTGCTTATCTCATAAGCTATCTAGCATGCCCTTCTAGTCTAGGTCTCAACCTTGCCCTTCTGGTCTAGGTCTCAACCTACTTCCAGCACTGCTGCCGTACTCTCCTACATGGGTGCATGCTCTTCTATGTTTGTATATGCCCATAAGGATTTCTATATGGTCACCACTATCCTTTACAATGAAGGAGTTATCCTTCATCCTAACAGGCATGACCCTTCTAAGGATGGGTCACCAAAAGGCACTAGGTCAAACTTAGCTCATGCTTCTCATGTATACACAAAACCTATATGTATGTCAACCCACATACATACCTACATGGTAAATTTGACAACTAACTCATCATGTTATCTCTCTCTAACAACCCCTTAGGGTTAGGGTTAGCATCATCCTCAGAGGATGCGTTAGGTCTCTACCTCTTCCTGGAGGCCTCTCCCTCCAAGACTAACCTTCTTCTCATCCTCCTACAACAAGATCTAACCTCAAGTCTCTCCTGAGGGCACGACAACACATGTCATGAAACCTAAGCATGTAACTAATCTTTAGTTTACACTTAAACTATTAAACTTTTGTCCATGACTTCTTATTTACATGCTTTTCATTGATTTGGTGGAGGATTCCTTAATCCTTATCATACTTACCCTGACCTCAAGAGGGTGAGGAAGAGAGAGAAAAACCCTAAACCTTAGAATCTTAATTGGATTAGGGTTGAGGAGGGACGAAATAGATGAGAGAGTCCTCAAGGTATCTTATTTCGAGTCAAGACTTAAGACTTTGGCCAGGAAGTCACACCGCATCTGGGAGTCCTTATGACCGACTAGCGGGGTGGAGGAAAATATTGCCAGCCCCGGACCGTGATCCTTTTCTAGACACCTCTGTCTTTCTGAAAATCCTCTATTAACTCCCTCAGTTCTATAGAGTTTGAAAAATTTAATAATTATTAAGGATTAAATGAGGAACCAAGGCTCTAATACCAAATGTAATGACCCCGCCTCCCAGTAACCCCCAATAAAGGGAGACCAAAAGGTCATAGTCGTTATCCCAATTTTTCCAGATCAATGGTTTGACAAATAATCAATAATAATTACTAAATGCTATCAAGACTATACTGAAAAGCTGTAACAAAATAAAACTTTGCATACATTTTAAAATCATGGATTTCTAAACTTCTATCCATAATTGGAATCTATTCTAACTAATCCTCCTTGTACCTTAATTCATGTATTCACAATGTACCAGTTTACTATTTGTCTTTTTCAATTTTGTACCTAATCACTGACAAACAAAATGTCGGTCAGTATAACGAATTATGCTAGTAAGTGGGGGAAACACAAATTATGCATTTAGTTTTAACAACATATCGCAAAGCAATTATGATTTAACAAAAAAACTTTACGCTTTAAACATAACTACTCAATCCATATATACCCTAGCCTCTACGCTGTCCCTACAGTGGACCTGGATACTACCTCTCATATGGTAGATCCCAATTAACCTCCATGATCCTACCTAACAAGTAGATCAATACCTAGGTATGAAGAGTCACATGGCACTACCCATAGGTAGCCCAATCCTTAACTCATAATATGCTAAAGAGTCGCATGGCACTACCCATAGATAGCCCAATCACCGACTCATGATAACCTGATGGTCCTACCTAACAGGTAGACCATGTACTAGGTCATCCTTATTATTAGAAAAGCCACAGAGGAGGACCAAGATCTGAGCTAGTCATGTAAACTTATTTATGGTGATAGTCGTAGTCACTTTATAGTTGCATGAAATAAAAGTCATCCAAGCATTTATATTCAGGCAACCGATAAAACATATGGGAATCACCATGAAACTAAAGTGATTTAATCATAAGCGTAACCACATACCTGTGCTTCGTATTTTTGAGATAGAATCAACCAAGTAAGGAAATCCAATCAAGCAAGCAAGTACAAGAATCTTGAAATAAACGTACAATTTCCTTTTATCAAGATCTATCCAAACCAACTTGTTTCTTAGGATTTCTTTTCCTATTTAGGGTTTCTACCCCTTTTTAGGGTTTCACTTGCAATTAGGGTTTTGCCTTTACTTTTAGTACCACAAACCCTAATTAGACAAAACCACTTATAAACCCTAAGTTTCTCATCCTATCTCTCCTAACAGGCTTAGGATCATCATTTAACAACATATTTCCATATTTTCGAATTAAATATGATTTTCTCTTCTTTTACCCTAAATTAGGGTTTCTAGATGCATTATCATACATACTTGGTTTAAAACCTTAAAACATGCAATTATTCATCTAAAATAGGTCCAAGCCTATCCTTATCATTCAACAGGTTAATATTACTCAAATTAACCTATTAAGCTTCACAGATTCATCCATTGATCTCAATTAAGGTTTCTAACCAAATTTTAATACATTTTCCATCAACTTAACATAATTTTGCAAATAGAAACAAAATTAGGTTCTCAAACCATTTTTATCTTGTTCCACGTATTTTTTGATCAAATTTCATATATTAAGTTTTGTCATTAGAGTTTCTTAGTAATTTCTATGAGTTTTACAAGGAAAACATATTTTTTGGAATATTTGAGCAGAGAGGAAGATTTACCAAAAATCCGGGGCTGCTCGATCAATAGTCCACTGGTCCACCCTTTGGATTCGACGATCTATGTCACACGCCTCCACTAACACGATCATGCCTGCTAACCAATCACCGAACCGTTTGATCTCCTAATCTGACCACGATGGACCTTAATCTGACGGCTACTACTACTCACCTCTCTTCTTCCTCAGAACTCAGCCCGCGGTGGCTCTGCGGTAGCACCCTCGCCGGAGTGCGAACAATAGAGAGAGGGACAAGGAGCTAGGGTTCTTCGAATAGCCGATTGGGTTCGTGAAGGTGAGAGGTGTTGAGAGGGGGCCTTATTTATAAGATCGGGGGTCCATCTAGGGTTTTCCCAAACCTACTGCCGCCCAAACCTTTGGGTGATTTGGGCGTTTCCCCTAAATTCTTTCAAACTACCCAAAACTCAGGCTTGAGGTGCATGGAATCCTCTCCTAAAGACCCTCACGGTCTTGGATTCCAGTTTGGTGTCGTGTGATGCGAGAAAGTAGGATTTGAAATCCAAATTCCCCTCTCCCTTTCCTTTCTATGAATTGAGGTGGATGATGCATAACTATCATCGGATCCGTGGTCCACTAGACCACACGGGGAATCCGACGGCTGTCATCGTCCCCTTGTTTCTAATTTCTTAAAAACAAAGGAAAATATGTATTAAACAAAGGAAACTTGTGAAATTCATATCTCTCTCCTAGTTTAATATTTTTCACTCAAATTTTAGAGGAAACTTTGTCTTGGCATTATATACTCGTATATTATATTTGAAACCCAAATTCCAAAGGAAAAGGGTGATTCCTTCATGAGAAAGTTATTCTTTAATAAAACCAATTTAATTGGTATTTCCTCTTTCTTAATCTTTTTTTTCTTGATTTTGATTCCCTTTTCCATTAGAAACCATATCGACATGAAATCTTATCCAAGATGGATCCATTAACCATATATCCACATATTTCTTGTAATATCATTGTTATCTCATATTTCCTTCTTAATAAAGCAATATTTAATTGATCTTGTTGTGTTATCTTTGCAACTTGGACTCCTTGGAACCCAAGGAACCCTAAAGGCACGAATTCCACCTTTGGAGGATATTACCTAGCCTTCTATAGGCTTCTAACTTTTTCTCTTCTCCCTTTCTTAATCTATATTCTTTTATTAACTAATTGTTTTTCTCTTTTATTTTCTTTTTCTTGTTATTCGGCGCAATAGCCATTAAGGCCCTCAAAGTAACTAATAAGGCTATTGTAAACGAAATTCATTCATTCAAATCAAACCAAACTTTCATTTCATCATATATCTATATTAAGAGGAATTGCAGTTCTCACAAAAAGAACCCAAAATTGGGGTTGTAACAATCTACAAATTCTCTATGCATCCTTCCACGACAAGACTTGGTCAACCACACTCTAAAGAGAAATTAATTGACATGCAAGCTCAATTGAATGAACTCAAAAGAGTAGATTAATATACCTACATTCCATCATGAATGATTGACCTTGAAATATTTAGATTGATCAACCTTTTCCACACTATAGCTTTATTGACCAACCTCTAAAGAGATAGGTCAATTTGACCTCAATAGAGCCAACTAGATTGACGTACAACACTCCACCACCTTGATCAACCATCCTCGCATACCAACTTGATTCACCCCCCATGCCTACAACGTTGATTGATATCCTTTGATCCCTAGCTTGATCGGTAATCTTTGATCTACAACTTGATCGATTGACCACAAGAAAGATAGCTCGATTGACCAACCATTCAGCACCAATCGACCTCCACTCCAAATATAGTCGACCATTGTGCTACTTTTCTCCCCTCAAAACATCACTAAGAAAGAAGACAACATCTACACATCGTGGATGCTCATGTGTTGGCTTTTGTACCAATGGGATTTTGTATTCTATACATTGTTTAAATTGATACTGTCGTGATGAGTGAATATTCTATTTGCTAGGTTACAAGACATAGATCCACTACCTAGTTTTTCTATATTATTTGCATCAAAATTCGTGTGTACTTGGTTACATTTTGAATCCATCATTTATTGCTCATTCATGTGTTTTTTTGACATACATGTATGTTTATATGGACTTGGGTGTAGAGAACTTTGAACTTTAGACCAAGGATATCAATTCGATTCTAGTTTTTTTTAATAGGTGCTTCCCTAAGTGATAGATACGTTATCTTTGGGTAAAGTGACACTGACCTTATGATAACATATATATGGTTTTGATATCAATTATAGAAGGATGTATTTTTCCATTCTCAACATAATACGTTCGTGCAATGTTCTAAAGAAATATGAGAGTGAACAACATGTAGCAATGGTGAAATCCATTCACCAAGTGTTCCCATCATTTGATAAATCTAGAACCTCAATATATCATTTTGTTAATTGCAATCTTAGATTAATAAACCTAGTCCAACTTCTGTGATAGATACCAATTTTTGTGTAGTTATATTGATCAAACAATTCTAAAAATTATTGTCCTTTGAGTTCAATCCTAATGTGATAAGATCCAGCTACTTGTGGGTGGGATTGTCATACACTTGGTTAAGATCAAACCTAGGTATTTCATCCTTAGGGAATTTTTTGTGTGATAAAATCATGCATACAATTTTGGTGTCACTGTCGAGGACAGTAAAATTTTCTACTTAATGTAACAAAATCAAATTAGTTAAGGTTTTATTTTGCAATTGATGTTATTGCTAATCTTCTTGAATTCCTATTCTTATACCTTCATCTGAGCTTTTGTGATACCCCTCATTCACATACTATGACTAGTGTGTGTGATGTTCGAACAATGTTGACTCTGCAACTTGGAACTTTGATCAAAAAATACAAAGGACTTTTCACAGATGAAATGCATAAATCAAAGGCTAGATGGATCAGAAAGAAGTCACGAGAAAGACTTATGCAAGAAACTCAGTTTTCTATTGAATAGAAATATAGCTTATCCAAAGCTTCAACCCTTGAGTCTGAACATCAGAAGCAACTTAGTTGCTTTCTATTCCTAAAGCCACTGACAACCATCACTACAATCTAAGAACCCATCAGAATGGGTCACTATGAGGAAAATCAACTCTTTCTCCAATAACAATGGTAATGATTGTCAAAAGAATATATAGATATTCTTAGATCTCTATGACTTGAACAAGCACCAAGAGTTTTTGTAAGCTTTGAATGTTCAAGTATTCTTTGTCAGACAAGGTGAGGAGTTGGTACAACTCTACGGAGGGAGACAACATCACCACTTCAAAAGGACTAAAAATCAAGTTTCTAAGAAGTTCTTTCCTCCCACTCTAATGTACTAGAAAAGAGTACACATCACTTGGTTTGAAATGGTCCCATGTCATTCCCTTGTTGAATCTTAGGATTGTTTCAAAGAACTCCTCTAGTGATACCTGCACCATGGCATTCCAAAGGTGCAACTAATTGAGGCGTTCTACCAGGTTGTTGACAAAGACACCAAAAAGTTTTTGGATTCCTCATCTGGAGGAAACTCCGTGCTCCAAAACTATGACATCACTTGGGAAGTTGTAAGATGTTATGTTGAAAAATAATCTCATTCTAATAGAGGACATGGTGGTTTTCTCAAGGTTGCCCTCGCTAAAGATAGTTCTGAGCTCAAGTCCATCATTAAATTTTCATAAAAATTGGGTTTGAAACAAGACTCCATCGATGCTTACACGAGGAGAGGGTAGAGACACCTACTCCAACATGAAGTGAATGCAATAAATATTTTCTATGGAGCATGCAAGGGAAATGACCACTCTATTCTTGAGTTTTAGTTGCTATTTGACATCATGGTGAGATCACAGGACCAATGAGATAACGACCAAATGGAGGGCTTCAAATCCACCCATAACATTCCTGGATAGTGTTACTATAAGCCCAACCAATAAAAATCATCAAAGATTTTAGTATGGCAACGCAATAGGTGCATGGAGTGCTTCTAAGTTCGTTCTGATCAAGTGAACAACCTATTTTGGGGTTCTCTAAGTTTTTAGAATTATCAACAATAGAATTTAAAAAATTAAGGAAATTATAGGAGCAACAAAAATAGCCAACCAAGCATGCCAATTTTAAAACCCCAATCAAGGACCACAAAAACAAGGAAACCAACATGAAAATCCACTCCTCTTCATCAATATAAATTCATGGAAATTAAAGAAAGATAAAAAAAGTGTGTGAAACAATCAACATGATTACAATAAATTGATGGAGTCTCAAATTGCTCAACTTACTTCTAGCCTATGCCCACCACAAGGCTTTTTTTGGACATCTCAAGAACAACCCCAAACATCCAAAGAAGTTGAAGGGTATTTCCACACGTTCACATAAGGTTTTCTTACATCCTACACCTACACCTACACCTACAACCCCAATGGTGGTCGTTGAAGATGGTGATGTCTTTTTGTTTGTTTAAGAGATCGTGATATCATATGTATGAGACCAAGGTGCAACATCCTTTAGAGATACAAGGAAGGACAAGAAAGATGGTTTAGTCTCTCTACCACTGGTCATAGTTTATCCATCCATTCCAGTATACTTACCTCTCTCTCCTTATTAAAACTTCCTAAAGCAGACAATGTTAGTTGTCTAACTCTTAATTTTCAAGGAATCTATGAAGAACCTTCATGTTGACATCTGATTTATGGTTGCTTTTACTAAAATAACCACATGGTATGTATATTTTTAAGATGCTCCTAATAAAGAAATACACTATAGAGGAGTATGAGATAGTAAAGTTGGACCATAAAATCCATAAACTTAAATAAGATGCCATAAAAGCATAAAGATCCATGTTCCTTTGGAAATTGCAACATTGGGGACAACATTTTCAAGGAGGGACTAGTCGATCTTCGATCTAACATCACTATCATACCATTCAACTTATATGCCAGAGGTTGGAGTTCATAAAAGTAATACTAACAACCATGGAAATTCACCTCACATATTCATCTATGCCGAAGCCAATGGGAATTGTTGAAGGCATCATATTCAGAGCTTAAAAGATTATTATATGTTGTGTAATTTTGTTGACATGAACATCAAGGAAGAGCTCTGGTACCCTCTCATATTTGGATGACCCTTCCTAGATACAACAATGCATTGATAGATATTGAGGCTGGAATCTTGATTTTGAGATTCGACAAGCAGACATTAGAATTCTATGTCTTTAACAATCTAAAGAGACCAAACATTCATGAATACTTTTTCTTGCTAGAATGCCTAGAGAAGACGTCTCAACTCAAGCAAGAAATCCCTGACCTCGATGATCAACTATAGACATATCTTATTGATCCCAATGTAGTTGAATCTATAAATCACTAGGTTGAACAATACCTCCTATACTTTTAAGGAGGTCCCATTGCCTGAATTGAAGAACTCAAAGCTATATCTATTGTTGAAAAAACAAACATCAACCCCTGAAGACCCAAAGATGGAGCCCTTACTCACAAGGATGAAATATGTATACATTATGACTTATTTCCTTGTGATAATAAATGATCATATTATGAAAGAGAAGGAAGACAAGATACCAACTGAGTAAAGAAATAGGAAAAGAACATTGGGCTACAAGATGACAAGTTGTTTGCATACACAAGATCCCTATGGTAGAAGCCTACAAGTCTTCTAGAGACCAAAAAAGGAAGCTAAATCCCAACATGAAAGATGTGGTTCACCTCAAGGTAATCAAATTTTCAAAAATTATGTATCTTGTCTCTGTCTTTTCATGGGTAAGTCTCATTCATGTAGTTCCAAAGAAAGGAGGCACCATAGTGGTGCTTAATGATAAGAATGAACTGATTCCTACTTGAAAATTTATAGGTTGAAGAATGTGCATTGACTATAGGAAGCTAAATAAATCCAAATGCAAGGACCACTTCCCCCTTCACTTCTGTAAAGAGGGGGACCCAGAAGGAATCCACTCCCTACTAAAAATTGGAAGAATAAAACATCCATTCCAAACATACTCAAAAGGTATGCTGGAACAGGTGTAAAATTTTCAAATCTTATATGATGGCATGCACAAGACCAAAGAGTATAGAACTATAAGAAAAGTGATGACTATTTTCAATTTATACAAAGTACATCGTCATTCTCCCATATATGGTTTACATTAAAGATACAACATAAGTATCAAGATAGGGGGAAATCTAAACCATATCGGGTTTGTCTTTAAACATCAACTTCATGAGTTAGGTCCATGCTGAAAGCCATGTACTCCATATCCTAATCCTAGACTAATCCTCCATGCTTTTTCTGCACGACTCTGATCTACACCTGGGTGGTTGGGATCACCCAACAAGAGAAGCAAAAAAGGTATGTGTCAAAAGTGAACATGGACAAATGGTAAAGAAATAAAATGTAAATAAAGGATATTCATCATAAGATGAAGATGGTCAAGAGTATGAGGCATAATCAAATGGATGATTTCCATAATAAGAAAATAGTAAAAGATTTGCATGCATGATTAATATTGACTACATTAACTAAGTAGGGTTGTGGCACCTACCTAACCTCAAAAAATAGGTGAGGGAGACTAATAGATTCCCGTCACCTACAAAATATTTTATAAGGGGGAGAGTAACACATTCCCCAGGGTGAAACAACACATACCCTATCTATGGATGGTTGTTTAAAAGTACCACAACATTAGCTAAATAGTCTAATAAATCAACATGCTAAAGAGAAAGTATGGCAAGTAGAAGCATCATATATCTGAAACATGGCAGTGGGACACTAGACCCAAGAAATAGATTTTCAATACTGATTTTGAGGCAAATATAGAAAAAGAAATATAAATAGAGAGATTAGGGTTCATAAAGTGCCTCATTAGGGAAATTAGGTTATGGCTTGCAAATATCCCAACTTAGGGTGTAAGGATGCACATTGTAACATCCTAGGATTTGAGTCCTTAGATAACATGATCTTAAAAGAAATGATTGGACTACCCATATCACCACGGTGCACCTCCTTTTCCGGGAGCCCATCACTAAAACTCCATAGTTAAGCGTGCTCAGCTTGGAATAGTATTGGGATGGGTGACCTGTTGGGAAGTTGATCCTGGCATGCGTATGAGTGAGGACAAAGTGCACAGTTAAGGCTAGTGGTGGTCTGTGGGGACAATTGTCATTCCTAAAACTCTACTAGATCCTTGGGCAGTGGGCCCAGGTGTTACAAATGGTATCAGAGCCATAACCCATCCAGTAGGTGGGTCCCGCATGGGCATGTGGCATGCCAGTCTTGAGACGTGCGGTCTGAGCATGTAGGAAAGGGTTGTCCATGGTTGACGTAGCCACCCTTACGCTGGTATTCTGTGATCGGGAGCTGGGTGTCCATTGTGGGTCTACACTGAAATGGGGAAGAGATTATGAGGCCTTATAGTTGAGCCTTGACGAGGACGTCAAGAGTCTAAGTGGGGGAGATTGTAACATCCTAGGATTTGAGGGCTCATATAACATGATCTTAAAAGGAATGATTGGACTACCCATATCAACAAGGTGCACCTTCTTTTCCGGGAGCCCATCGCTAAGAACTCCATAGTTAAGCATGCTCAACTTGGAATAGTACTGGGATGGGTGACCTGTCGGGAATTTGATCCTGGCATGCGCCTGAGTGAGGACAAAGCGCGCAGTTAAGGCTAGTGGTGGTCTGTGGGGACAGTCATCATTCCTGAAACTCTACTAGAGCCTTGGGCAGTGGGCCCAGGTGTTACACACATAACTCTCTTACTAAGTTCAATTATCAACTTTCACCACTTTAATTGATTCCAAGTTCAAATTTTTCTAATTTCAAGTTATTCACATATATTAGATTCCATATTGTATATTAATGTAGAGATAACCAAATTTAGACCTTTTAGCAAAATTTAGATTTTGACTCTTAAAATATTACCAATTGATTTATTAGGTTTTCTTGATCAAGAAAAACATATTTATTTGTCCAAATTGTGATTTATATGATAAAGTTGTGATTTGTATAAATTTCATGTATCAAATTCATTCTGCAAAAATCATCCTACAAAAAACATGGAACTCAGACATTGAAACTATTTTTACTAGAAAGAACACAATTTTTTGATTCCAAAACATATTTTTACTTCATTTTTGGACAAGTATATTAGGAAATATGATTTTTCAAAGTTTGGCCAATCACAAAGAACCAAAAATCCACGTCAGCGGATAGGACCCATTAAATTGGTCAACTTCACTGAGAGCAAAAGAGGCCAACTGGCCTGGGCCCAACGCCAGCGAGGTGTCTGTGAGTAACACAATCCATTCAATGAAAATACCAGACTATACTTAGCTAGGGAGAGATAAAAGTAGATGGGGCAAGGGAATAATTGGAAACTATGAAGGGGATTCATCCCCAACCTCTCGCCCGCTCCACCTTTGTGAAGCAACCCGAGTAGGAAAGTGTCGATTCGGGTGAATCCATGGGACATGTTAACTCATCTAAGTTAATACAAACCAAGAAGGAAGAGGGTCTCGTAGACTCACCAGATGTGTCAATTGGGTCGCTGGGGTTGATGAGGCCCGAGGAGATGAGATGCAAGGTAGGGAGAAGAAGAAGCTCGGCAGCAGCCGAAGATGTGATCTTGAACAAAATTAGCATGAGAGGAAGATTGTGTGGTGTCCAACAATGGTCTGGGTATGGATATTTATAGGTGTGATCTCGCCATTAGGGTCCTCAGGTAGGAGCTTCAAGAATCTCTGGAAGCACAATCAGGAATTTCCTACAAACTCGATGAGAGGTCTCGAGTAGGGTGTCAAACTGAGCTAAATCATCTCCCAGTTCCATCGCACTAAAACCTCAAAAAAATTAATTGAGCGAGAAATTGGTGTTTTATTATCCACATCATTGCTATTCGATTTCCAAAAATGGCGCAAGGTTGAAGATGATTATAGGCTGTCTGATCCATCATCCAATGATCATGAAAAATCGTGTGCATCAACAATATGCGTGACATTTAATTTGATTCCTAATCGAAATTTTCTAAAGTGTACATTAAATCATTTCCCTTTTTCTCCCGTTCATTTAAAGGTGCAAACAAGCTCCAACATTAATGAAATTTGCCACCTAAGCTAATTTGAGAGTGTAGAATCCAAATTTGGCATTAGTTTTCACATTTGGAGACTCTAAGTAATTTATTCAATTATTTTAAAGTAATTCATATTTTCATTTTCTTAATGCATTTGAGACTTCTAGAATTGCCCAATTTTTGTGTAACTTCACCCACAAGCAAACTAAAGTATATGGAACACGATTTGGCCATCAATTTTATTCTTTGAGATTATTTGATACATTATTTAATATTTTGTCTTAATTCCACTTTCTCTCTCCTAAACATTAAAGGTAACTTCTATGGTTTCCTTAAAGTGAAGTAGCGGCTGGCAGTGAGTGACACATTGAGTGTACTAACAGAGCAACTCTCTTAGTTGATAAGAAAGGGCCAAAGAATTTTCCTTGAATTAAAGTAGTGGTTGGAGGTTGCAGACACATTGTTACCATAGAGGAAACGGTTCAAACCAGTCAACGGTCACAACAACATCAAGCAGTCCGTAGCAATGACAACAACCTCATGAGGAGATCAAGTAAAAAAGGTAGTTTTATACACACTGGGTGTGATCCTCTTCTTCCTCATCTTTATTCACGTGTGGGGAGGGTTATCTGGGTTTAGGGGTATTTCAATCCAGACTATGTGAGTTATAATCTTAACTACATATTGCTTGTTGCCTGAGATTGCCATGTGGTTTTTCTCTCTTGTCTTGGGAAAACTTTTCCACATTTAGTCTGGTGTTTCTTCTTTGGATTTATACACTTGTTGGCAACACTTCCGCAATAAATTTTTGCCACATCCGGGACCGTACGGTACACCATCCCCAACAAGGGGTATCAGAACACATACTGCAGATACTAGTCCATATGGGGAAGGATGAATATGCAACAATGATAAAATTGACAAGAATAAATTGGCAGATTTGAAAATCCTAGATGGAGGATATTCTCTTTTGCAAATATTTCTACGATCTGATAGAGGGAAAAAAAACATAGAGTACGTCTGATGTGGACTACAAGAACTTAAATAGGAAGACAGTTGGAACGGTTTGAAAGTGGCTCGACATTTATGTGTTTCATCATGTCTCAGAAGAGACCAATGCCAAATATCCATGGGAGAAACTCAAGAAGTTATATTAGGGAAGATGGCCACAAACAAAGCTTTCTTGATTAGAAAGTTGGTGAACCTGAAGTAACAGTATGATAAAAGTATCACCAAGCATATGAATGAATTCCAAATCCTTGTGAATCAATCAGGGTCCATGAATATGGTTCTTGATGATGAAATCTAGGCTCTATTTCTTCTGGGATTATTTCCTGACAGTTGGGAGACGCTTGTAGTGATAGTCAATCATTCTGCATAGGAAGGCAAGTTGGCACTTGGCCTGGTAAAGAGAAGTCTACTTAATTAAGAGACTCGACGTCGAGCCTCAGGAGACATGGGATCAGTGGTACACTTCACAGAGTGTAGAGGTGTTGGTATAGAGAGATTGTGGCAGATCAAAGAGCCACGGTGAGTCTCAGGTCCATGAGATGACTCGTGGTAAATCTGAAATCGAATAGTAGTAGAGGGTGCTTTCATTTTGGCAAGCCAGATCATTTCAAAAGCGATTGTAAGGCTTAGAAAAATAAATATGGGTCATAAGCCCAAGATGAGAAAGATGACGACAAAAATACTATGGTAATAATCTCAAATGACAAGAACGATGATAATGATGTGGTCTTAACAGTCCAAGAGTAGTGTTTGCATGCTGAGGATGATGATTCTGAGTGGGTGGTGGATACAACAAGTTCTTATCATGCTTCTCTAAGTAAGTAATTATTCACTTCATACAATAGGGGAGACTTCAGGAGGGTGAACATGAGAAATTCCAAACTTCTCTAGACTTATCAGAATTTGAAACATTTTTGTTCAAACAAGTGTCAGTTGCATGCTTACACGAAAGGATGTTCATCATGTACCAAATTTGTCGTTGAGTTTGATATCTAGTTCATTCTTTGATAAAGAATGTTTTCATATGGATTTTTGTTGTAGGAAATGCAAGATCACCAAGGGGTCTTTGGTTATTATATGGCAAAAATTGTGCCACAGATTATACAAGAGCTAGCTAAAGTTGCTCAAAGGTAGTCATACATATGCAGTTGAGGATCACCAAAAAGATATATGGAACAAACGGCTAGGACACGTGAAAGAAAGTCTTGAAGGTTTTATCAAATCAGAGATTGATCCCTTGTTGCAAGGACACTGGTCTGACTTCATGTGATGCATGTCAGATAGGAAAGCATCGACATGTTTCTTTCAAGATAAGATGAAAGGTGATGTCACAACTTATACAGCTGGTTCATTTGGATTTCTACGACACGTTTGAGGTAGATTCACTGGGTGGCACTATGTATTTTGTCACATTCATTAATGATGAATCAAGGAAGGTGTGGGCCTACTTGATGAATACCAATGATCATGTGTTTTTATATTTTCATAAATTTTATGCCATTGTTGTTACAACTCGTTCCTAGCTTTGTTGGTAATCCTAGAGATTTAAGATAATATTAATGCTTGTCATGTTTTTGTTAGTAATAATTTAGCTTATGCTTTATCTTAACTTTGGTAACCTTAAATACTAGTTTGGGCAACTCATAATCATGACTTAAGCATACTATAAAGATTCGAGTTGGAGTTAATATAGCATTAACCCATACATGTATGCAAGAAAAGAGTTAATAACATTAGAGAAAATAATTATTAAATAATTTTTTATTTGAGAATATTATAAAAATAATAATTTATAAGTATATATAATTCAATTATGAATTTGACAAAAAAATAATGAACCAAATCGGAGTTAAAATAAGAGAGTTATGTACTTCTTAGTAAACACGTACAGAGTGCTGCGACCGCCGATGTTGTGTTGTTTGCCGCAACTGCGGCATAGTGTCGTGTGTCGTGACCACAATGTTGCATCATGTTATGTGACCATGATGCTAGTACCAAAACCATGACACTGCATCATGTTCCATGACTATGACACATGTGTCGAGACGGCGACGCTATGTCGCGACCATGACAGATGTCGCCCAGGACAACCAATCGTAAAATGATCATATCTCAGGCTATACTTATCCATTTTAAATGAAACAAAGTGTGTTGGAACCATGATTTAATCGCCTATCATCTTAGACTCTTTTCTTAATGAGAGGGTGACCTTGAAGGCAATTACTGTGATGATTTTTGGGGAAGAAGGTGAAGAATGGTAGAAATCCAAGGGGGTTGCCATAGATTCGACTTGGTAAGCAATTTTAATCGTGAATTTTCCTTCTCTTTATTTCCCCTTGATCAAAATCCTTGATTTATTGAATTTGAAGCTTGGGTTGACCTATGACCTTCATCTTCTACCTACAATAGACCACATTTAGGGTTGAAAGGAAGAAGAAACTTCTGATTTTACTAGGATCTTGATATGGATTCAAGATTTTCAGAGATGGGCTACATTTTTAAAGTGGGTGAGTGGGTAATTCCTTTAAATAGTAGATTGCATGAAAAATGAGTTAAATCACCAATATTTTTTTATTTCTTAGCATGTGACTACAAACCCTAAATGGCCTTTTTGATTTAGCTTTTGCAAGTTGATATTAAATGGATTATTTATCTGTTGTGATGAATTTTATATGATAAAATCATATTAGAAATGGGCACAATCCATCTAAATGATAATTATTAAAGTATTTGTAGAGGTTATAAAAGTAAACTAAAATTTAGGGTTTGCGGCTATGACTGATATTGTTGTATAATTGAATAAAGAAGTTTGCCAAGTTGAATCTCCTTACTAACAAATGTTTGTTTTATTTGTATGTGTATTAAATATATGTCAAATAAGATATTGGATTTCATTCAATGATATCAATATTTGCTTCATATATCAGTAAGGAGGGTGAAACCCTAAATGAATGGAAAGTTGTAGGTTTGCAAATAGATATCGAGCTCTTAACTGAATAAGCTCATTATTTGATGACTCCTCCGGGCGATTATGTAGTTGTGTGAGGGTCGTGGTGATGTCGTCCAGGCGCGTGCTGAAAGCATGATGTTGCTGCTTCAGCTCGCGGAGGGTCTCTGGCAGAGGCAGAGTCTGCGCAAAGATCCGATCGACTTGCGTTGCCAACACTTCATGCTGGCGTTGTACTCCCTGGATCAACTCGGGCAAGTTGTTGCAGTGGCCGTCAATGTGGTCGACTTGCTTGGCCACTGAATCTTGACGTTGTTGAATGCCTTGGAGGATGCCTGGCATGGCGCGGTTCTGCTCGCCAATCTGGGCAACCTGCTGAGTTAGACCCTGCACACATGAAAAAATAGAATTTAAAATGTTAGATGGGTCGGTGAGGAGGTTTCGGATGGTGTCAAATTGACGTCCGAATTCCGAACCGACGTTAGTATAAGGGACCCTAGTGAACGAAGGGTGAGGTGGCTGGGGTCGGGGTGGAATGATAGTGTCATGCGGAAGGGACACTGTTGATGGACCCGCAAATTGCGTGGTGACTGTAGATGGGGTCACCAGCGGTGTCGGGGTGGTGGTGGGTGGAAAAAATGGTGGCATTCCCGAAGAGAGAAATGGATCCGGGAATGTTGATGGAAAGTCAGTGGATGTGAAGGAGGAGAATTCAGGCATTGTGGTGGAGAATGGGGTGCCCGAAGTGAAGAAGGGTGGGGGTGGTGGAGGGGTGGTAGAGGAAGGTGGAGCGGAGGATGATTGAAGGGTGGTTGATGGTGGTGGGGTGGTAGATATTGGGGTGGTGGAGGGTGGAGAGGTGGTCGTGAGCTCAACATTTAGACTCATTATAAAAGAGTCTAGTGATGAGGATGTAATATGTTCTTCAGGGAGGGGGGGGGTTCAGTTTCGGGGTTAGGCTTCGATGTAGGTGTCCCCGACAGCTCATGAGATTTTATGAGCCTTCTGGAAGGTCGTTTGACTAGGAGCTTTGTTGTTGTAGCTGCCGGGGCAGTTATACTAAGTTCTGCCTGCCCTGCCTTTGCTTTCTTTTCTCTGGCTTTGACTGAAGCTATGATTTTGGCGATCTCATCTTCAGTGAATAGGAGCTTGTCCTTATCATAGTCAGCAAGCTATGGAAGTGGAAGCAGGGTTCTTGAAGATTTTGTGGGGCAGAACACATAGTTCAACCTTCCATCCTTATCCTTTAAGATGTTAGTTCTTTAGTGTCTGTTCGTTGGTAAGGATGTCGCCTTTTATGGGGCTGCATTTGGGTAGAAGTCTATCCATCTTAAGATATTTGATGATAGATGTGATATGACCACCCGTGCAGATTTCTTTCCCGAGGGCGAAGGCAGATAGCTTGAGCAGCATATGCCGTCCAATGTTGACAGGCATTCTGTTGAGGACTGACCAGAGGACAAAAAGGTCGGATATAAGAACATTTCCTCCTTCGGATCTGGGGAAAAGTGCGCCGACGATAATTTTGTGTAACGTGCGCACTAGGCCAGAATGAACGTTGGAGGCCTTGCTTGTCCTTGCATCAAAGGTTGGTAACCCCGTTAATGACTTTCAGAAGGTATGCTTGTTGAACCTGGGGTTGTCTGTGCCAGCAACTTTGTCTTTCTTCAGCTGGTCTTGATTGTCGATGAAAATTTCATTCAGAAAAGTTTCGGTAATGACTACCTCATTGTTAAAGATTCTGGAGGTTATTCTGCGGTCACCACCGTCCCTTTCTCTATGCATGATGTCCACCACTTCTTTGTTGAAGTAAGTGAAGAATTCTGTTGTGGGCTCAGAGTAGGAAATTTCAGATACAAAGCAGAGCCGGGAAAGGTTAGAATTGTCAAGAAGAGTGAGGATTCTGTGGTAGATCCCCATCTTCATCAGTATGCTGGGGCAGACATACTTGGTCGGTTTAAGGAGTTGGCTGATGGGGGGAATGATTTGGAGGTGAAGGTTCTCGGGTGGTGGTGATGTGGTGGTGATGGGAGGAAAAATAGGAACAGTTATTGTGGCAGGGTTGGTGACGGTGGTGGAGGATGGTGGGATGCACCCTGCTAGGATTTGTTCCCTTACAGAGGCAGGGTGGACCTGCTTCCTGGCTCTCTTCTTAGATGTTGGCTCAGTTGTTGGTTCTTGAGCCAATCTCTTCCCCTTAGATTTTATAGTGGGAGATTCTTTCTCAGGGGAAGGCTGGTATTCAGAGGCCTCGTCGGATGAGGTCTCTTCGACCTCCTCGTCAGAAGGTTCTTCATCTAGGCAGCGGTTTATTCGCTTGATGTCCTTCATGACAGCAGTCAGGTTCACTTCTGCTGGGACTTTTCCAGTCCTTTTGAAGTCGTCAACTATGCTTTGCAGATTTGCTCGTTCAGCAATGAGCTTTTCTTTTGTCCAGAAGGGAGCGTCTGTTGGTTCTTGCTTAGCAAGTGAAGTCATTCTGAAATAATTGATAAGAAACAAAAGTTAGAAATCTTAAATTTTGAAATTATAACAAAGTAAAATTATTTTGAATTTGAGTTTTATTAGTTTGATTTAGTTCAAACGGTCCTGCGACCGTTTGGACTCAAATGGTCTTGAGACCGTTTGGGCTTACACGGTCTGGAGACCGAGAGGATCCAAACGGTCTTGAGACCGTGAGGATCCAAACGGTCTTGAGACCGCGAGGATCCAAACGGTCTTGAGACCGCGAGGATCCAAACGGTCTTGAGACCGCGAGGATCCAAACGGTCTTGAGACCGCGAGGATCCAAACGGTCTTGAGACCGCGAGGATCCAACCGGTCTTGAGACCGCGAGGATTCAAACGGTCTTGAGACCGTGAGGATCCAAACGGTCTTGAGACCGCGAGGGAGATGAACCATGCGGGAGACGAACCGCGCGGCCGTTCGTCGGCTAAGAGCTGCAGAAACGATGATGGCGACAACGGCGGAAAGGAGCTCGAACGCGAGTTTTAAACGGTGATGCGTCAACCTGTCGCTGCGGTCGGTGGGTCGGCGAAGGGCTAGCTGCTGCAGAGCTGACGACGAGCCGAGAGAGACGACGAGCTAGGAACGACGACGACAAAGTAAAGAACGACGGCGACGAAGCCGAGTCGTCGGCGAAGCACTTGAAACAGTGACGTGCGGGAGTGCAGAGACGAAGCTCAGAGCGGAATGAAACAGGAGAGTTCGAGAATTCGGGAATCAAGAAGAGGGAAACGTAGGTGGGGGGAAAGTATTTATAGGTTTTTAGGAGCCCTCTCGGTCAGGTGACTGAGAGAGCTCAAACGGTCTTGAGACCGCGAGGATCCAAACGGTCTTGAGACCGCGAGGAGCCTCACGGTCTTGAGACCGCGAGGAGCCTCCCGGTCTTGAGACCGCGAGGAGCCTCACGGTCTGGAGACCGCGAGGGCCCAAATGGTCTCGAGACCGTTTGACCTCAAGATCATGTGGATTTTTATGTATTTTTGGATTTGAAGAAAGAAAAAGAAAAAGGAAAAACAAAGATAAACAAAAGGTTTTTTTTTTTTTTTTAAACTAAAGAAAAGGCTAGAAAAAATAGGGAAGGTGATACTCAGGCCTTGGGTTGCCTCCCAAGAAGCGCCTTGGTTTAACGTCGCTGGCTTGACAAGATTTTGCCCCGGCTATGCTGACTTTATAGGGTCATGAATCTCTATGGTTTGTCTTGATAACTTGTCTGCCGGAGTGTGATACTTTTTTAATCTGTGGCCATTTACGGTCCTCTCTCCTCCATTATCGTCAATAATAATGACAGCTCCTGTCGGGTATATATGTTTGATTGTGAAGGGCCCCGACCATTTAGTACACAGTTTTCCAGGAAACAGTTTTAATCTGGAGTTGAATAGGAGGACTTTGTCTCCGACGATTATATCTTTTCTTTTGATGTGGCCATCGTGCCACATCTTAGTTTGTTCTTTGTAGATTCTTGCATTGTGGTATGCTGTCATTTGTAGTTCTTCTAGCTCTTGGAGTTGAAGTTGTCGGAATTCACCAGCACCTTTGAGATCGAAATTTAGTTGCTTAATGGCCCACCAAGCCTTATGCTGTAATTCAACTGGCAAATGGCAAGACTTCCCATACACTAATCGAAACGGTGTTGTTCCGATGGGTGTTTTGAAAGCTGTACGGTAAGCCCATAGAGTGTCAGATAGTTTGGTGGACCAATCAATGCGGTGTCGATTGACAGTTTTTTCCAGGATAGCTTTAATTTGCCTATTGGAGACTTCAAGCTGTCCACATGTCTGTGGATGATATGGTGTAGAAACTTTGTGGTTGACTCCATATTTTCTTAATAAGGCTTCAAAGCTCCGTTCCAAGAAATGTGATCCGTCGTCAGATATAATCGTTCTTGGGATGCCGAATCTGGGAAATATTGTCTCTTTAAACATCTTGATTACCGGTTTTGAATCGCAAGAGGTGGTTGGTAGAGCTTCTACCCATTTTGAAACGTAATCCACAGCAACCAAGATATACTTGAATCCATAAGATGAGGGGAAAGGGCCCATATAATCTATTCCCCATACATCGAAGAGTTCGATTTCTTGCCATATGTTCAATGGCATTTCATTTCTTCTGGTTATCCCTCCGGATAGTTGGCACTTGTCGCATGATCACACGTATTCATGTGCGTCTTTTGCGATGGTGGGCCAATAAAAGCCAGATTGCAAGACTTTGAGGGCTGTCTTCTTAGAACTCATGTGGCCCCCAGTGGGGCCTGAGTGACAGTGCTCAAGGACCGAAGTAATTTCCGTCTCTGGGATGCATCTACGAAAGAGTCCATCTGCGCATAAGTGAAAAAGATAGGGCTCGTCCCAGAAATATTGCTTAGCGTCGTGAATGAACTTCTTTTTGTCGTGATAGGATGTGGATGGGTGAATGATTCCTGTTGCCAAATAGTTGACAATGTCGGCATACCAGGGAAATCCATTGGAGACTTTCATTAGGTGGTCGTCCGGGAGGGAATCTTGGATAGGTACTTTGTCTTCATCCTCGACTCTAATACGGCTGAGATGATCGGCGACGACGTTTTCCACTCCTCTTTTGTCTTTAATTTCCAAATCGAATTCTTGAAGCATTAGTACCCAGCGGATAAGTCTAGGTTTTGCATCTTGCTTCTGAATCAGATATCGTATAGCGGAGTGGTCAGTGTAGACAATGACTTTAGCTCCTATCAGGTATGAGCGGAATTTTTCGAACGCGTAGATGACAGCTAAAAATTCCTTTTCTGTAGTGGTGTAATTTTTTTGTGCTTCATCCAGCGTTTTAGATGTGTAGTATATAACATAGGGTTTCTTGTCAATTCTTTGCTCTAAAACGGCCCCTATGGCATAATCACTCACATCACACATGATTTCGAAAGGTAACGACCAATCTGGAGCTCGTAGTATTGGTGCAGAAATCAAGGCATCTTTCAGAGTTGTGAAACTTTGCAAACATTCTTGGTTAAAGTTGAACTCTGTGTCCTTGGTCAGCAGTTGTGTCATGGGTTTTGCTATTTTGGAGAAGTCTTTAATAAATCTTCTGTAAAACCCAGCATGTCCTAAGAAGGCACGTACCCCTTTTACGTCTTTTGGTGGCATCAATTTTGAGATAACGTCAATTTTTGCTTGATCCACCTCGATCCCTCTGTCGCTCACTCTGTGTCCCAAAACAACACCCTCTGTTACCATAAAATGGCATTTTTCCCAATTTAAAATGAGGTTTGTTTCCTCACATCTTTGTAAAACTTGAACCAGGTTGAGCAGACAGTTGTCGAAGGAGTCTCCATAAACTGAGAAATCATCCATGAATACCTCCATTATAGATTCCGTCAATCCCGCAAAGATAGTAGACATGCATCTTTGGAAAGTAGCTGGTGCATTACAGAGCCCGAATGGCATTCTTCTGAAAGCATACGTCCCAAAAGGACAGGTAAAAGTAGTTTTCTCTTGATCGTCTGGGTGTATCGGGATTTGGTAAAAACCGGAATATCCATCGAGGTAACAAAAGAACTTCTGATGAGCTAGGCGCTCGAGGACCTCATCTAGGAAAGGCAGGGGGTAGTGATCTTTTCGTGTTGATTTATTAAGTTTCCTATAATCAATGCACATATGCCACCCTGTAACGGTTCTAGTGGGCACCAGTTCATTTTTGTCATTAAGAACAACGGTGGTTCCCCCCTTTTTAGGGACCACCTGCACTGGGCTTACCCACTGAGAATCAGAAATTGGGTAGATAATGCCTGCCTTTATAAGCTTGAGGACCTCAAGGCGAACCACCTCTTTGAGGATGGGGTTTAACTTTCTCTGGTGTTCTCATGATGGTTTAAACTCTTCAACCATGGGTAGTTTGTGCATACATAAAGCAGGGTTTATGCCTGTCAGATCAGTCATTTTATAGCCAATGGCTTTCTTATGCTTTTTTAGTTCATCGAGGAGTCTGTTTTCTTGATCATCCTCCAGAGTGGAGCTGATGATTACTGGACAGAGCTTCTCATCATCAATAAAAACATGTTTAAGCCCCTCGGGTAAGGCTTTCATTTCTGGAGCCTTAGGTGGCTCAGTGGCTTCTATAATTGTGATGGCCTTAAGTTCTTCAAACGTGGCTGTCGAAGCTTCTTCAGCTTTTTCTAAGTATTGCAGGCATTGTTGCACTAGTTCACTGGCCGAGAATTCTACCTCCGGATTTGTAAGAGTATTTTCCAATTCATCGGATGGTTCAGACATTTCTTACTGGGACATTTGATATATAGCATCCAGGAGAAAGACTTCCTCTTGAATGCTTGGACCTTTCATGCTGTTTAGAACTCTGAACTGGAAAGCCTCCCTCCCAAGTCTCAAAATAATAGTTCCTGCTTCGACATCAATGAGAGATCGGGCGGTAGCTAGGAAAGGTCTTCCAAAGATTATCGGATATCTCAGGTCTTCTTGTATGTCCATAATAACAAAATCACACGGGACATAAGAATTTGTTCCTATTCTGACAGGGATGTCTTCGATAATTCCAAGAGGGGCAGTTATGGTAGAGTCGGCTAACTGAATTGTCATTGTCGTAGGTAACAAATCAGTGAAGCCTAATCTTTTACATATTGAATAGGGCATAATAGATATGCTTGCTCCTAGGTCTGCCAATCCTTTCTTGCTGGAGCCATTTCCAATGGAACACTGAATGCCGAAGGAACCTGGGTCCTTCTTTTTCTTTGGCATTTTATTAAGCAGAATATCTGAAGTGGTCTGAGCAAGTTTCACTATTTCATGCTCTTCTGTCATATACTTTCTTGACAAGAGGGTTTTCAGGTATTTTTCCCAAGCGGGCACTTTGGAAAGGGCATCAAGAAAAGGAATATCAATGTATAACTTTTTCATAGCTTTTTTAAATTTTTGGAACCTAGTGTCCATTTTGGTTCCTTTTAGTCTGTCTGGGTAAGGAATTCTTGGTGGGACTTCTGGGATTGGTTCCTTTTCCTTTTCTTTCTCTGCAGAATTTTCTGTTTCTTTGCTTGAATTCCCTGTTGGGGAAAGAATGGCTACGTCATCATCATCATGGTCGATTCTGGTGACATCAGGCAGGACACGACCAGACCGCGTGGTGACGGAATTAAGTTGTTCTGGTCTGTTTGGGTTATGACGCGGGTTTTCCTCTGGTTGCCCAGCAAAAGTGCCGGCTTGAGGTTTCAATTGAGCGGCAATCTGTGCCAGTTGGGCTTCTACGGCCTTTTGTTGAGCTTGCTGGTTTGCAAGCATGGTTTGTTGCGATTGAAGCATTTGTCTAATCAAGGATATCTCATCAGATGATTGGGGAGGAGCACCCCTTTGTTGATACTGAGTGACTTGCTGTCCTGGTTGTTGTAGAGGTGCAGTTAACTGTGGCTGTTGGGGCTGCTGCAACTGGGGTTGCTGTGGCTGCTGCAACTGAGGTTGTTGCAACTGAGGGTGCAGTCCTGAATGGGCATATTGGTAAGAAGGATTCCTGGGATAGTTAGATCTTTGGAAACCTTATCTATAATTCCCTTGATTGAAGTTATTCTGAAATCCTGGTGGTTGTCTATTGAAAGATCCACCTTGTGCCTGCTGCTGTGGGTTGGCAGTCCCTGCAGGATTCCCGTATTGAAAACCAGGATGGTTCCTTGGTTTATCTGGGTTGTAATACATTTGGCCAGGTATTGAATGTATGGAGTTGACTTGCTCTGGCATTTGGTCCTCGGGATGCTCGATAATGGGTTCATATTGTGGCATAGGTGGTTGTAAATCCATCATGACATTGTATAACAGGCCACATGATAATGTGGGATGATCGGATGCATGACAGGCTTCACAAGTTCCAGTAGCTGCCTTAACTTGTTGAACCTGAGAGCTTTTCTTCTTGTCATATTCCTCGAAAGAAGTTTCGAGGGCTTGTTGCTTGCTAGCAATAGTCTTCAAGGCCTCAACAATGGCCTTGAGTTCCATGGATTTTTCTGCTTTGTAAACCTTGAGAACGCCTTTGGGTTGGTTAGATGACCTTCCCCAATTGGATTGGTTCTCGGCCCCTAGCGTAACTATATTCCAGGCATCTTCATAATTCTTTCTCATAAAGTTTCCTCCAGATGAGGAATCTAGAAATTGCTTGATATCATCACTTACTCCTCTTTAAAATGTTTCTATCAGTTGATTTTGAGATATGCCATGGTGAGGACACTTTCTCAGGAGTTCTTTGAATCTTTCCCAAGCTTCAGCAAGTGTTTCTCCAGGTAGTTGGGAAAAGTGATTAATCTGTCCCCTAATCTCATAGGTTAGCGAAGGTGGGAAGAATTTCTCAAGAAACTTCTCTTCTAAAGGAGTCCAAGTAGTGATGATGGGGTGTCTATCCAAAGCGTTGTACCAGCTTAGTGCTCTTCCAGATAAGGTGAAGTGGAAAAGGTGCAACATGATTGCTTCCAAGGCAATTCCTGCTTGGGGTACAAGTCGGCAGAGTGACTTGAATCTCTTAAGGTGATCCATGCAATCGTCTCAGGGTGCTCCGGAGAAAGAGATGCCTTGCATGATCTGGATCCATTGCGTCTGAATTTCAAAGTGTGGTATGTTAATAATCGGTGGTCGGACAGGATGATCGTCTTCATAATTCTTCGGGACTGCGTAGTCCCGAAGTTGCTTGTTTCTTAACGCAAGTTGAGCAGCAGCATGCTCTGCTTGGATGCAGGCTTGTTCCTCAGCTCGGATCTCAGCTTGCACCTGAGCACGAGTGTCGGCAATAAGTTGTGCTCGTTGTGCTGCTATGGAGGCGTTGACTCTTTCTGCAACAAGGCGTTGCTCTTCGGCCATCTGTCTGGCTCTTTGGCGGTTAAGTCTATTCCTTCGGTGGAAACTTCTTTCTACCTCAGAATCGTATTCTGGTTCAGGGGAGAATCCGATGCTATGCGGGGGTTGCATACACATTTTCTACCTGAGTAGAAGGAAAATCACACGTTAGGATAATGGAAGGAAATGAAGAAATCAAGAAGATTTGGAGTAGTTATCAAGAAAAAGTGTAAAATGCTAATCAACCAAGAAGTTGTTAAGTAAAAACTAAAACGTTCCGTTGTCCCCGGCAATGGCACCAATTTTTGATGGAGTTTTGCGACACCACTAAAAATCCTAAGGTGATGAATCCTTAGGTTTAGCCTTGCTAGTACTATGGTAAGAACTCCACCCACGTGTGCTAAGCCACGCAGAAGTCTTATCGTAGTATAGTTAAGGGTCGAATCCTCGGGACAACGGTCTTGACGAAGGCAAGATGGAAAACGTCTTTAGTTTTACTTAACTACTTAACAGTTGATATTTAGATCGAAAGTTTGATTTTGGTTTTAAAGATAAATGCGAGGAAAGTAAGGCAAGAAAGTAAAGATTAAGGTTGTAAACAATGATAAAAACCACTAGGATGTTATCGGGTTTCACACCACTACACATGGATTAAGCCATGCAACATAATAAAACAACCTGCAAAGAGAGACAAATCAGTTAGTATCTTGTAGTCCTAGCTTCCTTTCGGATAACTAGCTACGAGAAGTGTGGAGTATTGCAATGCCAGCCATTCCATAATGAATGGTCACATGCTTTGCATTACTCCTTCATAAAATGTGTTCCTCGACCTTACCAAGGTTGCACTTCCATAAGTCAACTGATTCCATTTCATAGTATGAAAGTGCAATGATGGGGGTGAGTTTACTCCACTCATGAAAACACTTCTAGACACTGAAACAGACATATGGTGACTACATACATCCAAAACCAACATTCAATCGATATTCAGATCTAAGGGTACAAACATAGACAATTCATACCAAGAGACAATATGTAACACAAGTTGATGATCAAGCAACTAGTATTCATTAAGCGATTGAAGTCAAACTGAAAAGAAGAGTATCTCTATTACAAGTTATTGAATTACATCACATGAAATGAAAACATGGGTAGCGGGGCTACTCCCCGCACCCTAGTGAATGAAACTACTCGCTCATGACAAAGAAGGAGGCAAGAAGAGAGAGAAAGAACGTCATCTCCACAGAGGAGGGAAGGTTGAACCCTTGGTGAAGAGAGCAACGATCTTCGCACTTCGTGGTTGCCTTGATGAAGGATCTTCTCTTCCCACCTTCTTTGTTGAGGAGAGAGAAAGAAGAGAGAGAAGGTAGTTTGATGATGAGCACGGATCTTAAAACTGGCAGCCTTGGGGCAGTGGATGGAAGACCAGAGTGCTCTGGATCTGGAGAGGCAGCCTTTGGGCGTCTTGAAATTCGATCCCTTTGAAGTGACCCTTGAGGTCCTATTTATAGGCTCAAGTTGAGCCCAAACGGTCTTGAGACCGAGAGGCTTCTTGCGGTCTTGGGACCGTGAGGCTTCTCGCGGTCTTGGGACCGTGAGGCTTCTCGCGGTCTTGGGACCGTGAGGCTTCTCACGGTCTTGGGACCATGAGGCTTCTCGCGGTCTTGGGACCGTGAGGCTTCTCCCGGTCTTGGGACCGTGAGGCTTCTTGCGGTCTTGAGACCGTGAGGAGTTTTGCGGTCTTGGGACCGTGAGGCTTCTCGCGGTCTTGGGACCGTGAGGCTTCTCGCGGTCTTGAGACCGTGAGGAGTCTTTGTAATTTTTTTTGTGTTTTCTGTAATGGAAAGATAAGAAAAGTTAGTTTATTGATGTATCTGAAATAAAGTAAGAAATTTTAATGATTCTATTTAGTTTATCTAAGAAAGAGTATGGAAAACTAAAGATAACTAATAAGATAACGTCACAAAATGGGAGGTTATCAATAGTGCAAAACAACATAGCGTGCAAACGAAATGTCTCTCTTGCTAAAGCATCATAGGTCATCACACCTTCAGCCCAAAGTTTCTTTAAGTCATCAATCAAAGGTTCAAGATAAACATCAATATCATTTCTGGGTTGTTTAGGGCCCGATATCAACAATGACAACATAACGTACTTATTTTTCATACACATCCAGGGAGGAAGATTGTATATAACAAGCATGACTGGCCAAGTGCTATGTTGGCTGCTCAATGTCCCGTACGGATTCATCCCATCTGTACAAAGCCCAAGTCTTAGATTCCTATCTTCTTCACCAAATTTGGGGTACAATAGATCAATCTTCTTCCACTGTGGGGAATCAGACGCATGTCGCAGGATCCCATCATTATTTTTCTTAACATCTGCATGCCACCTCAAATTCTTCGCATCTTTCGGATTTGCAAACAAGCGTTGAAACCGTGATATTATAGGTAGATACCACAACACCTTGGCAGGAGAACCAGTTTTGGACTCCCCCGAAGTCGTCAATTTATACCGTGACGCACCACATTTTGGACAATCTTTCAAATCTACATAGTCCTTTTGAAATAATACACAATCATTCAGGCATGCGTGTATCTTCTTGGCCTCCATTCCCATTGGGCACAACATTTTATTTACCTGGTATGTTGAGATTGGCAGCTCGTTTCCTTTAGGAAGCATTTCTTTCAACAAAGTCAACAATGAAGTGAAGCTTTTGTCGCTCCATCTATTGTTAGCTTTCAACTTATACAATCTCAACACAGCGCTAAGCTTCGTAAACTTAGCACAACCTGTGTATAACGGTATCTCAGCATCATGCACAATGTTTCTAAAGATAGGAGGTGGATCGGTGTGCTCTACCCTACAACTATCCAGCATCACATCAACGATGTCTGCTGGAACTGGTTCATTCACATTTACGTCATCGGAGGCAATTTCTTCTTCCACCCAAGCACTGCTATCGACATCTACTGGTTTCAATTTTGAAATCTCTCCATGGCAGTGCCATTCTGTATAGCCTTGTACAATCCCGTTGCACATGACATGACTTTTGATTTCCTCACTAGTGTTGACTTTCAAGTTGTTACCGCAATGCCTACATGGACAATAGAACCTATCTGTAGGGTTTTTCCTATGTTCCTCAGCAAATCTAATAAACTGATCAAGACCAGATATAAACTTCGGGGTGCAACGATTACGAATGGACATCCATGATCTATCCATTCTATGATTAGAGAAAACAAGTATATATTAGGAAACAAGTATATATTAGGAAAAGATTAGGCAGCATTTCCCCGTTGTTCTCTAAGTACATATGTACATAGAGAACAAATGGGGAAATGCTACCAAAATTTTCTCGAAAACCCAATACACATTATACACTTACATCCTAAGTGAGATTAGGTGTTCAAGAACAGTCCCAAACCGGGGACTATCCAAGATTTACTCCTAATGAGTCAATCTTGGACGGGTTTCTAGGCCAACAAACACATTTGATGTCATTCTTATATATAATAAATGTGTACCACCTATCCCATCCTTGAACACCTAATCTCACTAGTAAGTGTATAATGTGTATTTGGTTTTCAAGAAAACTTCGGCAGCATTTCCCCGTTGTTCTCTAAGTACATATGTACTTAGAGAACAAACGGGGAAATGCTACCGAAATTTTCTCGAAAACCCAATACACATTATACACTTACATCCTAAGTGAGATTAGGTGTTCAAGAACAGTCCCAAACTGGGGACTATCCAAGATTTACTCCTAATGAGTCAATCTTGGATGGGTTTCAAGGCCAACAAACACATTTGATGTCATTCTTATATATAATCAATGTGTACCACCTATCCCATCCTTGAACACCTAATCTCACTAGTAAGTGTATAATGTGTATTTGGTTTTCAAGAAAATTTCGGCAGCATTTCCCCGCTGTTCTCTAAGTACATATGTACTTAGAGAACAAACGGGGAAATGCTACCGAAATTTTCTCGAAAACCCAATACACATTATACACTTACATCCTAAGTGAGATTAGGTGTTCAAGAACAGTCCCAAGCCGGGGACTATCCAAGATTTACTCCTAATGAGTAAATCTTGGATGGGTTTCTAGGCCAACAAATACATGTGTTGTCATTCTTATATATAATAATTGTCTATAAACTACAGGCAACATGGTTAATCCTAATCAACAGAGCATTATTAAATAATAAATCAAGAAATCAATAGTTTCAAACAAAAGGTCTAGGAATCTTTACTAGACATTATATGTATCCCTAATCATCATAATTAACATACTACATTATTATGAACATCCAGATCAGATTAAGATCATACTATGTTATAACCATTGGTTTAATAACCCTATTTCCGCATGTACATGTTTATCAACTTTAAAACTCTATAATTCATGAAATCATTCTAATTCAATTTAATATGTTGGGATCACATAATTATACTGGTAGGATTTTAATAGACATGATAAGTACCTAATCTATAGAGCATTATTAAATAATAAATCAAGAATTTAATAGTTTCAAACATGCAATAATTCACAATGCAATGTTATAAACTATAGGCAACATGGATAGATGAGACTAGAGTTCATATTAGAATAAAAATTAGCAACTTAGGACAAAGTCCATCACTAAAGTCCCAAACTCAACATATATTCACAATCAGCATCAAATATAGGACAAAAGGGTAGATTAGAACCCTAATGTATTGTTGTTTGCTTCCTCCATTTGCCCCTCTTGCCCGACAACTGGGTTTAATGAAAGAAACACATCCATATTCATTCTACTCTCTCGTAGGTGGAAGAAGAGGAGGAAGAGGGTACCTGTGACGAGCAGCAGCGGCGGCGGCGAGAAGCGAGCAGGTGTCAATCGGCGGCTGCGAGCAGCAGGTGTCCAACGGCGGTAGGAGCGGCGGCGAGCAGCAGAAGGTGTCCAGCGGTGGCGAGCAGCAGGTGTCCAGTGGTTGCGGCGGCGCGACGGCGTGGCGGCGCCGGTTCTCAGGCGCTGGAGCAGCAGTTCTCAGGCGTCGGTTCTCAGGCGTTGGAGCAGCAGGGCGGCGGAGAAGGGGCGCGGAGAAGGGGCGCGGAGAAGAGAAGAAGGTAGCAGGAGTGGTGGCGGAGAAGGGGGTGCCAGAGAAGGGGGCGCCGGAGAAGAAATAGCCGGAGAAGGGGGCGCTGGAGAAGAAATCGCCGGAGAAGAAATCGGCGGCAGAGAGAAATAGGGAAATCGGCTCGCAATGGAACAGAAGAAAGGGGAAGAGTCGGGCGATCGCGGGATATAAAGTTCCCAAATAGCGTCGGTTGTTTGCAACAACCGACGCCTAAAAATCTTTAGCGTCGGTTGTTTGCAACAACCGACGTCCAATTGGACGATATTTTCATGAAATTGTTTGGCGGGAACCACCTTCAGCGTCGGTTATACAAGGATAACCGACGCTGAAAGTGACACTTTTCGCGCAAATTTTCATCGCACATAGGCGTCGGTTTATACCTACATAACCGACGCTGAAAATGACACTATTTTTTTTTATCAAAATTTGGATTTCGCGGGCGACTTTAAGCATCGGTTTGTTATAAACAACTGACGCTGAATACAAAGCGGTACCCGTGTCTGGCTGGTCTTCGAATATAGACGTCGGTTTGCTTAAACAACCGACGCCTTATATGTTAGGCGTCGATTTTCCTTAATAACCGACGCCCAGAAAAGTGACACTGAATGCTATTTCTGTAGTAGTGGAGTCACCATTTAACCCTAGACATCCATTGATTAACAACATTAAAAGCTCCATTGAGAGTAGGATAAAACCACAAGTGATTGTTTATTTAAAACTAGTCGTCAATAAATGAGCTTCTTAAGTTGATCTCATAATGGAAAATATGTAAGTCACTTTATCAGGACCAACATATTGCATTAGGCATCCTTTCAATTTATTGGATGAAGAAACATTAAATCTTAACCATTAGGTCAAGCTCATATATTAAAACTATCAATCGTAGTAGAGGTCTGACCATTGCATCAAATGACCCAAGAAACCCTTGGTTTAAGGCTTAATTGATGATACAACTACATGCTTAACTCACCATAGGTTGTGGAGACCTGATCCATCATCTGTAGTGACCATTAAGTCACCATAGGTTGTTAGATCAACACTATATTCATTAATCATCATCGAATATCAAGCTAATGTCACCTTTAATTGATAGCATCATTAGGGTACTTAGTTGTCGATCAATAAGATTCTAATTAGGCCAAAACCCGACCTAAGGGGTGAACATCAGTTGAAACTCTTGGTCACCATAATACGTTGTCATGAAGACAACACCGTTGTTTGTTGCAATGGTACCACCAATGGGTAATGTGTTTATAGAAGAAATCAGCTAAAAACCCTAAAATTGACCTTTGGTTGATAGGTGCTAAGAAACCATAGGTTGTCAAACCAACATGATCCAAGTCATATTATAACTTTGGAATAACTTACACATGATCACATTTTCATCTAGAACTGAAATTAGAATAGGGAACATTATAAAAATCGAAATCCAAGTCAAGCATAGCTTTTAAGTGCATGGATCATCATTTTCAAGTAAGAACATGAGATAGAAAGCTTATGGTAAGAAATAAACGTGGAGCAAGTTATAAAACTTGCCTAGAATTATAAGATAAACTCCCAAACTAAGAAAAAACGAGTATGTAGGGTATAAAATCCAAACATAAGCTGTGAACTCATCCATCTAGCACCTTTCTTCATCAAATGAGCAAACCCTAAGAATAAGAGCAAGAAAGGTAGTGTTTTAGAGCTTTAGAGCAATTTCTATCATGGAACAGTAAGGTTCTGACCTGGAGAAAGGTAGTAGGAAGGATAAAAAATAAATAAATGGAGGAAAGAAGGGGATTCTTACTCTTTTACGTCAAGATCACTAGAAGAAAGCTTTTTAAACCCTAAAAGAAAGTCAATTGCAACCCTAGATTCTTTTTCCAAGAAGATCCCCTCTTTCTTCTTCCTTGGATAGGAAATTCATAGCATCATAGAGGGAGAACGAGGTTCATAGAAGGAGAAAAGTGGTGGAGAGAAAATGGCTCATTTTGGTGCTTAGGGATAAGTATATGAAACTTTAAGATAAAGAAAAAGAAAACATTGAAGTTCTAGTATCTTTCCAAGTGTCCATGGCCTTAAACTATTAATAATATAGAGGCACACACACAAGCATCTCCCCCACCATCCATAGAGACATGCTTATCCCTCGTTTCTTGAATTTTTAAGCAAAACAAATAATTCATTAGTTGATAGCTACTAAAGGTAGCTCATCCATGAAGGGGTAAACCCTAAAATACACTTGAGGAAAACACCTTCAAACCAAGATTTAAATAGGTGAACCATGGATCAAAAAGCTCAAGAATGATGAGAGAATATCCAAAAAACATAATTCAAGTGATAAATTGCAAAGAAAACCTATCAATTGGTAAATTCTAGAAAAAACTAAAATGTGCATAAAATTGCATAACTTGCGAACAATGTCCAAATTGGACCAAAATTTGAAACTTAAGATTTTCTTATTATTTCAAAGCATATAACAAGGTTAGATTTGGTTTATAAGAATTAAATTACGATAATTAAGCTTATTCAACTTATTAAGAAAGTTTAGGGGCCCTCCAAATAGCTTAAGTGCAATTTGAAGTCCTAACTAACAAGCATAGCAAGGATGAGAGAGATTTAAAGTAAGCACTTGAAAATGTCATTTAAAGTGGTTACACTCTCCAAACTATGTGAGATTTTGTCCACTACCTAGAGAGGTCAACCTCTAGGACTTTGCAAGTGCTTTTCTCTATATATTCACCAATAAGAGTTACAACACAAGACCACCAAAGGACTTACCCATCCAAACACAAAGAGTCTTCCACCTTACCAAGGACTTACCCACTTTTCAAGAGTCTTCTTCCTTCTTCTAAGGACATACCCACTCTTGAACCAGTCTTCGGCCTTCAAAGGATTTTGCTACTCTTCTTGGATCTTCAACCTTTACCTTCTCCTTCACCTTGAGAAGATCTTCACCTCTTCTTCAACCTTGAAGAAGAACAACCATAACTCCACCTTCACTTGGAGTAGCTTGCTTCACCTTTTCTTCATGGAGGGAAGGGGTAGGGAAGATGGAATGGAATGAGAGATATACAAGAACAAGCAAGTAGTGATAACATCTCATTTTGTGCAATTTTTGCATATGTTTTATGCTTCTCCTAACATACCTTTTATAGACTTTTTCTACTTATTTTAGTACTTTATCCCAAAAATCTCAATTCACACCTCTTCCACCTTTTTTGGGTCATGACATGACATGGTTACAGCTGGCACCTCAATCGTGGCTTCATCGACCACTAAGGATGCTACTGCGATCGAAGCCCCTCATCACCATCTCTATGTCACACAACCACGGTGCTTCCCTTTAGTTCTGGACAACAACCTACACACCACGATCACGGTGGGAGTCTCAATTGAGATCAAGCCCCGACCGAGGTTATGCCTTGATTGTGTCTTACACCCATGCCTTGAACATGTCTTACATCCATGCTTCGACTGTGGATTACACCCCAGTCACGACCAAGGCCCTACCTCGATTGAGATCCTATTATGACCATGACCCAGATGGTTAAGTCAGTGGGCAACACATATAAATAGGCCACCCACCTCGACTTGTCACATCATCAGATCATCAAGGACCACAAAGTGCAGTCAAATTCCATAGCCACTCACATCCACATGATCAATCTAGGATCTCTAAGGGAGGAAGCTGGAGGAGAGATAAGATTGACCGCCCTCTTCTTCAAAAGAAGGAGAAACCTTCACATCACCCATTCTAGATCTAGATTCAATGGATTATATTGGTGAATCACCATCTTCTCTCTCCATCTAGATCTATCATCTACATTCAATTATAATCCCCCCTCTTCGTGGTTGTGATGTATCTATCATTTTATAACGTCGTTATGCTGCCTGTTAACATGTGTGGCTAAACATTTAACTTGGGTTGGGAGTATCCACTAACGCTCTCCCAACACATACATTCGTGCTTCCCTTTGAATATATATTTTCTCTTATCAAGATTATCTCCATACACTTTTTTTAATGCTTCACTTGTATGCTTAGCTACCATCTTGTGATGTTTGATTGTTCGTACCTCGAAAGAGTAGTACCTTATTCATCTAGTGTTATGTAGTAGTATGAATGCCTTAGAGTGTTGGGATTCTAAAGATTACAGTCATATGGTTAGTCTGGAAGTTGTAGGGTAGTCATCTCGAGAGAGAGGCTACCTTGGATCCTAGATATATCCTTATCTCCAGTTTCCTAACTCGACTGTGCGGTCTATTTAGGGAACCCAGAGGGAAGCAGATCAGTTCGATTTTTCACCTTAACCTCAAGTAACCACACCACCTCGTGTGGACGGTAGTCTTACTAGGGATGATTAGAATGCAAGATTTCAACATGACCCACCACCGCATGATGCAGATGAAGATAGAGATGACCGTCACTCAGATGGTCATCACCGTGAGGAAGAACGACGTGAGGAAGAAGGACATCACCTTCATCATAGAATTCATCATCACAATCATCGCGAGAATGAACATAAGTTTGATGATTGGAACAATGAGAGAGAAGACAATGAAGAAGGTAAAACTCATAGAGAGTTGGCGGAAACTACAACCAACAAATCCAGATGCCCAATTATCATTCCACACTTCAATGTAGCAAACTTTGAGTTGAAATTGGTTGTTATCTCCATGATCAAGAACATGCCCTTCAGGGGAAATTGAAGAAGTGAAAATCCTTACCATCATCTTCATGCCTTCAAAAACATCTATGTTACCATTAAGATGAGGGGAGTTCCTCACAAGGGATTCAATTTCTCCCTTGATGATAAAGCTCTATCCTAGTACCTCAACTTGCCCACCAGTCCATAAATGGATGGAGACCCCTTGCAGATGCCTTTGTCACTAAATTTTATTATACTAAGAGAACTATCCACAATATGCAAAAGATCACTTCTTTCATGCAAAAACTGGGAGAGAACCTTCAACAGGTGTTGGAGTGTTTTCAAGAATACTAGAGAGATTTCCATCGCCACAACTACCAAAAGGGTTTCCTGGTTGCCACCTTTTACAATGGGGTAACTCCCATTGAGAGAGCTTTGCTGAATGCAGTTGTCGGAAGCGACTTTCTATGAAAGAAACTGAGCAAAACTATGAAGATAATCGATAACATGGCTGCACTGCAAGCATGCATGAATTAGGATAGAAATGATAGAGGATCAATGAAGAAAGTAGGACTTGAAGGACCATAAATGGAAGCCAAGGCCTTGGAGACTATTACAACTCAGATGCAGAAAATCACCACCGATGTCAAATAGTTAAAAGACATTGGGTGCAAGGGCAAGAAACACACGAAGAAAGCCATGAAATGTGTTACTTGCAGAGGAGGAGGACATGGAGTTGACAATTGTATCTATACTCATCCAGAGGAGAGTGAAGAAAGTGAAAGTGAAGAAGAAATAGAGAATGTCTCTTATGTAATGTCAAATGACAAGATCATCATGGGTTTAACTATGGAAACAAGGAAGTTGCGGAAAATGTGCATCAACTGAGTAATTCGTCTAAACCTCCACCAAGATTCGAAAAGAAAGGAGGGCTGACTCAATACACTAGGACTACTAACTATTAGACGAATAAGAGCATCTACCCAAGTCAGAATAAAAATGTTAGTCGACAAGGCCAAGGACAAGTCCAAGGGTCGAGCCAAGCCAAATACAACAACCAAATAGATGTGATTGCTCAACTATTTGAGTTTGTGAAAAGGCAAGCTTCGGTGAACAACCAACTTTCTCCAACTACTATCACCAATTCAGGAGTGCTAACTACCACATAAACTCAAATGGTGGACATGCAAACTCAGCAAAGGCAGATTGATCAACAACTTGCACAACTAGTTGAACTCATGAAAAACCCTTCAGGGAAGATCCCATCAAATACTGAGACTACAAAAATGGCCATTGTCTTATCTGGGAGAATGTTGGAAGATCATAATACTAAAACAACCAAAGAAGGAGGAAGTCATAGTAATCTACAATCTTAGAATGAGAAAGTAATTGAAGAATCCAAAGGGAAAGAACCAGCTATAAGTGGCAAAGAAGAAGGGAATCACGAAAAGAAGGAGGAAGAAGAGAAAAAGAACTCATATCCAAAAGGAGAAGTCCATTCAAAGAGAAAACCCTATGACTTAAGAGTTCCTTTCCCCTACAAACTGATCAAAGCACATTTGAAGAAGAGGTACAAAAAGTTAATGGAATCCATAAGGAAGCTACACTTGGATGTACCGTTTCTCGATGCAATTGAAGAAATGCCAACATATGAAAAATTCTTTAAGGACTTGATCATGAAGAGAAGGAGAGAAGGCCATGTCGATATTGTTCAATTGGTAGAAATGTTAAGTGACTTTGTTTAAGATGAGTTACCATTCAAGAAGAGGGACCCCGAGGCATTCAATATACCCTTCTACGTCAGAGACAATGTGGAGAGAAGGGGTTAGCCGATTTGGGAGAGACCATTAGTCTAATGCCCTTGACTCTAGCATAAAGGCTTGGGATGATGGACATGGTGAAGACATGGATGAGAATCGAGTTGGTCGATCACACCTTTACAAGACCTGTAGGAATAGTTGAAGATGTTCTTATATGGGTTGGGAGATTCTTTATACCATGTGATATAGTAGTGATACACATGGTCGAGGACTCTAAATGCCCAATGATATTTGGGAGGTCTTTCCTCGAAATTGAAAGAGCCTTAATAGATGTAGAAGAAAGAATCATCTCCTTGTGAGTGGGGGATGATCACCTCGATTTCTAGGTACAAGACACCATGTGGGGATCATTTCTCTCTGAGTCAGTCTACTTCATGGATAACTACAATCAATATTGTGAAGAGCTACAAGAGGACAAGGCAATTATCGATCACCTCATGGGAGCCTTGAATAGTTAGGATCATACAATGGAAGGTCGAGAGGTTGTAGAGATCTTGGACTACCTAAATCAACCCAAAGAGGAATTCATCAATGATGAATAGATATATGAAACCATGAAGTGCACTTCGCTTGAGCAAACACTTCAGGAGACGAGAGAACCAAAGCCAAAACCGAATTTGAAACCACTTCTGGAGGAGATGAAATATGAATTCCTGGACAAAGAAGAGAGGAATCCAATGATAGTAAATGCCAACTTAATGGATGACCAACTGGAAAGGTTGCTAAAGGAGCTCAGACTGTATAGAAAGGCTATTGAGTATTCTGTAGAAGACATCAAAGACCTCAAACCTTCCCTATGCATGCATAAAATTAATATCAAAGAAATAGATAAGCCTTTAGATCAACCATGGAGGAAGCTAAACCAAATGCTAAAGGAAGTCATAAAGAAGGAAGCTATAAAGTTGTGAGATGGTGGGATCATCTACCCAATAAATGATAGCAATTGGGTTAGCCGCATCCATGTGGCGCCTAAGAAGGGTGGGATGATAGTGATATGAGGAGAGGACAGAGATGAAGTAGCAATGAGGATAGTGATAGGCTAGCATATATGCATTGACTATTGCAAGCTAAATAATACTACCAAAAAGGATCACTTCCCTCTGACATTTATAGGCCAAGTCCTAGAAATACCAGCTCATTATGACTACTTCTACTTTATGGACGGGTATTCAAGATTTTATTAAGTACAAATTCATCCTGATTATCAAGAAAAGACAACTTTCACCTGCATCTAAGGAACTTATGCCTTCAGAAGGATGTCATTCAGTTTGTGTAATGCACCAGTAACAAACCAGCACTTTATGATATCTATGTTTTTAGACTTTATGGAAGACATAGTAGAAGTCTGCATGGATGACTTCTATGTATATGGAACATATTATGAAGCGTTCCTAAAAAACCTATCTTTAGTGTTGTGGCACTCTAAAGAAAAACATCTTTTCCTAAACTGGGAAAAATGACATTTTATGGTCCAAAATGATATCATCTTAGGCCATAAGGTTTCCAAGAAAGGAATTGAAGTGTACATAAGTAAGATTGAAGCCATATCCAAATTCCCTCCACCAAAGTCAGTTACAAGAGTATGAAGATTCTTAGGGCATTCAAGATATTATAGAAGATTCATAAAAGATTTCTCCAAGATTGCCAAGCCACTTTCAAATCTCCTAATTAAAGATGTTGAGTTTGAGTTCACTAGTGAATGTTTATATGTCTTCAATACCCTTTAAAGGGCATTCCCGACAGCACCAATGGAAGTCAAAATCTTTGATGTATGGGGGATTGTTTACATGGAACCTTTTCTGTCATCAAGAGGAAACCATTATATACTTGTTGTTGTCAATTACATCTCTAAATGGGTTGAGGATGTTGCCACCCAAACCTACGACTCCAAGGCAGTCATTAAACTATTTAAGAAAACTATATTCCCACACTTCAAAGTATCATGCACTATTATAAGCAACGAAGGATCACACTTCGATGAAAATTAGTTTGAAGCTGTGTTGAGAAAGTATGGGGTCAAACATAAGATTGCAATGCCATATCACCCCCGAATGTTGGGGCAACCCATAGTATCAAACATGCAGATTAAACAGATTCTAGAGAAAATTGTTAGTCGTACGAGGTTAGATTGGCCCATGAAACTTGATGATGCACTTCGGGCTTACCACGCAATATATAAGACACATATATGTATGATACCCTACAATTTAATTTACGGTAAGTCTTGTCATCTACCTATTAAACTTGAGCACAAAGCCATGTAGGATGTCAATTTTTTGAAAATGGACCTCAAAAGGATGGACAGAAAAGATTCCTTCAGCTCTAGGATCTTGAAGAGTTGAGACTGAAAGCTTATGTGAACACAAGGATTTATAAGCAGAGAATGAAGGTATGACATGACGCCCATCTGAAGAACAAAGATGTTCATGAAGGAGACAAGGTCCTATTATTTAACTCAAGTATCAAGCTAATTCCTGGAAAGCTAAGAACAAGGTGGTCGGGACCTTTTTCTATCGTAAAAGTATACCCATCAGGGGTGATGGAGATAGCTAGATACAAGACATGCATCTTCAAGGTGAATGGGCAGAGGGTGAAAGGATATTATGAAAATGAAGCTTCTGTAAGAAGGACAAAACTCAGTTTGGGGAAACCAACCTAGTAACGGGTGGAACAAATGAGGAAGTGACAGTACCAGCTGAAGTAAAATGAAGACAGATTATAGAGAAAGTCAAGCTAAAGACTTTAAACAAGCACTTCTTGGGAAACAACCCAAGTTTTTGCTTCTTTCTTTAATTCATGTATTCCTTATCTCGTACTTTACTCTATGAGCTATGTACCTCTCATCTTTTAATGTTTCAATTTTTCATACTTAGTAGGGGTATAAATGTAGTATGTATATTAATCTCTCTATACCAAAAAGGCTTTGTTGGGAATTACAATTTGTTACTTTAGTTGATTTTTTTTGTTATTGTTGTTAAATTGGTTTTAGAAGCACCGCAGATGTGGCATCTACCACTATTGTGGTACCCTCTTTAAGCATCCTAGACCGTGGTCAAAGAGAGTGTGACAAAGAACCAACCCACTGTTGCGACGATCATTATGCTACATTTGCGGTGACCCAAGGGTATATAAACAAAAATCCTCCAACATCAGGGTTCTTCTTTCACTTCTTTCTCTTTGAGATTCCCGAATGAATGAACGATCCTCTAAGGGAGAGTGCACGAAACAACAAATGAGATCGATTCATACCCTCACTAACAGATTCATACCTTCGCCGTAGCAACACTCCTCTGTGGCTTCCTCTTTCACCGCAGTTTTGAGTCATTAATCTAATTGAGGTACGCGTTAGATGCCTTCTCTTGACCACCATCGTTCTGACTCATTGTTTTTCTTAAGTTCCATTGTGTCTTTCAAGCATGCAACGTCCTTTCGGCTTGCGTAGTGCCGCGATGAATGCAATGACCCGACTTTCTCAATTTGAGGAAGCTCGCCGGCATTTTCCCACATGCTAACAGTTTGTCTGACATTTTTCAACCTAGGATTGGGTTTAACGCGGTTATTGTACTCGTGCTATCTCAGCGGTTTAGCTTTTGGTCGATCAAACCTCAAGAGGGGACCTGTACCACGACCTTCATGATTTCAATCAAAGATGTACTTCCCTAGCTGCGGTCGCGACACCATATCCTTGGCCACAGTCACAACCATCCTTTGCGTGAAGATCGATCGAATGACCACTGTGGTCATGGTACTTGTTGTGGTCACAATGTTTCTCTATCGCGGCCGCTGCATAGACATTGTTTGCTTATCGCCCATCATGGTCGCTGTGTTTCTTTGTTGCGGTTGCGACATATATATCGATTTTCTTGTTAGATACATAGATTATGTGATGTCGCAATCACAACACCTTCCTCGATGGCGATATCACTTTCTATTTGAAGTCGTGGTCATGACACTTTGAGCCTTGAAAACAAATTAAAAAGTTAAAATAAATAAAATAAATGATGATGAAGTAAAAGATAATACAATTATACTAACAACACGATTAATGTTGAAACATTCAAAATGCAGACTTCGACTGAAGACATGTTGATGAAGAAGGCAACATTGTTGAAGGGAATAGATGAAATCTTAGAGAAGATAACCAACACATTAAGGGATAACTCGAACCTCTCCCCAACAAAAAGGCTTCAATTACAACTAATAAAAAAGAAACATGACTACATTATGGCCCACAAAACACCAGAAGAGTCTGAGGAGTTCCCGAACACATCACAGACGGAATCTTTTGAGTACCAGCCTCCTGAGATCGAGCTAAAGAAGCAAGAAAAGAGGAAATCCTAAGTTAAGGACATGAAAAGTAGCAAAAAGAGGAAAGTGACGACCGCAGAAAAGTTAAAGGGGTAGGAGAAAGAAGCAACCTCTAAAGAGGTCAAAGAGACAGAATAGATGGCCCTTGACCAACATATGCCAACATTCGTACCAAGAGATCCAACACACCAGTCGTAGTTTGACTGGATACTACAGACAAAGGGGTTCAAGCTGATAAGATACTTCGATATAGAGGACTTCAAAAAGATGGGGGTCTATGATAGGGTAACTAATTTCCTAGAAAATGCAAATATGCACACCTTATGTACCTCAGAAGCCCCCTCCCTAACACAATTGACAAAAGAGTTCATGTCATCATTAGAGAAGTTCCCTATCAGTGGCATCGAATGCAAGAAGGGTAGCAGTGACTTCAAATTGGAAGTGAGAATAGTAGGAAAGTCTCACATGACCACCAAGGCTATACTTTACACAATAATCACTAGAACTACCGAAGAAGCACAAGCCTTCTCTATCGTGCCAGGAGAAAAAGACACTATCAGGTACAACAGCCATATGATGTAAGAGAAGCTAATTGGAGAATAAGAGACTAACTCAAAGAACTCGAAGGTGACTCTCATCACCTCCTACATTATTAGAGTGGTGTTGAAGATAACAGGAAACACTATCTTTAAAAGATCAGAAATCGGCAGTGTAACCAAGGGAGACCTGTTTATAATATGGTCAATGCTAAATAAGAAGCTTGTGAACATATGAAGGATTCTGATTGAAAGGCTATCAGACGCAGTAGGAGGGGGGCGAAACAAACAAAGGAGTTCTGCATGGGAATCCAGATTACAAAATTAGCATACCACTTCATGGATGCAAATTTTTGATGAAGTACAAGAAAACCAAGGGATATACAAGGATTGATATAAAGTCCGTCATCAACATGGGGATCCTGGCACATAAAGGGGACAAACTATTCTACAAACAAAGATGCTTGAAGTCACTTCTCCCCCTCCTAGAAATGGCAGACTATGATGCCCACAAGCTATAGCCCACCCAAGAAGACATCGATAAGATGTAGTCGGGGTCCATCTGCACTAGCACAGACCAATAATCTATAGCTAGTGAGAAGGAAACAATGTCTAAAACTCCATAAGTGGAGATGAAAAAGCTAAAGGAAAGAAAGAAGCTAGCAATAAGAAAGATAAAGAAAAAAACATCAGGCAAGCCCATCACCCCGAACCTACCCTCACCACACATTCCAATGGAGATGGCGGTAAGTGAAGGATGTCAGCTTGAAGTGGTAATCAAAGAAGGAGGCGACTAGGAACATGTTGAAGCCACCATAAGGGAACATCATTTCGAGGTCGAGCATGAAACCAATCAAGCATGCAAGGATCTGAAGGTTGTGCCTGACTTCGAGATGCCCGAAGTGATCCTACAAGTGCTAGAGCAACCCGAGGTGAGCACTTCTGCTCCCGTAATGCATGCTGACCCAACAAGCAGCAAGCTAGCTCTAAAACCCAAGGAGCTAGTAGACACAGGGGAAAATCCCCAAGGATCTTCTTCTTCATCTCTTGGCTCAAGTTGTCGCTCCAGGCATGGCTGAGGTCAACCATGGGGTTGACTCTATCCTATGAAGCCTAATGGAATCCCCAGACACCAGAATCACTTAAGGTCGGACCTAGAGGATTTTAGTAGCCCATTTATTTTGGTAAGGAAGGGGACAAAAAATTTCTTAGAGCTTAGGATTCCATGGTTACAGTAGATAATAGAGACTAGAGATGGAGGAGGAATTACCTCTCAAATCTCTATTCTAAAGCTTGGAAAATGTTCTCCTCACTCTCTTGTTCCTTTCCGCATCAAAACCATGGACTCCACTAGTCCACATTTTGAAGTCCACCTCACCTTCAGGGTAAAAGTCATTAGAGAAGATGGTGAGTAGGGGTGGTTGTTCTAGACCTTCTCTTGAGATGACTGAACATGGTGTTGCATATGGTGGGTCACGTCAGAGATACCTGATCCTTTATATAGACAAGGAGATGCAAAGGCGAGTGAGTAGTTCCTAGGTATATCTCATTGTATATTTCCTAGATTAGGCATTATCAACATAACTCACAGAAATGGTGAACCCATGGCTCATTGGACTCGACGTGATATCCCAATGTCATCACACTCTATTTCGTAATAAACGATTGAGTGGATAGGAACAAAAGATCAGGGCAGAGTCCCTATACAGTTTCCCTCTTGGTGGGGTTGAAGATGACTTACCTATTATCTAATCCCAAGTCAATCGTCATGATCTATTGATTAAAGTCATGGTCACACACCTAAGGTTTTGGTTCATCTGGACCTTAGTGTGATGGACTTGAATTTTGGCTCAATTTCAAGGATGAAATATCTTTTAAGGTGTGCAGGATTTGATGGAGTGAACTTTTAGAACCTTTTGAATGCTTAATGACATATTGGAATTCACATGTTAAGTTATTTGAGAGTTCTAAGTGTTTTGGGGAAGTTTGGGTGTTGATTGAGGTCAATATCATGATTAAGATCCTTAAACTTATACCTTTGTGTAGTAATTATTTTGATGACAAACTATCTTAGTTTTATCACCAAATTTGAGTAGAATGTAGCTTGAGAGGTAGTAAAGATATGGTTCAAATTTGGTGGCAATTGGGGTATCTTAGGGGGAGTTATTAAGGTTTGAAATTTGGGAAATAATGTGCATGGTTGATGATTTATAAACCTATGTAGTGAATTATTTAGGATAAGCTCGAAGATCAATCTTGTCCTACGCCCCCTTTGGTATTTGGATGGGTTGCGTGTCCAAATCCTAACCCTAGAGATCTACTCTAGTGTAACTCTCTTAGTCTTGAATGAGCCACAAACATACTAGAGTGAAGGAGTAACTTGGACCCTTAGATATAAGATCAACACCTATATTGTCATCTCCTACCTTGCAGTTAGAACAAGGTGGCTAAGCCAGTAGACATCATAGTATCCCCACCACTGCACATCATGGACATGGGTCGAGATATTATTTGGAGTGGGTCATTGTCTTCGGACTGGAAAGATCTTTCTTTTGACCCTAGGAGTGAGATGCGACACCACTTCAGTAGGGAGAACAATATCATGTTTTCTAGCAGTTCTCCACTACAAAGAGCAAGTGGTGGCTAGGAATAGAGAACGGATTATGAGAAGAAGAATAGTAGAGGCTTTTCAGGAAGCTAAGGAAGGGAATACAATCCCAGTAGTTAGGCAAAGCTTGCAACCAACCTATCCTACCATCCCACCGCATCACCATGGCCGCCAAATCCAATGACAGAAGGAGACATATCAGTGTTATAGGAGGTGCTTCAAGCTATTTCAACACAATGGGTGTGTGCTCCCTAGTCTCTGGAGGTCTCCTGGAGATACTTGAACCATAAGGGGTCGAGAAAGGGATTCACAGGCCAGATCCCCTTTTTACTCCACCACGGAATAGCCTCATGGCAGAAGACTTGTGGCCGCAGGGGTCTGGGGATGATGCACCAAAACCTGGTAGCCATGGAGGTGTTGTAATGGATGGCAAATCTAGTGGTCTTGCTAGAAACTAGTGGCGAGCATTGTGCCTCACCCTTTTTCTCACCAAGGTAGGACCTTGCAGCAGCGGACGCTCATGCACTCCTAGCATCGCGTGAAGCCAGAGAAAGGGGGAGACACGTGAACCGGGCTAGACCACCGAACCATCCAAATCCCTTGAACTGGTCTGGTCTAGCTTAACCAAAAGAAAACCCAGAGGAACTTCGATCAGCACAGGGCATGGAAGAAGAAGTCGTTCTCCTCTAGATGGACATGTGGCATCATTCAATTGGCCGATGATGGTAAAATCCTAAAAAATTCTATAATCTTATATAATTTGTAGAAAATAGCTTGATGATCAGAAAAATACAAATAATATATCAAAATTCTCAAAAAATGATTAGAATTATATGGAACCATCATATTACCCTTTTTATGTACTAATATCAGGGTTATCATGTAGGAAGTAAAATGGTCTTTTCATGTCAAATAAATAAGAAATGAAGATGTAAAATCATGACAATGCACCAATAGCTCTTAAATGTTGTATATAATCCATATGATGTCAAATAGGGTGATGTTTCAACCCAAAACCATGTATTTTGTTTAATGCGGTAATTAGGGCTAATAATCCTAATTAATGTGAAATAGTTACGGAGATGCTCAAAAAATCCTAGAAATTATATGGTAATCTCATATCAGTATATGGAACCTTATATCATACTCTCATGATGATACTCTTAATTCAGGATAATATGGTGATGACTCATAATACATGGGTTGTAACCCTAATTTGAATAAGGTATTTGTAAACTAGGGTTAATATGTGCAAAAAAATGATATGGAACCTAATGTTTAGATAATGAACCATAATCTGGAAAATGACATCAATAAGATAAATCTAAGACAAGAATGCAAGTAATTATGGGAATAGCTTAATGAACTAAGCAAACCCTAATGAGTCAACTAGGGTTAATGATGATGAGAACCTGATGGTGATATGTGATATTGTCTTAACCAGGGGTTTGACCAGTGGATATCAAGAATGTGATTAGGTTTGTCTTACTTGATCAAGGTATGCCATTACCTCTTACTTGTCTTATTATAATATATGCTTATGTTATATGTGTAGTAAAATACTTGGCATATGATATTAGATGAAATGATTGTTCTTGTATGATATCTTACTTGATTTTCCATACTTATGGCAATAAACACATGAAACATATATATTTGTTCCATTCACTTCAACTCTTTGGTAGTCAAGTGATGGAAATAAAGTACTTCAACTCTTTGGTAGTCAAGTACTTGAAAGTGATCCAACTCTTTGGTAGTCTGATCACATTATGAAATGATCCAACTCTTTGGTAGTCTAGTCACATTATGAAATGAACCAACTCTTTGGTAGTCGATCGTAAGGTCTTAATGCATTAAACCTTCGACGGTCAATGCATGGATGATATAATGGAAATGAGCTTAAAATATGTGTTCTCTTTTGTTAATGAACATCTTTGAGCAAGTATATGTTTTATTTATATGTGTTTATTATTGCCAAGTTGTATTTTATCTTATTGCCAAGCTTAGTAATGAGAGATATATAAAAGACTTGTAGGCGTACTCAGTACAATATTCTTAAATATTGTGCTGACATGTACCACATGTTATCTTTTGTTTAGGTTGTCGACATATGATCTTGAAGAACCAAGATAGTCGAGAGTTGTGTGGAGAACTGGTGTATAGGTGGACCTGTTGTCTTAAGATGTTGTTGTTTAGTAGTAGTACATGTATATGCATAAGTTTACCTTTCAATGTGTAATAACAAATGTTGTAACAATTCATTATGTAATTATATGTTGAATGGTGAACATGCCTTGTATGGTTTTATTATTGTTCATGTACATGTGCTACTGTTGCTTCCTTATGACTCCCTTGATTTTCTTCTTCTTAGCCTAGTATGGGGTGTTTAAATTTGGATGCTCACTGAGGTGAGGTTTCAATTTGTACGTCACACATCAAATTAAGTTCTAGAAAATCTTGGGATGTCACACTTACTGTGACAAATATTGATTAAATCGGATACTCTGGATAATATGTTATTTTATTCAATTTATCCTAATCTACAAAAAGCCCTATAACTCAGTAGCATTATCCTATTGGGCCCAAAATTTTGGTTTACTTCTATTTTTCCTTTAACCTAGTTTAGGAAAAGTTTGAGCTTAAAAGAAATACAATAAATACAATTTTCTTTCTCTTTAAGGATTTCACTAATTTAAGTACCTTGGTCACATATATCCATAAAAACGATTCAAATCTTGTGTTTATCTCCATTTACTCGTAATCTCATAGTATGCCAAATATTAGGTCATATTTCTTCCATTTGATATATGAATACTTGGAATCCAAGTAAACAATAGATAATTACCCATTTAATTATTCGAGTCATTTATCTACTTAGGATATTCTAGAGTTTTTTCTTCTCATTATTAATTTCTTAATAACCTCTAAATATTAATGCAATCCCAAGTATGCATGAAATTTTCATTCCTTTATCCTATCTACCAATGGGCCTGTTTGACACAAATAGCCCAATTAGGCTTAGTTTGAATTGTAAGGCCCATGGCTCATAACTAGGCATTCTGAATGATCCAACTACTTTACTACCATGAAAAATTAAGACTTGGGCTTGCAATAATATATTGATCCAAATTTATCAAATATGGGGAACTTACATTAACATCCATGTACACATATGCACATCGAACAAATTATATTAGGATTCCCTAACCTCTGCTCATAATTAAATCTTCTCATGTTGAGATATCTCTCCCTAGTTTCATCAGTATATGAGCTTCTCAACTTCAAACAATATATTTTATCCATACAAGGTGCCATTTCTAGTTTTAAGTACTCACATTTACATAATTCAATTTCATGTTAAGTAGCACAGTGTCAACTCTTTTCCTTTAATCATAAAACTTTTAGGTTTTGATGAGTTAAAAATGTCTTCTAAGTTTATTAACATATTATATTAATACTTATTGTTACTTCATTAACTAGAATATATATAATTTTCATACAACAAACCCAAACCTCATTCAAATCACTCATTAGTTGTTATCTCATTCTTTTCATCTTGAGTTCTTAGTTTCTTATACTCGAGGGTTGTTCTCTAACAAATTATCTATTCAAAGTACTTAGAAGGAGAAAAATTTAAGAGTTTCACACTAACTCTCCCTCAATACCTGGATACCTGATCAGGGCATCCTAACATTGAGTTCAAGTAGCATGCATAATGCATGTGTCACGTTCATCACTTAGTTATCATTTAGTCATATTTCCTATTCTCCCTATAGACATGACTAACCTATTCTATGATACCACACTTATAAGGACCCAACCCATGATCAAACCCTAAGTGATCATTAGGACAAGCCCCTAGGAAACAATCCAAATGAAAAACTAACAACCTTGAATATTTGAGTTGAAAAACAATGACTACAATGATCTGATTATAGATCTTATTATGATATATTATCACAAAACACCTCATCTCATGTCAAACTCCTCAATTAATTTAAGGATTAAAACCATCTAATCCAAAAACACTAACAAGTATGTTAACATATGGGAATTTTTTATTTATTAATGAAATCATATTTAAGACCAAAGTTTGGTAGTGAAATTAAATGTATTGATTCTATTCAACTTCACAAGTACACATAATAATATCCCACTTAGGATTACATGAAACAAACAATCACTTCACTAGGAAGAGGGATGTCCAAACTATTTCAAGTCTATCTTCAAGAGTTAGCTCCACTAAGCAAGGTCATAATATCAAGCCCTCCATATCCTTCACCTAAGGGGCTCAAAGCATACCCTACAAGAAAAGATAAAGCCAAAGTTGTCAGCCTCAAATTAGTTATGCACATATAAATAGGAATTGAGCAATATCAAGAAAAAATAAAATCAATAAAATATTTAAGGCTTCTGAAATCAAGAGAGAGATCAAAAAATCCAAATGGATGATCAAATAGAATATGGACTCCAATAAAGATAATTCTAAAAAATAGGATAGAAAGTAAGATAGTTTCTTGCCTTAATCAATATGATAACATATATCAAAGTCATATATAGTTGCATGGTGAGTATAAAGAAGAGTAGAATATACTAAAATGTAGGATATGAACGCATAAATTCCATACCAAGGGGTTCGAACACTAAAACCTTAGTGCCAAACCAATGTAGAGTTTTGGAGGTGGACGAAAACCTTAGTGCATTGCAGAAGGACTAAAACCTTAGTTCCCAAACAATAATATGTTGTAGGAGGACTAAAACCTCAATCAATTGGCGTTAGGACTAAAATATCAATACCTAAAATAAACATGTTGTCACTACTTCTAGTTGTGACTATTAAACATAGATGCAAATAGGATAGTCAACCAAAAGTATAGTCAAGTACTAGTAAGGGATGAGGACATCCAACTAATATCAAGTGGAGTTAGAGGACCTATAAACAACTATCCAACCATTTCCACAAGTATGATTCATTATAATATCATAAAGGATCTTCACTTGAAAGTTAGGTCTTTATTTAGTTCTATTAACCAAATTTTAATTTCCATAAGGAATAGCTGAAAAAGATACAAATTGGGATCCAACAAGCATATCCAACAAATTAACATGGCTCATAACAAAGGAGTTGTAGTGGATAAATTGAAGTTCACACTAGTGAATTTGAAAATAAATTATCAATAAGGGTGAACCATTCATAATGGCATCACATCCAAAGCAAGTATTCTATATCGATGATTCTAGAAATGAAAAATGGTCTGTCGTTCTTTATGGAAAAATGTAGTTCCAAGCAGATCCTTAGATGAAAAAGAGTACTATGACATTTATGATTAATATGATCCTTTCTTGATTGGATTCCAAATTGTAAATGTTGAAGCTAACAATGACTAATATACGTGTGGAGATCACACATAAGAGATATTAGTTGATCAACCATCCAATCAATACTAGAGGCATGTATTATAATTTTTATGTCCAACATATGCATTTTACATTCTTTATTACATTTATATATGTTCCACATGATACATGTGCACCTTACATTCTTTATCACTTATATTCTATTCATTGACTATTTTAATATGATATTTTTTCCATGGTGTTTGGATATGAGGATGAGCACCAACAGGTTGAGTAGGGAGAAGATGTGCCCATGACGATGAGTCCTATGTAAGTTCTATTGTTTTATTACATATACATGCATCTTACATTCTCTATCACAGTTATATAAGTTACAATTTTATCATGTATATGTGTTTCTTGACAATTTTAGGATGTGAAGCCTGAGGATGTGTATCATGATAATCTTGTTGGGTTTGTTGAGGAGCAGCATGATCGTGCACATAAAATAGGCATCACTTTGATGTATATGTTAGTAGAACAAAGGGGAAAAGGTCCAATTATATCCATTGAGTTTGATGAAATAGGAAATCCTATTGGTGAGAATCACATTCTTTCAGGAAAAATTTAGGGGTTATTACTCATAGCAAAGTGGATATAACAATTAAATCTTGGAATAAAGTTGATCATTCCATTAATGATTTCATATGGAGGAAATAGTTGTGAGACATTCTATTTTTTTTTAGATTTTCAGAGTTCTACTTTTAAAAATATGTCATTAAGTATATGAACTTTTGCATAGCATCTTTGGCAATGATGAAAAATTGCATCGTAAAAAGATGTTGCAACACTTTAGAAGGACATTGAGTAATAGTGGTCAGATCTGATTAAATAATACATAATGAGTGATAAGAGGAAGACCACCACTAAGAAATAGGCCTATCTTGACTGGAATGTGTAGGAAATGTTTGTTTCTTGAAGACAAATTGATGAATTCGATGTATTAAGCCTCCTCCTTTAAACTAAATTCTTATGATTAATTAGATGAATTCAATGTATTATGTAAATAACATATGTTCTAGATTAATGAGGCTTTACATGATGCTAAAAAAGAAATGTGAGCAAAATTGTGCATGACTATAAGTTGGGTCCAAGTGTCTTATCCCGTCGTTGCCAATAGAGACAACAACATGCGTATTTTACTGAGCATTCTACTCATGGGTCTACTATGTCTTCTACTACTCATGTTGCCCTATCATTCCATGGGGCGTGGATAGATGCAAGGAAAAATCACTCTGGATAAAACCCAACCTCACAACTATAAGGTGGCTACAAATATGGTAACATTCAACACCCAAAGTGCAAGTTCAATTGTTACCTTGATTGTTATGTTTTGCTGAACAATTACTATTAATGACGATTAGTAGGAGCTCTATACAAAGAAAAGAAGGCAAGTTCATCCTTGAGGGCCAAAGACATGAATTAATTGTTTCTCGAGGTCCTAAATGTAGGGGGTTTACATTATGGTTACACAATTTAAAAGAATTGTCAACTATGATGGTCCACATTTAGGAGGATGATGTACGTCAAGATCATGATACTAGTGTATTCCTGATAGATATTGTGGAAATGTTTATTTATAATTGGTTAAATACAACCATGAAAGGAGTTTGATATGGTGAGATTTATGGCCAAATATCACATTTGATATATGTGAAAATATTTGGTAAAAAAACTCTTGTATACTAATCCATATATATGTTTTACAACTACTTTATATGGTGTATCAGCAGTTCTTATTAACCAATATAGCATTTCTAATTTCATCATGAATTATCGATTTAGATAGCGACCCAATGTCTGTTAGCAATTACTGCTCTAGCACATTTAATATTTTGATATTGTGGAAAACAACGTGATTATACATCCTTTCAATGTTAATCAATTTTTGGCTATTGTTCTTGTAATTTTGACTTACAAATAACATTTCATTATGGAATATAAGGTTTTTTTTGCCTTTTTCACTCAATTTAAAGTATAGGGAGTTGTTGGAGATTGTCCCATAGACACTATAAGCATATTATCAAGATCCTTAGGGTACAAAATTGAGGAATGGGGGATATGCAATGAAAATGGCATGAGCACATAAGTAATATTTTTTTCTCACAACATATATTAATATATGCATCATTACATAACTATTTAATATTTCTTTCAAATGTATTTCTTTAACTTATAGGTGTAGAAAAGAATTCAAATTGGTCGGAGAAAAAGATAGATAAAAAAGAATGAATCAATTTTGGAGGTAAGGTTGTTTCTTACTCCAATGCATATATATGCCAACTATGCTTATTTTTATTTATTAATATTCTGCATAACTTTGAACTTATTGTTCCCTATACAATATAATGATTGGGCATGAAGATTTTATAGGTTGCGGTATATGGACCTGATTCTAAGACAGGTGGCCCAAGACATTCATTGTATAAAAAAGGTAATCCATATAGTCTTGATCATCGTAATTAAATGGTCTCATTTGATACTATAAAAAAAATCAAATCAATCTCATGAACTATGTCCTTCTATTTATAACAAAAAAAACTATATAAAAGAAGATTTAGATGAGATATGAGAAGAGTGAAAAAAGTTCATTGTTAAGGAATTCAACTTTGCATTTGATTGGGATAATATATGAGTTGGCTAAATTTTTATTTCATTATTTCATATACATGTGATGGTCATGGCTTTTTACAACTTTAAATTTGATGCAAGTGAAATGTTGGTGCATATGTAAATGATGCAGATATCTATGCATGTATGATAAATAATGTGAATAGGAATGAATACAATAAGAATTGCATTTGTACATATGATAAGAATGAAATTCGAGAATAGAATTGCGAGATTGTTTTTTTTAATTGTATATGTTCATGAAATGGAATTATGTTTTGTTGAGGTTGTAAATGCATGTGTGAATGAATTGTGTGGATGTAGATTATTTGTATGTGTTTGTTATTGTAGGTTTTGTATGTATGTCGGCATGTTGTTAAGATATCATAGAATAACTCATTTTCTAATGAACTATAGGTCCTGCATTCTGTTAGACGAATAGTAGATGATGTCGGATGCTTTGCAAAAATAGACCATGTAGATAGGTGTCATTAATATTGCAAACGAACCGACGAAATCACTATCTAAACTAGTTGTGCCATGGTACACGTTGTTCAGTGTATCAATTCAGTAGAGGTTGATTCCTAGAGTTTAACCTCTTATAATGACAAAACAGCCAACTAAGGTTAATTTATTAGTATAGATAAGGTCAATCCCACATGACAATGTGATTAATATTTGAACTCAAACCGACTTTGTTTGAAAAAAAATTATTGGATGCAATATGGAAAGTTTGATTAGTGGAAGGTTTGATTATGCTAAAACAAGAAAGAAATATGTTAGAATAGGAATTAAATGTTACACTATGAGAAAATAAAGAAAGAGTTATGCTAATAACAAAAGAAAAGATAATTAAAAAAATAAGAAAGTAAAAATTATCTGGTAGGAAAATTAAATTGTAGGAGAAAAAGAGAGAGGTTGCAAATATAAGGGTTCAGAAACATAGTTTCAATTGATGATAAAGGACATCATAATTATGGTTTTTACCATCAGATCTTGCTTAAAACTAGATCGATGGAATCTATGAAGATGAAATAAGTTATATTAAGGTATGAAAAAAAATCCTCAAATGTATTCACAAAAGTCGAACTCCCTGCAAATCCATTGGTCTTAGTGTTTACAGATCCTTTCCTGAACATCCCAACAAAAGAGACTTCCAAGAACTCATCTAGATCTTTGTACATTTGTGTGGTTGGTCCTACACTTGGGGTATGGGATCTAATCACCCAAGACTAACAATCAACAAAAACAAGATATCAAGTCATTTAAGTCAGCGATAATCTATCTAACAACCATCCAACAAATAACAACATATAGAAATGGATCTAGTCAAATATGTCTATGGGGATAATCCCCATTCCTTGATATATGAAACTAACTAGGAACCATGGAATTTAATGAAAGAATAATGAAAGAAATAAGGGAAGCCATATAATAGATGGAAGAAGAACCCTGAGGGATATTGGTCTAGTTAATATGAAATCGTCATCCTTCTGAATTCCTTGCTTCCACCAAGCAGACTAAGAACAAAAGGAAATAAGAACTGGAAACATTTATTAAAGAAATAGGAGTACAAGATATAAGAATAAAATAACAAAGTGCTAAAATATAGAGTGTTAGTACAAATATTAGATCTCTTTCTTGTGGAATCCCCCCTCCTTTTCTAAGGCAAGGAGTGGGGTTGAAACACTAAAGGTGGGGGACAAAAAAAAGGGCCAACAGGTGTTGAAAATAATTGATCCTAGGGTTCACAGTTTGAACCGATCAGTTCAAATTTGGAGAGGTGTGGGCCCAAGGCAGAAGGTCAAACCCCTGAAATGTGGTGGTGGTGTCATTTTACCAAGACTTGGTCACTAAGGAATTTGAGTCAGTTGTTTGGAAACCTTAAAATTCCATGATTGGCTTTTGAGCCGAGCAGTTGGGGTGTGTGAAATGCCCATTTGAGCCAGTGTGGAAAGGTTCAATTGAGGAGTGAACCATCCATTTGGGACTCTTAGGTGTGGCCTTCTGCATGTATGAAATGACTGGTTCACTGCCTAAACCGATCGATTCAAGTAATGAGGTGGACAAAATATTGTAATTTGAAGCCTTTCATCTTTAATTTCTAGAAGTATTAAGAAGGTTCTTGATCCCCAATTTTGAGTAAAGGTAGAATCTACAAAATATAAATGAAAAATGATAATAATTTGCATTAACGGTCAAGGAGTGAGAAAATGGAAATTATTTTCATAAACATAGGCAAAAGTGAAATAAATCCCTAAATAAAGACTATAAAAGATACAGTTGAAAGTGGATGAATATACATTCATTATTAAACACAAACTTGATCTTTTGCGTGTCCTCAGTCAAGAAATAGTCACAAATTATTCCAACTTGTACTAGCAACACGTCTTTCCTCACCCTCCTAACATTACTTTATTCCTTACCTTCTTTCTTGGCCAAGGAAACCAATCTCCTAGAATAATGAAAGAAAAGATTCCACGTCCCTACTAAAACATGTTTTATATCTTATTTTCATATCAAGACTTTATAAGAAGAAGACTTCATCTTACTTCACTTTGAAACTCCAACTTTTAATGTAAATGTTGCACAAGAAAAAAATGTGTGATGTACAGAAGAAGATGATCCCTCCTCTATTTGACTTGGGATCTTATTATTCATGGAATGTGGTTACATTGACTGTATTTTTTTGGTGTTCTCTTTTGCATATTTTGATGTTACATCCCAATTAGATTTATGATGGGTATGGATTAACGGAGGTAGGGAAGACATTCTACCTGAGACTTGGAGTTGGCATGACGTCGCTTATTTTTCTTTGTGAGAAGAATATGGTGTAAGGAGGTTGTTATTGTTCTTTCAAAACATTAATTCTTTTTGGGGAGTGTCATTGTGTTAGTTTGACTCTTCTTTTCACCACATCATACAAGAGATATGACAAGTTAATCTAAAATTTAAAATAGAAAAAAATATTGTTTGATTCTTATCAATGCAATAAGGCTTTCCAACATTTCCAAGGAATAATACGAATTGGTTGTAATATCCTCAATTATGGTGAAATTGAATTATACAAGACATGTATCAATAAGTAAATTCCCCAATGGTATGATTGATGAAATAATAAATCCACATTTGTTGCATGGTACAACCCATGTCCCTTATAGAGGCTCGTGTGACTATTTGCTTTGTGAATAGGAACATGGGAACAAGATAAAGAAACAAGAGGTTTTGGTGCATTGACTTTATGAATCATTGAATAAAAGAAATATGGGATAATATACAAGTTTCTAAAAGAAAATAAGATGATGGTGTTAAAAATAATTAATGGATAGTTATCTAGGCAAGATTTGCAACACAATGACATCAAAAAAGATTGTGTTGATCCAAATTTTAGTATACTTGAATATAATAAAGAAATTAGGAATATTCTAGAAATTAGTAGGAAAAGGGATTTTCTTATGATTATGAAAATTATTTTAAATAAATGTTTAGAAGGAACATGTTTTGTATAATATATTAAATAAATCCCCACACATGAGTATGCAATATGAAAATATTAATGAGTTCCTATAATGGAAATTATTTGATATTATATATTATTTGGTTAATTATACATATCCTTGGGAATTGTAAGTAATGGCCCTCACCTATTAGGGCCTTTCCTTAACTGGGGGATGTTGAAAAGTGACGTCGTTAAACTTGATATCAGAGCTCCAATTTTTTAAATAATATTTAATAGTTTATAATCTCAAGTAAACTGTAAAAATACGAGCGAATTATTAAGGAATTTTCTATCACGATGATGTCTAGAAGGGACCATAACCCGAGGGCTAGAAAAACATTCCTTTGCAACACTAGTCAATTTACAAGGACTCCCGATCATGTGCCTCCCATTTGGATAGAGTCAGAAGATTTTTTCCAAAGTAAAATACCCTTAGGTTTTCATTTCATATGAATTCATCCACTTCTCGTAATCTTACATAAAAAGCCCTAAAAGATACTTCCCTCCTCATTTCAGATTAGTGTTTTTGAGAAGAAGTAGGATTAAGGCATTTGTAACCAATTAATGTACATGGTATTTGGAAATAATGATAAATTAATGAAAAATGTTTTATGGTTTTCCATGCAAGGAAAAACTCTAGCTGATCTAGGGCTGGTTTGGGAAATTTCTTAGTGGGTCAAGGGAATCATAAAACCCATGATGTTGGGTGTAGGGTGTTTAGTCCCTAATCCTAATCCAAAGCCTTAATCCTGGGAAATAGGAGTACAATTTGTAAAATGGTCACCCTACCCATATGAACCCTAATTAGGGTAAGAGTAAATTGAATTAAGAAAAATGTAAATGACTTTGGGTGACCCTATCTCCTATGCATGTGTGTATGTGGAGAAAGGTAATAAAGTAAATGGTTTTAAGAAACATAATAAAACTAAGAGTAAAGCATTATATAACATAACATGCTCGAACCCCCCTTTCCATCCCTGGAAGTTTGGATATGGAAAGAAAGTCATTGAGATGACTATGATGAAGCCCCTACAGGGGAAGGAGGCCCAAATCCACTATAGGAATAAAACCCCTTGAGAGGGTATGCCAGAGATTTAGTAGACAAGTGTAAATAAGTGAAATCACCTCTCTACTGAAAATGGTATTCAAAATCCAATGAATAGCAGCAGAAGTTAAATTTTTGAAATAAGGAGTACATCAAACTTTTCCAATAAGGGTGTACATGCTTTATACAAATAAAGGATCTAAGTAGAGGGAAACTCAACTACATCAATTTGTATCCAATTAAAATAACATAATAAATAGTCCATGATGTAAGGATAATCTCCTTTTCTTATTCTTAGGCTGGTTCACCATGCTCCTATTGCACATTCTAGTCCTTAACCTTGGTGGTTGGGATCACCCATCAAGAGGAGATAAAAATATGTTTCAAATAAAGGAATAAGGACAAACATAAAGTAAAGTATTGCATGATAATAAGAGGGTGAAAAGTGTGAGGCAAGTCAATAAATAAGAATTCTGCCGAATCAAATAATAATAAAGTTTACATGCATGATTTAATATGACTACATTAATTTGATATAGGGTTGAGGCACCTACCTAACCTCAATCTTTGGGTGAGGGAGAATTAACACATTCCCAAGCACCGAAATATACATAAAATGGGGAAAATTATCATGTTCCCCTGGGCGAATTTACACATGCCCACTATGGATGGTTTGTACTCATGTACACTACATTAGTTAATTAGTCATTTACATCATCTTGATATATTAATTTAATGGCAGATTGAAGAAATTGAAAACTTTGCAAGTGGGGTCCAAGACCCAAGAATAACTGAAATAAAGTTTCCACAAGAAGGCAATAAAGAGAATAAAGGCTATGACAATGCCTCATTGGAAATATTAGGGTTGGATATCAAAATGCCCAATTTAGGGTTTAGAATGCACATGCAGAAAAGGATTGCACATACCTCTTTTCACACATAAAGGTTAACTTGAAAAGTATATTTTGGTCCACAAAGTCAACTTTTCATTCTAGAAACACATAATGTTTGTTAGCCAAGTCAAAGTGAACATATTCATTCCTGTTATATTTTTATATTATTCTTACCCAAGTTCGATTACCTAGTATAATGTTAGGGTTTATGATTGTAATCTTTTTTGTGAGAATATATTATGTTGTATATATTTATATTAGTTCTAATTACTCATATTTAGTCACATAAGTCTATGTAACCTATATATATGTTGATAATAATATATATTCTTAGGTTTAATGATGCCATTCTCTTCTCTATAATGTGAATCTGTATTATTCCTAACATCATGCTTACCGTGTATATTGATGTAAGTATATTCCACATGAATATCTATTAGGTTCACTAATATACACATGCTTTGATCCAACTAACATGTCATCTAGATATATGTTTGTGAAAGTATATTACTTTACACATTATTATCTTTTTCACCATTTATTTCATAAGAAGATAATAAAGTTACATGCATTCCATAATTATATTTGTATTTATAATTACCATGTACTACATAAATATGTATTTGTGTATTTAGGGTTTTGTTGAAATAGGGATATCATAATTCATGATAATCTATGTGTAGTATTAAATGCAACTCATCTTATATATAATCTTTCATTATTAGTTGAGCCATGACATTCAAGATTATAATAAGGCAACATTCTCATCTTACATCCATCGTTCGATATGTAGTAACTCATGGATACATGTATAAACTAATAGGATGTATAGAAGTAAGTCAATAAGTTATAATAATGTGATCATATTTTACAAAATAACTCCTTAGTTATAGATCTATTATAGGGATCATGAATTAAGATTTAGATATCATCTTCAACCACACTCTTACATACACGTCCTATTATGACTATTTACTTTATATGGTTTAGTATATCAATATTAGGTTCATATTCATATGTATAATTGTATTTATATATATACCTATGGTTGACATGATTACAAGGTGCATGTATTAACATGTTTTACTTCCCATTGTCATCAAAAGATAATTATTGAAAAATAGGGAAACAATTATTGAACTTAGTCAACAGAAACCAATGGATCTCTGATGATCCATTTGTGAGCATATCTAGGTTTCATCCCAAGATAATTCCACTGGATCTTCAGGTGGTGTCTAGCTACTAGATAACACAACGTCATGTGGTGTTGCATGTATATGAGTCAATGTTGTTGCAAGAGAGGATTAAACAACGTTGTTGTAAGGGTAGACTATGTTTCACTTGGTGGCTACAATGCTCTGCTGTCAGAGTGTGTTGGTGTTGAGGCTGCTCTGGATGTGTAGTTGTGTTGTAGGCATCAGGTCTGAAGCATTGATGGCAGCAAGATGTATAACATGTTATGAGGAGGTGAGGGAGTTGCAACATGGTGCTGCAGGTGGGGGTCGAGAGACATTGTTGCGCGTCGAGTCTGAAGGGGTAATGGTGTCACTGTGTCTTGGGGTTGCAGAGCCCATCAGCGGCAGTTAGATCTGTGAGCATCTTATCCATTCAAGATAAGGATGAAGGAAAGTTCCAACCATGGTGGTGTCATGGCAAGAACCACTTAGATGAGGCTCCTTCCAGTATCGAGTACCACCACCTAGTTGTTGGGTGGTATAGTGCCTAGTTGCACTAGCGGCACTGGGATGATGGAGACATTCAATGTGGTGCTTGCTCCTGATCAAAAATGTTGGAGACCTGACGAAGAAGAAAGGAGGAAGAAGAGGTGTAGGTGGTGTTTGTGGTGGAATCATCAGGCAGGGTGATGGGGAGTTGATGAATGCATATTCATCATGATTTTCAGTCGCCTCTCTGGGACCAATTCGATTCAATACTTTCAATTTCATCTCCTTAATATCACAAAATGCAAGATTTCTTAACTAATTCAATTATCAAGATTACAAACTAGATTTATATTGATTTTGTGCAGGTCTTGACTAGGTTCAACCATTGAATGGAATTAGCTCGAGATCCTCTCAACTTTGGTCTTGACCTATCAGTCTTGACCAAATAGTTTTCCCTAACAGTCTACCCATGCGGTTTTGACCTCTTGGTCTGAGACATTCACCTACACGGTCCTCCACTCACTACTCTACCTAAACTGTCATAGGGTCATTTGAGCCCATACGGTCTCAAGACCGCTTGAGCCCAAATGGTCTCAAGAACGTATGTCACTTAATGGTCTCAAAACCATTTGGACCAAGGAACAATTGGATGTTGAAGACCGTTTGGAGGCCATCGATCCTCAAGACCATTTGGCACCATACGGTTTCAAGACGATTTGGCTCCATACGGTCTGAAGACTGATAGGCCAGTCACTCGTAAGACTGTTTGGGTGCCAAGACTATTTGATAAGCGAGACCATGCAAGCCCCATCGGTCCTCAAGACCGTTTGGATCCCATCGGTCTTCAAGACCATTTGCATCTCTAGACCGTTTGGAAGCAAGACCGGTTGGGGTGCAAAACCGATCAGATACATGACCGATAGAGCAAAGAACTCAAGACCGTATGGTCAGTCCAAATGGTCTGCAAGACTGTTTGGTCAGTCCAATCAGTCTCCAAAACCGTTCAGTGCAGACTGATTGCCCTAGACCGTTTGGATCTATTTGGTCTTCAAGACCCTTTGGACAGAGACTCGAGACTGATCAGAGGCCAAGACCGATAGTAGCCAAGACCATTTGTATGTCAAATGGTCTCCAAAACCATTTGCTTCAGACCATTCAAGCAAACCGTTTGTTCCAAACCATTTGGAGAAAACTCACAGAAAAAATGTGAGGACCCCATCCAAGCCTATAAATAGGACCACAAGGGTCCCCATTTGAGCATCAATTCTAGGACGCCGAAAGGCTGCTTGAGCAAAGGATCAGTCTCCCTTCCACACCACCGCCACTCCACCATCTTCACACCATTATCAAGCCGCCCACACCTCCTCTTACTGCGAGCAAGGAGGCTGAGAAGAGAAAGAAGGTGGAGAAGAAGGTACGCCCAGCCTGCCTTGGTGGTTCTTCCTCCTCGTCCAGATCTGCCCCGACATGACGTAGAAGACTGCATCATCTTCACCGAGCTGCGACTACCTTCTGCATCATGCTCATGGTGGAATCTTCCTTCTCTCTTATTTTTCTTTTTTCTTGTATCATGAGCGAGTAGTTCCCTTTCGCAGGGATGTGGGGACTAGCCTCTCTGCCCATGCTTTCATGTCTTTTCATTTAACATTCCAATGCAATGTATATAACTTTTCATTTCGTTGTTAATCGATAACGTTTGTAGTTTGATTACCTGCTTGCTTTCATCTTGTTCTTCCCTATGTTGTGAGAACTTCTATATGTATGGTAGAATGTTGATTAATGAGGTAGACTCCCAAAATAGAAATAGAATGGGATTATTGAGGTAGTAAGTGTATGATCTGTGAGGGGACAAACCATCTAGCCTTCGATAATGCTTCTGTGTGCCTACTCGCAAGGGGGGCCCGCAACATCAATTGGATTTTGTATCTTCTTTTTTTATCGTTGATGTTTGCTTGCAGATTAATTACCTACATGCTTGTTGGTTAGCACAATTGACTCCTTGACGAGACATCTGATACGGTTCCTTGAGGTCGCAAGTGTGTGATCCGTGAGGGGATGAGCCATCTAGCCTTCAGTGACGCTTCTGTGTGCCTACACACAAGGGGGCCCTCAGCCTCATTTGGATGTTTTATCTTCGGAGCCGTAAGTGAGTGATCCAGAGGGTGACAAGAAATCTGATGCCTATGGTGACACTTACATGAGCCTATCCTCGCGGAGGGTTTACAACAACTCCATTTGGATAGTTAGATTCTTACCTAGATGTTATATGTTTGGATGTTTTTGCATGCGCAGTGGTGGTGAAACCCGAGACCATCCCAGTGATTCCATATCATTAATCTAGATCCAACTTTAATTCTGCTCTTTTACTTTCTTCCAATTAGTTTAATCTACTACAAACCAATCAATCATTCTAAATATTAGTCTTACTTGTGCTAGATTTGACTGTCAAAGATTCTTAAAAACGTTGTCTCTTGGGATTTGATCCTTAACTATATTGTGATAAGACTCGTCCTCTTGCAGGTGCTATTATTGCACGAGGTTTTGGTAAAATCTCGGGGATTTCAACCTCAAGTGAGTTTGTTAGTGTGATAATATTCCACGTCAAATTTTGACACCATTGTCGGGGACAACATAATCGGTTAGTCAAATCCAGTTCTTTTAAGGCTAATCTAGGATTTTGTTTTTCTTTTGATACAATCAATCATCTACTTGAATTTCACTCCACTCCATCAATCTTACTTTGGATCTTTTCATTTCAAGTACCCCCAAGACTAGTTCATGTACTGTTTAAACAATCTCAGACTCTCTACTAGTTTTGATCTGGAGATTGATAGAACCTTTCACCGTCAGAATAGAGAGAATCAAGCAATAATGGCTGAAGAAGAGGAGATAGCCTAAAGGGTGGTTCAATCCATCAATGCACAAAGAGAGAGTCTCATGCAAGAAGTCAGAGCTACAGTTCAAAAAGAAATCCTAGCAGCACAAGTAGCAACACAAGAAGCAGAACTACAAAATGATCTTAGGGAGTTCTCAATCCCTAAAGCTATTGATGTTCATCACCCAGTCCAAACTCCTCCCATCCATGCTCCTAACTTTGAGATACGAGCACATTGGATTACCTTGCTTCAAAACAACCCATTTTATGTTAAACAAGGAGAAGATAGTCAAGAACATCTTCTGAGATTCATCGATCTATCTGCTATGAGGTAGCAAAATGGGGTGTCTGATGATGCTATTCGACTCCGACTCTTTAAGTATTCACTTGCTGATAGAGCCATAAGTTGGTACAACTCCCTTCAATGTGAACCCATCTAGAAAAATTATATCCTCCTTCTCTCACTTATGAAATTAGGGGTCGTATAACAATGTTCACTCAAGCCCCTGGAGAAACCCTTGTTGAAGCTTGGTAAAGATATAAGGAACTTCTATGCAAGTGTCCACACCATGGCATTCCCAAGAATGAACTCATCGAGATCTTCTATAGGGGTGTGGACGGTGATATCAAGAGATTCTTAGACTCCTCATTCGGAGGAAACTTCATGCGTCAAAGTTATCATAGCGCATGGAGGGTTGTCACCCTTGGAGCTGAAAATCAAGCTAATTGGGGTAGATCTGTAGGCAAGGGAGTGTTGGAAGTAGCTATGGCTAAAGTTATTCCTGAATACAAGTTGATCGTTGAAACCCTCAAACTACTAGTTTCCAAGAAAGACCATATTGAATCATCCCTTGCTACTTATGGAAGAGGACGTTCACCCCCTCAACAACAAGAACAGATCAAGTCATCTTCACTGTTCTGTGAAGCATGCAAAAGTACCGATCATTCCACTTTAGCATTCAATGTTCTTTATGATGTTGTTCTAAGCAACACAGGTGGACAAGGGGATAATAGTCAATTGGAAAATCTTAATGTTGTCAACACCATTCCTGGTCAAGGATACTACAATCCAAATCAGAATAGGAACCATCCTGGTTTTCAATATAGAAATCCTTTAGGAGCTGAAAACTCGTGACAACTTGGTTTGACTAATCAAAAAAGAGGCCTACAAGGATTTTAGTATAACCAACAACAAAACTTTTGAAATCAAGGGAACTTTAGGGGAAACTTTTAGAATAGGAACTTCAACAATTATCAGACCAATTCTCAATTTTAGAATCCCAACCAAGTCCCTTACTAAAACCAACAACAAGGGCAAAAAGCTTGCCCCAACTCTCCTGATGACAAGCTATCAACCATTGAAAAGATGTTACAATCACAAAAAACATTGATAGCTAGCCAATAGACAATGATAACTAACCAGCAAGCCCATCATAAGGCTAGTGAATCTCAACTAGCACAACTGGCAGTTAGTATGAAGCCACCTGCTAGAGCCTTTCTTGGCCAACCAGAAAACAATCCTAAGCACCCAGAACAACTGAAGGCGGTCACCAGCAGGTCAGGAAAAGACTATTCTGATCCTTCTGTCAAGACACTGGTGGTTGTTACAGATGAGGACAAACATGTGATCATCCAACTCAACAACACATGAGTCTCAACTGAAAGAACCAATGATTGCTGATAAAACAGCTGAGCAAAGGTATGAAGAAACTGAAACACTAGAGCCAGAGGTACCAGTATACAAGCCTCATCCACCTTTCCCAGCTCGTTTGAAGCAAACCAAACTCGACACTCATTTCAATAAGTTCAAGGAAGATATGAAAAAGCTCCATGTGGATATACCCTTCCTAGATGCGCTGGCTGAAATACCAGCCTGGACAAAATATCTGAAATCACTTCTGATAAGCAAATACATAACTGAAGATCACGAGACAGTCAAGTTGGCGACGACAACTTCAGATATCATCATGAGTAAGATGCCCAAGAAGCAGAAAGATCCAAAATCTTTTGGGATTTCCTGCCATATCAGTGATTCTTCATGTAAAAAGGGATTGGAATATCTTGGTGCTAGCATTTCCATCATGCCACTTAGCCTTTGCAAGAGGCTAGGGTTTGCCAAACTCCTCCCAACTGGAATGACCATACAACTTGAAGATAACACTATGACTCTACCTTAAGGAATCATATAGGATGTCCCTCTCAAGGTTGGAAAATATTCCTATGTTCTGTGTGACTTTGTCACCATGGACATAAAGGAAGACACTAGATACCCTCTCATATTTGGATGTCCATTCCTCGCCACCGCAAGAGCTCTAATCAACGTTGAAGGAGGAACTTTGTTACTCCAATTCGGTAAAGAAACTCTCAAATTCAAGGTTTTTGAAAGCATGCAAAGACCGAGCATGCAAGAGGAAGTATACTTGATTGAGTGTGTAGAGCAGATGTCACTCCTCATGTAGGAATATTATGAACAAGAAGATCCTTTAGGGATGGCCCTTACTAATCTGAATGTAGAAAGTTCATATGACGAACAAGTGAAAAGTTGTGTTTTCCACCTTGATGCTGCTAAAGAAGATCCTGAAGCCAAGGTTGAGGAATTCAAAGTAGTGGATGTTACTATAGAAGCATGTGAAAAACCACAAGCTCCTGAAATGAAGCCCCTACTGGAAGGATTGAAATGTGTGTTTCTAGATGAACTCAAGATCTGCCATGTCATCATAAATTTAGATCTAACGGAGGAACAAGAAGACAAACTTTTGAAAGAATTGAAGGAAAGAAGAAAAGAAATTGGCTACAAGATGAGCGATCTCACTGGGTTAGTCAAGCGTTGTGCATGCACAAAATCTCCATGATGGAAGATCACAATCCAACTATTGAATATCAATGCAAATTGAATCCAAATATGAAGGAAGTAGTCCGTCGTGAAGTTATTAAAATGCTCACTGCTGGGATAATCTATCTGATATCATATTCACCATGGGTGAGCCTCGTGCATGTAGTCCCAAAGAAAGGTGGAACTACTGTAATACAAAATGAAAACAATGTAATCATCCCCACTTGAATGATTAAAGGGTGGAGGATGTGCATTGATTACAGGAAGTTAAACAAGGCAACTCGAAAAGATCATTCCCAATGCCTTTTCTTGATCAAGTATTAGAATAGTTGGCTCATCAAGAATATTTGTTTTATCTCGATGGTTACTCTGGATTCTATCAAATACCCATACATCCAGATGACCAAGAGAAAACTGCTTTCACCTGCCCATTTAGAACATACACATTTAGAAGAATGTCATTCGACCTCTATAATGCACCTACAACCTTCCAACGTTGCATGGATGCCATATTCACTAGTCTCACTGAAACAATTATGGAAGTTTTTATGGATGATTTTTCTGTATATGGAGATTCATTCGACTCCTGCCTAAAACACCTCTCCCTTGTCCTCAAACGGTGTGAAGAAGCACATCTTGTGTTAAATTGGTAGAAGTGTCACTTTATGGTAAAGGAAGGCATTGTCCTCGGCCATAGGGTCAATAGTCGAGGAATTGAAGTAGACAAGGCCAAGATCGAAATAATTTCCAAGATCTCTATTCCTATGAATGTAATGGAGGTTCACACATTCCTAGGTCATGCGGGCTTTTACTGACGGTTTATAAAGGATATCTCAAAGATAACCAAGTCGATGACAAATCTGCTACTAAAGGATGTTGAGTTCAATTTTGACGAGGGATGTGTTAAAAGTTTCAACCATCTAAAGCATGCTCTTACAACAACACCCATCATCAAAGCCCCTGATTGGGATCATCCTTATGAAATTATGTGTGATGCCAGTGATTATGTTGTCGGTGCTGTCTTGGGCCAAAGTATAGAAAAAAACATCATGTCATCTACTATGCATCGAAAACCCTCGATGAAGCTCATAGGAATTATGTAACTACTGAGAAAGAATTTCTTGCTGTCATGTATGCCTTTGACAAGTTCTGATCCTACCTCATTGGTTCAAAAGTCATTGTCTACACGGATCATGCCGCTATCCGTTACCTCCTGGAAAAGAAAGATGATAAACCCAGGTTAATTAGATGGATTCTCCTATTACAAGAGTTTTATTTGGATATAAGAGACAAGAAAGGTACAGAGAATGTCGTGGCAGACCACCTCAGTCGTATCCACGCCCTAGAAATCGAGAAGATCCCCATCAATGATTCTCTTCTAGACGACCACCTTATGAAAGTCTCAGGGGCTATCTCTTGGTATGCAGACTATGTGCACTACCTGGCTGCGGGTGTCATCCACCCTGAATACACCGAAAATGCACTAAGGAAATTTATGCATGAGGTTAAACAGTATTACTGGGATGAGTCATACCTTTTCAAACTTTGTGCTGATGGCCTATACAGACGATGTATCGCTGAAGATGAAGCTCAACTTATTTTGGAGCAATGTCACTTAGGCCCAGTTGGAGGCCATATGAGCCCTAAGAAAACTTCCTTGAAAGTTTTGCAATGTAGATTCTTTTGACCAACCATATCCAAAGATTCCTACAACTTTGTTTTATCATGTAACAAGTGCCAGAGAATGGGTAACATAACCAAAAGAGATGAGATGCCACTTAATTTGTGGCAAGAAGTCGAGATATTTGATGTTTGGGGTGTGGACTACATGGGTCCATTCCCATCTTCTCATGGATTTTCATACATCCTAGTGGTGGTAGATTATGTCTGAAAATGGGTTGAAGCCATATCGACCGTCACTAGTTATTCCAAACCCGTCATCAAGATGTTTAAAGATATTATCTTCCCCCAATTCGGAGTCCCACGCACTGTGATTTCTGACGGAGGTTCTCATTTCCTGGAAAGAAGCTTTGAAGCATTGCTGAGGAAATATGGTATAACTCACAATGTAGCCTCACCCTACCATCCAGAAACTAGTGGACAGGTAGAGGTTTCTAACCGTCAACTCAAGGCTATTTTGGAAAAGACTGCAGGCCACAATCGAAAAGATTGGTCAGGTAAAATCAATGATGCCTTATGGGCCTACTGAACTGCTTTTAAAAATCTCCTTGGGACTACACCTTTTCAACTAATCTATGGAAATTCATGCCACCTACCAGTAGAATTGGAACACAAGGCTTGGTGGGAAATAAATCAACTGAATTTTGATATAAAAGAAGCAGGCCAGGCCAGGATTCTGCAACTCCAGGAGATGGAAGAACTTTGAATGACAGCTTATGAGAATGCCAGAATCTATAAAGAACGCACAAAGTTGTGGCATGATGGTCATTGGAAGAGGAAGGACATTCAAGTGGGAGACCAAGTCCTGCTGATCAACTCAAAACTGAGGCTATTCCCAAGGAAACTCTGTTATCGATGGACTGGACCATACATTGTCAAGAGCATCTACCCGCATGGTGCTTTTGTTTTATGGAGTGAAAAGTAAGGAGATGTTGTGGCCAATGGCCAACATTTGAAAAGATATTTCACCTCAGCTGACATAGGCATCAATGCATCAATAGAACTCTCCAAACCAGATTACATCCACCATAAAAGTTGAAGAAACAAAGTCGAGCCAGCGATGTAAAACAAAGGCACTTGTCGGGAGGCAACCCGATCAATAAATTCGTATTTAGTTTCAATTTTGAATTAGAAATTTTTCTTAATTTTGTTTTTACTTTTTATATAATTTTTCACCGAATAAAAATTGCATTGCAAGATGCTATCTTGAGTTCTGATTGGTCTTTATTTTTTAGTTTTTCAGATGGAGGATGCACACCGATTGGAACGCAACCACATTTGATGGTCCAAATGGCATGGACTTTCCCCTCCATCTCGGATTTAGAGTTTGCTCGAGACAAGCAAATTTCTATGTTTGGGGTGGAGGGTGGGTGGTACATATCTTACTTTCCACCTTCACCCATCTAATGCAGACCAAAATTTTCAAAATTTCCAAATTTCCAAAATTTTGAAAATTTTTAAAGTTTTCCAAAGAAATTTGAACAGATACTAGATGAAGTTTTTACACTTTTCATTTCAATCTCTATGCATTTTGAATCATTATACCCTCCTTATTCAAAGTAGATCCTCAAAAGGACCTTCTTATGAAAACCAGCCTTTTGATTGAAATCATCTTGTGAAGCTTATGAATCCTAACATAATGATCTTATGCAAAAATGGCAAGTGTCTGTCGAACTGATAGGGATAAAACACATCGTGCTTCCTAAGTGACTAGTGGAAAAACAACATGGAATCCCCACCAGATCCTCATCAAGTCATTATTTGAGAAGAGTACGATAAAGAGAACAACCTAGTGCACGGAATTGTAAATCAAGTAGCATTCTGATCTGAACTCTCTTCTACACATCTTCTATCATCTTCGTACCCCTCCATCCATCAGAAAGAAACAAAAATAGCCAAAATAATGCCAAACCCTAAGTTTGGTGTGGCACACCACTTCCCTAAGTTTGGGGTCCCATGTGAGAAGGATGAGAGGAAAGGAAGGAACAACAGAGGAGATGAAATAGGGGGCAGACAGGAGAAAGGAAAGAGACAATGGGGTGTCACCCATTTCGGGAGAGGGGAAATGCAATGTCTCATTAGAGATGGAGAGGAGAGAAATGCAGTGTTGTGTTACGTTTTTCGGGGAGAATGTGTTTAGGAAAATTCTTGAATGCTTATTCAAATACCACATTTAAAACCTAAGGTAATAGGATTTTAAATACCCATTCAATTGGGAAATCAATAAATATCTAATTTTAAGCAATTTAAAGGACAAGTTAATTAGGAGTCAAGGAGGTTTCCTTTTTTCACATGCATTAGGCATTTACATATGCTAGAGTTGCATATTTATTTAATTAATTAAGAGGGTAAAGGAATTCCAATTGTCTTGAAAATAAATGGGTTTGCTAGTTAATGTGTGAGGAGTTTAACTTTACATTAACTTCTCATTTTGAACACATTTTGTATATGATTGCATGCTAGGTACCCAATAAATATATTTAATACCTTTCTTAATAAATTTTAATATAAAGATTCTTATTTCTCATTTCTTATCCCAAAAAGCCATAAAATCTCTAAATTAATATAATCTAGTAATTATTTCTCATTAATGGTCATTGTCCATTATTAGACTCTAATTAACACATTAGTTAAGATATTTGTGCAAAAGCCCATTCACTATAATGAATGTGGGTAAATATAGTCACATCATTAAGTATTGATAAATTTCAACATTGAGGACAAAGAGGATAAAAAAAGATAGGAAGGTTTAGAAATAGGAGAAAATGGATATGAAGGAAATAAAATCTTGAAAATGGGTTAAATTAGAAATAAACCAAAGATTTAGTATGTTACAACAAGGGTTGTGAATTTATAATAAGAAATAAATAATTAGGTTGCATATAAATTAAAATATGAAACCCTCAATCCAACTTTAGGGTGGGTGTCCCGACTTGGGGTGGGTCAACCCAAGAGTGCATGAAGGACCTATGCGGGAGGTACAAACCTAAAAAATGTGGGGTTAGGTTGTGACTAGAGAGCCTAACCCCCTCCTTTAAGCAAAGAAGTAACCCTAGGTTAGGACCTTCGCTAGAAGGCTGACATGATAAATCAATTTAAAGATTGAGGTAACCCTGAATGTCACCTAAAGTGTGAAATATTGAGAATATAAAAAATGAAAGCACATCCATTCTTTGAACCTAAGTATGACATCTCTAAGGGATACAAGTAAAGTCACTAAGGAAGTGGATGAAAGTATGTGACCAAGTCAGGATAGGAAGATCACCAATAGTTCAAGATGAGATTGGAAGGCTGATATGAGAGAGATTCATAACTACAACTGGTGATCAAGTTAGGATGGGAAGATAACCAAGAGGCCAAGCTGGTAAAAGAAGGTTGATATAAGAGGAAGTCTTTGCAATAATGAGTGATCAAGTTGGGATAGGAGGGTCACCGATCAGACAAGTCAGGATAGGAAGGCCAATATTTTAGGAAAATATTGAAAAGACTATTGACCAATCCGACAAAGGAAGGCCACTAATAGGTCAAGTCGAGAAAAGAAGACTGCTATGAAATACCAAGCCTAGGAAGGGAAGGTCTTCATGAGCCCAATGAAGGGACATAAAGTGAAATATGTGTACCCCAAGAGATGAAGGAAATTCGGTCTATAGAATTTCATAAGGAAATAATGTGCTAAGGTTGTCATATCTAAATAAACCCTTGGGAAGGGTAGAGACCTAACTCAATACTAAGGTCAAGTAGGGTGGATTAGAGGTACATAAAACCAAAGAGATATGGAGGTGTATGTGCCCTGAGTGCATAAAACCATAGGGTTGGGAGGTAACAACTATGTTTGCCCAAGGCCAATGAATCATGAGATTGGCCACGTTAATGACTTCATGAGGTCTATGAGGTGAATGTGGGAGGCACTCCCTAGATGCATAATGATGAGATCACTACAAAAGTATGTGTCCCCCTAGAGACCTTGAGGAAATCACTAAGGCTAATGAGACACAAGGTTTAGCTATAAATGATACAAGAAGTCATGTAATAATGAAATCTTAAGAGGAATTGTGTACAAATTAAGAGAGAGAAAGGCACTTGACTTCATGAGATGTAAGACTAACATGGAATTAAAATGTATATAAGGTTTAGAGTCATGTTGTAAATGATTCAACCTAAAATACAAAGTTTTGAGGTGATGTGTGGATATACCATCTCTACTCTTGGAATAGGATGGACTTTGCTTTTGGGTTGTAGTCATATCATTATGAGTGAGAGAGATTGGGTAGACACATTATGCTTAAAATTGACATATGAGAATGAATACATTAAGATGATTTTTAATAACATAATCTAGGGTTTTAGGTGTTACCTCACCCTTATGAGGAAATAAATGAATAAAAGGTCGGGAACCTAAGTGAAGGGATAGTCACCAAGAGAAATTGAGATCACTAATAAAAATGTAATTATTAAGACATGGTATCATGTAAATACCAAGAGTGTGGATATATTGTGACTGGAATTTAGGTACCAATAGTGGTAATAATGTGAGGAATTTGCATATCAATAAAAGATGAGAAAGATATATAAGTAGGGTTGCTAACACTAAGGTTAGAAACTAAGTTGAGTTATCATTCACGTTAACCTTACTAGGGTTGAGTTTTGGGTACCAAATTTCTTTTAAGGAGGAGCAAATGTAACATCATCAATTTTGTTGAAATTGAGTTATACAAGATGTGAATGATAACTAAATTCCCCAATGGTATAAATGATGGAACAATAAAGTCACCTTTTGATGAATGCATATTCATCTTAGTTTTTGTAAATATTATTGGCCCAATTTTGTACTGAATGCTAATATTCACCCTTTGAATATGCTCATAAACAATTTTACTCAGTTCCATATCATTATTTAGGGTTTTGATCAAATTCAGTCATCCCCATTGCAGGATTGAACATCACACTATTTGCGCCAGTATAGCAGGTGTAGGGGACGGTGGTCCGAAGACACTTTCAATAATTTGTACCCTTTTCCGATTGCCAGATCCTTCATTAGAATTCATCCTCATAAGTTAGAGGATTCATCAACGCAGACCAATTGACCCTCAGCAACAGCCCTCCCCCTCCCCGTGGGGTGGGTTTGATCCATGAAAGCCGCGATCGTGTCCAAGAAGAGAAGAATCGCGACTGCGACATACAACCACGACCGTGACCAAGAAGAACACATTAGTGACCGCAGACAAAGACGTGATCACCGCAAACTGCATGGGAGACCTCGACCTGAGGATCGTGACCGCGATCAATGCTAATCGAGACCGCAATCAGTCCTCCTTCACAACCTGACTTTGACCGCGATCGACACTACACTGTGACTGCGGCACACCAGTGCAACTGCAGAACACCATCGCGACCGTGGCTGAGCAAAGGAGGACCACAACCATGGTATACGACCTTGACAGCAACCAGTACCTCGACCACAGAACTAAGTCAGTGGAGTGTGCCTATAAATAGGCCACCCACCCATCTTGCCAAACCATCTCTTCTACAATGCCGAGAGGAAGCCGCTCTATGCCCAACCCTCAGGAAGATGATCTCCACCACCAAGAACTACCTCTGTGGAGTTCTTATCTCTCCTCCATCTCCACTCCATCCATATCTATCTTCTATCCACGAGAGTGATGGGACTTCAGATCTGTAGATCTACTCTATCATCAGCCATGTACCACTCCTTCTTCTATGAGCAAGAGCACGTGACGAGAAGGAAGGAGAGAGAAGATTTGCCTCAACTTCCTTAGTGTTCTTCCCCTCCTTGTTCTAAATTTTCCCCGACATCGTGTAGAAGTCTATTTCGCCACCGAGCTCCGGCCACCTTCTTCACCATGACCATGGTAGAATCTTCCCTCTCTCTTGTTTTTATTATTTCTTTCATGAGAAGTGAGTAGTCCTTTTTGTTGGGGTGTGGGGACTAGCCCCGCTGCCCATGCTTACATGTTCATTTTAAAACACTCCATGGCTTGTATATAACTTTTCATCTTGAGTTAATCGTTTGATGTGTTCTTGTGGATTGACAACCTGCCTGGCATGATCTATTGTAACCCTTTGTTGCGAGAACATCAATACTTAGGTTTATTAATATCGTAATAACTTTTGATTCAAAGTCTCTATTTAGTAGCAACCTAGTTAACATCAAATGTGTTCAATAGGTTCCTTGTGTTAAAATCAAACTAGTTCTTAAATAAGAACAAAGGTGTGGATAAATAAATAAACAACTCATATAAAGGTAAATTGTATGAAGAATATAAAGGCTTGATTGAAAATAAAACTATGGTTAACCCCTGCATGAGTCATTTGATTTGAAATAAAGGACACGTAATATATTATGTATAAGATGAAGCTAGTAGGGAAAATATTGATTTAGAATTTCAACTAGATAAAAGTAAAAGGATGATCAGAAAGTTTATATGGCATGGAACATAGAATCATACACAAGAGTGAGAAACAAGATCGTAAGAGATAAATAAAAGTAAATAATGACATAGGGAAGAGTAGCAAACAAGTAGCCAATGATAGAAAATAAAGAAGGGGCTGAAACATGAGGGAGTTATATAGATGATAAAAGAGAGAGATTGTGAGATGTGAGGAAATGTGAAATAGTCTAGTCTCCTTGATGATGAATAATATTAGAATTGTGTTAAGTGAATACTTGAAGATTGTAATTCTATGTCTCAAAATTAGCTTCTCTTCTGTATCCTCCTTAGTGAGTGTAACATGGGATGAAGTGATAAGGAAATAAATCCTAAATGATACACAACCATCATGAGAGACACATCTAGTGAATATACTAATGACACATAATATGAAGATGAAACCCTAGTAGGGTAGATCCAAAAAGTAATATATAAAAATGGTCAAATAAGAGAAAGAAAATTCAAGTGGTAAAGACAAGGAAGACTTTAGTAAACCTCAAGAGAGCTAAGGTTTTCTTATCAAAATAAGGGTGTCAAATCATGTCATAATAATAGCATGTTACTGATAAAGATCAAACCCTAGAATGTTTAGAGTTGCATTAATTCAAGGGATGTCACTAGTGATTTGACCTTGAATACTAGCGTCCCTATAAAACAACATCATGAGATTTGCGCAATGAGAAGTAAACTAGCACTGATAGCAATCCAGGGTTTAAAGGTAGCTAATCTAAAAGGTAGATAAACAATATGGAAATGATTTAGAGAAAAGGGTAAGAAGTAAATTTGAAATGTAACAAGTGTGTTTTGTACAAAAGGAGAAATATAATATGCGTAAAGTGTGATACGAACTAAATTCTTGCACTGATATCAAGAATGGTGAATAATCTATTCTTACCTTGTATGTTTAAACTTTAGGGATGTTTATTCAATATGATCAAAATGAGAAGGATAAGTAATGAGAAGTAAGTAGTAATGAATGGGGAGAGAAATAAGAGAAAACAATTGTTTTCAGTAATATGTGAATTTGTTTTTAGAAGTGTGATTGGTTGAAGGTATATTAAGGGATGTAAATTGGTTTTACGTATGATTTCAGTTGTACAATTGTTTTTGAATTTAGTCTTCAAACTCATGAATTCTTTGCTATTTGAGTAACATCAGCACAAAATTCAAAACAAAATGGTGAACTCACTTTTGTGACTTAGAGTTAATATAGAATAATAGTACGTATTGATCCATATGAATTGAGATAGTTGGATTAGATTATCAATGTTGAGGTAACACCTCAAGAGTATAAAAATATTGAAAATGGTTGTTTCTCTTTCTCTTTCCTATGATTGATTGTGGCATGGAGAATTCTTTTATTATCATCGAGAAGGCTTGCTTAAAAATATGATGTGATAAGAAGAGGAACAAATTGCTTAATGTTGAAAATAAAATTCTAGATCGTAGGATTCAAAAGCTTAAAAAGAGAGAGATACCCCTAGTATAGGTTCTTTAGAGGAATCATGTATAGAAGAAGCTACTTGGGAAGAAGAATCAGAGGTGTTTAACAATTATTCTTTCCTCTTTTAGAAATTTTGAGACAAAAGTTTTATTAGAGGGGGAGAATTGTTACAACTCGTTCCTAGATTTGTTGGTAATCCTAGAGATTTAAAATAATCTTAATGCTTATCATGTTTCTGTTAGTAATATTTTATCTTGTGCTTTATATTAACTTTGGTAACCTTAAATACTTATTTTGGCAACTCATAATCATGTCTTAAGCATACTATAAAGATCTGAGTTGGGAGTTAGTATAGCATTAACCCATACATGTATGCAAGAAGAGAGTTAATAACATTGGAGAAAATAATTAATATATAATTTTTCCATTGAGAATATTATAAAAATAATAATGTTGTGTTATAGAAGATTCAATTAGGAGTCCAACAAAAAAGTATGAACCAAATTAGAGTTAAAATGAGAGTTATGTACTTTTTAGTAAACATGTATAGAGTGTTGCGACCGTGATGTTGGGTCATGTGCCACAACTGTGGCATTGTGTTGTGTACCATTACCGTGACTCTATTTGATGTGTCATGACCTTGATTCTAGTGGCATGACCATGATGCTGCATCGTGTGTTGTGACCGTGACGCTGTGTCGCGACCATGATAGATGCCGCCCAGGACATCCAATCATAAAATGATCATATCTAGGGCTATACTTATCTATTTTTAATGAAAAAAGGTGTGTTGGAACTGTGATATAATCCCCTATCATCTTAGACTCTTTTCTTAATGAGAGAGTGACCTAGAAGGAAATTTATGGGGCATTTTTTGGGGAAGAATGTGAAGAACGATGGAAATCAAAGGGGGTTTCCATAGATTTGACTTGGTAAGTAGTTTAGCCGTGATTCTTCCTTCTTTGCATTTCCCCTGGTTCGGAATCCTTGATCCATCAAATTTAAGGTTTGGTTTAATCTATGACCTTCATCTTCTACCTACAGCAGACCTTGTTTAGGGTTGAAAGGAAGAAGAAACTGCTGATTTTACTAGGATCTTGATATGGATTTAAGATTTAAGAGATGGGCTGCATTTTTAAGGTGTTTCACACCTTAGGTTGAGTGGGTAATTCCTTTAAACTCTATATTGCATGAAAAGTAAGTTGAATCATCAATATTTTTTTATTTCTTAGTATGCGAGTACAAACCCTAAATGGTCTTTTTGATCTAGCTTTTGCAAGTTGATATGAAATGGATTATTAATTTCTTGTGATGAATTTCAGAATATGAAATTATATTAGCAATGGGTGCAATCGATCTAAATGATAATTCTTAAAGTATTTGCAGAGGTTATAAAAGTAAACTGAAATTTAGGGATTTTGGCTATGACTGAAATTGTTGTATAATTGAATAAAGAAGTTTGCCTAGTTGAATCTCCTTGATTACAAATGATTGTTTTATTTGTATGCATATTACATATATGTCAGATAAGATCTTAGATTTCATTCGATGATATCAATGTTTGCTTGATATATTAGTAAGGATGGTGAAACCTTAAATGAATGGAAAGTTGGAGGTTTGAAAATAGATATCTTGATTCAAAGTTATTCTTGATGTATAATGTTTTAGTAAATGGTGTGGAAACCCTAGTTCAGTTCATTACAGGGTTTCATATATATATTCGATTATATGTGAACTACTGAGAGCAATCCTTATTGAATGATGTTATCATGTATTCAATCATTATGCGAGTTATGGGATAAATGAATGAAGTAAATGAAACCCTAAGGATTGGGTGTTCAGTGAATCAAGTATTTTGATATTAGTGTTTCTTAGTATGAGATGTGGTTACTTAACAGTTCAGTTTTGGTAAATGTTATCAGATGGTTTATGAAATGAATGATTTACAAAGTTGAACTAAGATATGTTGATGTGATGATTGAATTGTGAATTTGAAGAGTGAGTTATACATTTAGATGCCCTGAACATTGTAGAATCCTCATAGGATGAGGCCTGCACTGTGGGGAGGAAATAGTTTCCTGATTGGACATAGTCCACATCAAGGTAAGTCGGAGCACACCAGTAGGGTGTGGGGGTCTTGACCAGTAGGGCAGACTCCTTACAGTTGGGTGGTACCCAACACCTACCGGGATGCTGGTGGTACCTGTGTTACATGTTGTATTGATTAGTGGTCAGTTGGTCAACTGATGCGCAATAAGCCTGAGGGCTTTGACTCATTGCCTGAGTACCCAGGTTGAGTGGTGGAGTCTAGGATCTATGGCTGCTCCTATCAGCCATCGAGACATAGACGTGTAGAGCCCCACCATAGATGGGGTCTTACTCAAGAGACAGACTTAGGAACATGAGCTTGCTTCTAAGCCTTGTATAGTGAGATCGTAGCTTGCTCTGATTCTTTCACATGTTTTGGTACACCTCATGTGGATTCAGGACATAATAAGATGAATGAGGTGTTAAACAAGTGTGCACAATTATTCAATTATTCTTTGTATGTTTTTGAATTATTAGTTCTCTTTATGATCAATCAAGCATGTTCATATATTGATTCATTCTTGTAGATGCCTAGAGTATTGAGCCATATTTATGTTTGTGAATGACTAGTCTCTTTAAATCTTACTATTGTTATAATTGATATCAGTTACTCATCAATATATCTACAATTATGTAAGTGTTTTAAAATATTTCTTTGAAGTACTTATTCACTGAGCGAGTAGGCTCACCCCTCTACTCACAATTTTTAGGGAGACCATGTGGACTTGAATAAGGTCAATGCATCAGAGTAGATCTACCACATGAGTTAAGTATGAGATCAATTAAGTTCATTCGGTCCCTATCACTCTAAGTCCTTGTAGAGTAATGAGAGAGTTCTTAATGATGTTGTGTAACTTTGATTCCTTAATAATAAAGTATGTATCTGAGTATCATGTCATATGTACATGGAAGTGTGAGAAACAAAATGAATATATGGTGTGTATCATTAATATTGAGATCATATTAGAGTGATCAATGTTTTATTCTCTTGTAAAGTTTGTTTATGTGATTGAATGAAAGGAAACAAAGAGTTTGAAATAAAAAAGATGGGAGTGAACTTTGTATTAAGTATAATCCTCAAACTTATGCCCTAATCTCATGATTAGTGGTAATCATGGGATGCGGGTGTAACAATGGTGGAGCAGGAGATAGAGAAATAGTTGAGGTGTCTCCACAAGGACAATGGAGGAGAGTACACCTCTAGGGAGTTCTAGTATATCTGCATGCAACACAGAATACAACATGAAAGGGCACATCTTGACAGACAACAACACAATGATACAACTGAGAGGATGGACTATACAATCGTGGAGAAAGTTAGATGCATGTTGAAGATTGTAAAGTTGCCAAAGACATTCTGGGGTGAGAATATGTATACTTCTTGCTATCTGATTAGTCGATCACCATCATTTTCTTTTGGTTTGATATACCTGAGAAGGTATGGATAGGCAAGGATGCATCTTATGCTCGTATACGAGTATTTTGGTGCAAGGATTATGCACATGTTCTAAAGGAAAAGAGGAAAAATTTGGATGATAAAGTTGTATCATGTATCTTTCTTGTCTATGGAGATCAACATTTTGGCTACAGGTTATGCACTGTGAAAAAGACCATGAGCAGACTCAAAGATGTTGTAACATACCAAAACTTGGGTTTATTTGCAATTTTACCCCTCATCAAGCTTTTCTTTTCCTTTATATCCTTTTGGGCCTTTTTCCTAAATATACCTATCTTTTCTATCAATTCTGTCTTCAATGTTGAAATTGAGTAATATTTCATGATTTGGATTAATTTGATTCATATTTTTACCAACATATAGGCTTATACACAAATACCTCAATTGGTGTTTTGATTAGAGTCTAAAATGCAAATGATCACTAATGAGAGATAATCAATATATTATATTAATATAGAGTTTTTATGGCCTTTTGGGACAAGGAATAATAGATAGTGTAATATTGAGTTAGATATGAGAGTAATGATCCTCTTTTCTTTCTCTCTCCTCTAATGTGGCAATAAAACATGAAAAGGGAATAATGTGGTGAGATATGACTCTTGAAATTATTATATATTGTCTATCTCAAAATTACACTCGAGGATTTAATTAGAAAGTCTTTTCATATTAACTCACCCTATTTATACATTAATATATACATTAATGGACAATATTAGAATTATGGTCCAAAACAAGTGCAAAACCAAAATACAAATGTATAGAATTATTATAGATATTAATATTAGCCTGTGGTCAAAATTTGAGATAATTTGGACAATGTTTGATCCTCTGAATGAATTAAACAACATTTGATTATAGTTCGACTATGGTTTGATTGTTATTTCATTGATATGTAACACTTAAGCTATAGTTCCAGTTTAATCAGCTTTATATGTTACATTTTCTTCATATCCATCTCATGCACACCATCGGATGGCATGCGTTCTATGATCACTATTTAACATCCTTTACAAACCAATCCAATGACTCATATGTCATCTTATACCCATATGGCTCCTTGATACCTCTCTCTCTCATCTATCAACAATTTCACTTACTTTCTTCACCAATGACTTTGCCTCATCTTCCTAATATGGTCAAGCATTTACTCACCTTTTCCCATGAATGATGGATGAAACCCCAATCTAGGGCTGGCTGGTCTTGCAACCCCCGAGTTGTACACGGCGGCCCGTGCTATTTTACACCTATAAAACCGATATAAGACAACCCTTAGTAACCGCACAATGCTCTTCCACAACCAACTTCACCATCCATGGTCTGAAGCTCCAACACTTACTCAACCTGCATCTTCGACGACACCAAGCTCGCCTCAGCCCCTAGTGCTTCCTTCAATGTGATTGCCAGTGCGGTGAGCATCCTCAAACCCCGAGTTCCATTTTTTTATGCATGTTTTGTCAGAAGATGCCCAGTCCCTTGACCCTATAAGCCTCAGTTGAGTACCTTGTTGACACTCATCTCCAGAGAAAAACAATGACTCCTTGGCCACAGAAACTTCACTCCAGGTTCATGAGACCTCAAGGAGTGATTTCCTATATGTGTTTTCTTGTTTCCCCAACTCTATCATGGTTTCCACTCCTTGAGTTTTCCCTACTTTTGGAAAGCATGGCATAATTCTTAGCTCATTGAAGTTGATAAGCAATGCCTTGTTCCACATGACCTGGAGTAGGGAAGCCAATGTAGGCCTCAGTTCCTCAAGAACGGCCACCCTTCTCCCATGTTGGCAGAAGTCTAGATCTCCTAGATGTCTGTTTGAGTGTCATGGTGTGAGGAAAAGAAGCTAGGTAATAAAATCCCTTTACTTCACAAGCTATGCTAATTTGTTGATTTTAGGGGCAAGAGTATTTTTGGGATTTCACGCACCCTTTTTAATATATCAAATGCAAGCTTTGTTTTGTGTCTAACTGACATCTTCCCCCACATATGTGATTTATATGTAACCACGATTAAGCTTCTTTAGTCAATTCACTGTTAATTTACATCGTATTTATCTACAACTAAAATTAGTGTCACACCTATAGTTTCATGCTCTCATATTGGTTAGTTTTTGGAAATTCATAATAAATCAATACTTTATTAGAAATATATATAAATAGTCATTGGAAAGAATTTTTTTAGTAGAATCTGATTTTAGGGTTTTCAAGTCATGTTTTTCATCTATGTTTCAATGTTTATTATAGACAATATTTCATTTATATACAAGCCCTAAAATTGATAACTAATTCATTTTAACTCCAAATTGGTTAATCAAATATGTTTTATTAATTAGAAAAATATAATTGATTAACTGGCCCAAGTTTTGAGTCCTAAATCTATGGTTTTATTAGAAAGTTCAAAATGAGGGTTTCTTACTCTTTATTCTTTATACACCCTAATATATGTGTATAAATTTGAATCTAGGATAAAGTTTTCTTAGATACAAGCTAGTTGGTGAAAGTGATGACTAGGACTGTAAAATAAGGTATATTTCTTATGTCCATATGTGAGAATGTGCATTCCTTTACCCTTCTATTTGGCATTTTATAATTCAACACTAATATTTCTAATGAGTCGTATGCTTAGCCTTTGATCTTTCCATTGTCTTATTTTGGCACATTTTCTGCTATTATTTCTTGGTCTTTGACCACTTTGTAATATTTCATTTATTTAATCTGCCATATGATTCTTTTTATAGCATGATGTCTTATTGACTATATAGCTAATGTAGTGTACTCATGTACAACCACCCATAGTTGGGTATGTGTTATTTCTCCCAGGAGAATTTGCTTACTCTCCCCACTTTTATATATATATTAGGTGTTTGGGAATGTGTTACTCTCCCTCACCTATTGTTTGACGTTAGGTAGGTGCCTCAACCTTACTTTGGTTATTGTAGTCATGTTAATATTCACACATTCAACTTGACTATTGTTTATCATGGCAGACTTCTTATATATTACTTGCCTCATACTTTTTATCCTCTTATTTTAGTAAATATTTACCATGCTATATTTTGGTTTATAATTGTTCTTATTCATTTAATTGATGCATAATTTATTTCTCCTTTTGTTGGGTGATACCAACCAATCAGGTTTATGATCAGAGTGCACAGTAGGAGCATGGTGGACCAGCCTAGGATTAGGGAGAAGGAGTTCATCTTTTCATTTTGGACCTATCCCTTAAGTTGTTTCTTGGAGACAAATTGATATAGTTTACGTTCCCTCTATCTTAGATCCTTTTGTTCTATATATAATGTACACCCTTATTGGGGTAATTTTGATGTAACATTTATGAAATTGAATATAGTCAATGTACTAAATTCCACTGTTATTCATTGGTCTTTTGCATACCACTATTATTATTAAAGGGGTTCTTAGATCTTCTTTACAACATGGTAACAGAGCCCATGGTAGTTGGAATCTTTATTATTTCATTTTTTGTCCCTAGTTAGAACCCATACCTCATGTAGTTCCCCTTTAGTTAATATGTTCATCTTAGAATTGACCCTATGATGAAAGATTGATTTAAGATCATATAAATTTCATATTAGAAATATCTTTAGTTAGCCTTTAGGTGATGATCCTGTTAGGTATCTACTAGGACATAAGTTAAAAGTAAGGGTTCCTAGAAAGGGTCAGGATCTAAGGGTTGATAATATTTTCCTCCATGCCACTTGCTTGATTTTTTGAGGACTCCTGGATACACTGGCCTGGCCTGAGCTGATACTAATTCTCTGAAATATCATACCTTTAGGCAATAGTAGCCTTATACATCTAAGATGGATATCCTTAGAAACCTAATATGATGACGTGGTTACCTAATAAAATTCCCTAATGTTCTATAATATCCTTATAGGAGCCTTAGATTTTACATGTTTGAGTAGACTATCTTGCAAACCTAGACTTTGAGGTGGAAGTGATAGATCTTATACATGGTTTAATTAGACTCACTCTTTTTTAGTTTGACTTAGTAGTTCAACCCTTTGAGGGGTGGAGTAATAGCACCTTATAAAACATGGATATGTTGATTTTGAGGAAGAAATCCTTTTAAGGGGATGTAATCCTACAACACACTGAAGTCTAGCTACTCTGGAATTAGAAACTCTAACTCCATAGATAAGAGATTGGTGAGCTTACATCATTATAATTGAATAAAACAAGTTATAATTATAACTTAACATATTTGGTTATTTACTAATTAACATGTAATGGTCATCTAATGTATAGTTCATATGTTTGAACCCTAATATAAATATCTAATGCACATAATATGAATAACTCACTAATTAGGATACACATAATGTTTACCATGTCACCCTAATTGTATGATGTTCTAGATAAATGGAACCTAACCCTAGACTCAATGCATGCTAAGAAGTTATAAGTAAATATAATGGTCATATTGACCTAAACTCTAAGTAGTAATAATCTAACCTTAACCTATACATCTTTAATTCCTTTCATGATACATTAGTAACACTAAGTGTCATAATCTAATAACATACTTTGGTACACATAAATGGAATATAATCACCAAATCATAACTTGGTATGAATCAATTAATTAAATGTAATGTGCTCCATATTATTCACTAATGAATAAATGTATTTAAATAAATATTCATGTATGCCAAATGTGGTGCTAAAAGTGCATAATCCCTATAAGAAGTGAATAAAAATGAGTGACTGATTAATTATGAAATTAATATGAGTATGAAAGGTTATGTGACAATGTGTGATATAGATATAAGTAATTATCGTGAAAGTATTTGAATTAATTGTAGACTTAGTAACCAAATTGGATAAATTATCTATTTCATGAAAAAGAAATATGATATAATCCAACAAGATGTTAATATGAGGATGGTGGTCTAAATCCAAATTATTAAGGATAATGGTCAATTATATTAATAGATGTTGAGATAAGAGAGTAAACCCTAATTGTGCTTAAAATTCTTAATGAGATAAATAAGGGAAATACATATGATGTGTTTAAGTTGAGATGTAATTCTTTTGACAACAATGTGAATATAACTTGACATAATTAATAGAATATTAAGGATGATGTAATTTCATAATGAAGATAATGCTAATAAGCAAAAAATGTTAATTGTGTTATATTTGATAAAAGGTAATATGAATAATGTAATCCTTAATGAACCATGAGAACCTGACATATGAGAAGAGCATGTGAAGTACCATAGATTAGAAGTAACCACCTAGGTCCTTAGTGTTGGGATGTTACATACTCACCCTTCCCTATTGTTGAAATTTTGGGGTCGATATCCTCTTTTAGGGGTGGAGTGTTGTAACGTACTAAAACTTAGGTTTATTTACAAATTTAACCCCTCTTCAAGCTTTTCCTTTCCTTCATATATTTTTTTCCATTTTCCTAAATTTTGCTATCCTTTCTATTCTTTTTGTCCTCAATGTTGAAATTGAGTAATATTTTGTGTTTTGGATTAGTTTGATTCCTATTTTTGCCAACATATGGTCTTATGAACAAATACCTCAATTAGTGTTTTGATTAGAGTCTAAAATGTAAAATGATAAAAAATGAGAGAAAATCAGTAGATTATATTAATTTAGAGTTTTTATGGCCTTTTGAGACAAGGAATAAAAGATAGTGTAATATTGAGTTAGATATGAAAGTAATGATCCTCTTTTCTTTCTCTCTCCTCCTATGTGGAAACAAAACATGAAAGGGAATAATGTGATGAGATATGACTCTTGAAATTAATACATATTGTCTATATTGAAATTTTACTCAAGGAGTTAATTAGAAAGTTGTTTTATATTAACTCACCCTTTTTATCCATTAATATATGCACTAATGACCAATATTAGAATTAAGACATAAACAAGCCCAAAATAAAAATCCAAGTGTATACCATTATTCTAGACATTAGTATTAGCCTATGGTTCAAATATTAGATCATTTGGTCAATGTGTGACCCTCCAAATGAATTAAAAAGCTTTGATTATAGTTTGACTATGGTTTGATTATTATTTCATTGATTCATCTCATTTAAACTACAGTTCCAATTTAATCAGCGTCATGTGTTGCAATTTATTCATATCCATCGCATGCATGCCATCAGATGGCCTACGTTCGATCATCATGATCTAACATCTTTTACAAATTGATCCAACGGCCCGTACGTCATCTTCTATTCGCGGTCGTTTCACGGGTCTGGAGCAATTTACTGACTTTGGCTCCTCGATCTCTCAATCTCTCATCTGTCAATGATTTCACTTACTTTCTTTGCCAATGACTCCACCTCATCTTCTCAATATGATCAAGAAGTTACTCACCTTCTCCCATGAATGGTGGAAAAAACACCCAATCTAGGGTTGGATGGTCTCGCAACACTCGAGTTGTAAACAACGGCCCAAGCTAAATTACACCTATAAAATGGATCTAAGACGACCCTCAATCACTACAAAATGCTCCTCCACTACCAATTTCATTGTTCGTGTCCTAAAGCTCCAAGTCATACTCAACTCGCATCTTCAGTGACACCAAGCTCACCTCAGCCCCTGTTGCTTCCTTTAGCGCAATTGCTTGCGTGGTGAGCATCCTCAAACCCCTGACTTCCATTTTATGACACTTGTTTGGTCAGAAGAAACCCTAGTCCGTGGACCCTATAGGCGTTAGTGGAGTGCCTTGCCAGCGTTCATCGTGAGGACATCATAGTGGCTCCTTGGCCACAAAAACTTCACCCCATGCTTCATGAGACTTCAAGGAGTGATATCCTACCCATGTTTCCTTCTTTCCCCAATTGTATCATGTTTTACAATCTTTAATTTTTCCTCTGATTCTAACAAGAATGGCATAATGCTCAGGTCGTCGGAGTCGATATGCAATGCATTGGTGCACTTGACCTGGAGTAGGGAAGCCAAAGTAGGCCTTAGTTCCTTGAGAACAGTCGTCTTTCTCCTGCTTTGGTAGAAGCTTGGATCTCATGGCTGGCTGGTCGAGCGCCATGCCATGAGACGAAGAAGCTAGGTAATAAAACCCTTTACTTCCCAAGCTATGCTAATTCGTTGATTTCAGGGGCAAGGGGCACACTTTTGATCCATCAAATTCAAGCTTAATTTGGTGTCTAAATGACGTCTTTGCACCCACATATGTGATTGATATGTAACCAAAACTAAGCTTCTTTGATTAATGATCTATTAATTTACATTATATTAATCTACAACTTAAATTAGTGTCACGCCTATAATTTCATGCTCTCTGATTGGTCAGTTTTTGGAAATTCATAATAAATCGATACTTTATCAGAAAAATATAAATAAACAGTCATTGGAAAGAAATTTTCAAGTACATTCTAATTTTAGGGTTTTGAAGTCATGTTTTTCACACATGTTGTGATGTTTATTATAAACACTATTGTATTCATATAAAAATCCCTAAAATTGATAACTAATTCATTTTAACTCCAAATTGGGTATTCAAATACGTTTTATTAATTAGAAAAATCTAATTAATTGAATGGTCCAAGTTTTTAGTCTTAAATCGATAGTTTTCTTAGAAAGTTCAAAATTAGGGTTTCTTACTCTTTATGCTTCATAAACCCTAATACATGTGTATAAATTTGTGACTAGGATAAAGTTGTCTTGGATACAAGCTAGTTTCTGAAAGTGATAACTAGAACACTAAAAAGTGGTATGTGCAATCCTATGTATGTGTCTGTGCTTATGTGCATATGTGAGTATGTGCATTCCTTCACCTTTAGTTGGGCATTTTATAATCCAACCCTAATATTTCTAATGAGGCATATGCTTAGCCTTTGATCTTTCCATTGTCTGCTTTTGGCACATTTTCTACTATTATTTCTTGGGCTTTGACCCCTCTACAATATTTACTTTATTTAATCTTCCATATGATTCTTTTTATAGTGTTATGAATTATTGACTATATATCTAATGTAATGTACTAATGTACAACCACCCATAGTTGGATATATGTTATTTTGTCGTAGGGAATGTGTTTAGTCTCCCCACTTTTATATATATCTTAGGTGTTTGGGAATGCATTACTCTACCTCACCTATTGGTTGAGGTTAGGTAGGTGCCTCAACCCTACTTTTGTTATTGTAGTCATATTAATATTCATGCATGCAACTAACTATTGTTTATAATGGAAGAATTCTTATTTATTACATGCCTCATACTTTTGATCCTCTTAGTTTAGAAAATTTTTACCATGCCATATTTTGGTTTATAATTGTCCTTATTTCTTTAATTGTCACATACTTTATTTGTCCTTTTGCTGGGTGATCCCAACCACCCAAGCTTAGGATCAGAGTGCACAACAACAACATGGTGGACTAGCCTAAGATTAGGAATAAGGAGTTCATCCTTTCATCTTGTATCTATCCCTTAATTTGTTTCTTGGTGATAGATTGATAAAGTTTAGTTTCCCTCTATCGTAGATCCTTTTGTTTTATATATCATGTACACCCTTAGAGGGATAATTTTGATGTAGCCTTTATGAAATTGAATATAATCAATGTATGATATTCCATTACTATTCATTTTTTTTACATACCATTATTATTAGTAAAGGGGTTTTTCAGCCTTCTTTACAGATGTGACACTTTGTGAAAGTCAGACAATTATAGATCCTGACAGTGATGATGCAGAGGTTGCATGATCATGTGATAGTTCTTCTGATGATGAGTTTGAGGATGCTTCAGTTTATTGATAGGTGCAATCTTTTGATGACGAAGAAGAGCAACACGATGACCTTGAGTAGCCAACTGATAGAAAATCTAGTGCTCCTATTCCAGATGCAAAAATGAGTGAATCAGACTCACAGTCAGAGACTTTTGGCAAGGAGGAGCAAGATCACTCACCATGTATATTCCTTAGAGCGGTAGTTGATGTGGTATGACAGAGTTCATCATACTTCATCCAAATATCCAACATCTTAGTATATTTTACTTAGTGATCAGGGGGAGCCAAAGACCTATCATGAGGCACATATTCATAGAGACAAAGCACAGTGGGCATCACACGATGTAGGAGGAGATGCCTTCTTTGCAAAAGAATGATACCTTGGATCTTGTGGTGCTTCCCAAAGGCCGAAGAGCACTAAAGTTCAAGTGAGAGTATGGGATGTAGAGAGATGACAGCAACAAGGATATTAGATACAAAACCTGACTAGTTGTAAAGGGATTTAGTCAATAATCAAGGGAGCATCATCAGAGGATTTCTAAACCTTGGTTCAGAAGGTCAAAAAGAAGGTTTTCATATAGGATGGCTTGACTTATTGGTAAGGGGGAGCCAATAAAGTTTTAGGTGTGGGCATGAGAGAGAAGCGGTGCTGCCATGACATTTCTTCTCAGTTGCTTGGGACCAAAGTGAAGTCAGGATGAGACTTCAAGAAGATGGATTAAAATGATAGAATTATGACATGTCTAAGGAGGATGGATCAATGACATGTGGTTATGGCATCCGAAGGATACTCTAGATGATTACTTAAGACAGTCTCCCTCATGGGTCAGAGGGGGAGATTATTGATAAAAGGATAGGAATCCTAGCCCCTATCCTAGTTGGAGTTGGCTTTTGCTACCAATCATAATAGAAGTCAAAACTTAAAGGAAAATAAGATGATTTCCTATCTATAACATGGAGTTGGACTCAGAGTTGTACAAGGATTCCTAGTTGCAATAACAGACCATGGAGGCTTATAAATAGAGGTCCTGGGAGAGGCTATTGAGACATCCCACATGTTGGTGCGTGATCCCTTTAGTTGCTTGTTGGTGCCTTCTATGGTAGAAGAGCCGAAAAATAAGAACAATTGGAGGATCTCTCTTGGTTGATACTGTCAGGACCCGTTACACTTAACGAGATTACTCAAAATATAAAACACAATCAATCACTAATTAATCACATATCCAAAAATATGGGTAAATTAAAACCGATTTCAACATCAATACCCGCTTAAAAACATTTGCATAAGGACCCAACATCTTTCTTGTATCCATACTATGCCAAGAATTTGATACAAATTGGTCTATCTCCTTAGCCACAACATACATACATAGGAGAAAAATATTCATATATGCCACACAAACAAGCATTAACATGCTAACAAAAGTTGTATTTGTTTGAAACACCATATACAAACTTTTCCTGCCCAGACCTGAGAGTACAGGGACGACTCTAGGACATACTAGACATCTAATCAACTTTATCAAAGATTGATTACTATAGATCCTCTTTTCTACCACATGTTTGTTTTTGTCACTTATGATTACCTAACAAATATGTGGCGAACCACAAGGGTGAGACCCATGTCCCAGCAAGAGATATAACCTCCATCAACATTTATTGATTACAACATTTTCAAGTAATTAAACAATTAAGTAGTTTAATCAGATATAACAAATAAGATCAACAGTACTGATGATTAACAAAATACATAAAGGAGCAGATAATAACTATCATCATTAGCCAGACTATCATCATTTTCCTTATTAACCATATAAGATATTCAGGAACATATGCATAACTAGCATAAGAAAATCTAGTAGAATATTATCTCTATTAAAACGAATAAGTCTAGCATCATAAGCATATCTAACAACATTAGCATGTCTAATAATTTGAACAGATCAAAATCATAAGCAAAGCTATCAACATAAGCATGAGTATTTGCATAAGCATGATTAGCAGTGTAGGAATTTATAATTATAGAGGCATGGCTAGCATGCTAAACATAACGAACTACATGAGATAGCTATCATCTTGATTATAATCAACAATAGCAGTATATATGTCAACATAAGCATGACTACTGTATGTACACATTTACAGTCTTATGCATATCCACAACATAAGTATAATTACTATCTCTTAATTGCACTAAGCATCATCTTTATGTAAAGAGAACAAACAAGGGTTATCATCCAATGTGAAGTGTCATGTATAAACTAAACAGATATGCTATACGGATGTATTACATCTTTTATTACGCCCTGGGGAATTTGAATCGTACCATTCAAAGTCCAACCGACCCCTGCAAAGGGCTATTCGGTTCCGTACAAGATCTAGGAGTGTCGGTATCCTAAGATCTCTCCCCCTCAGTCAGTACGAGTAAAAAGGCAGTGACATATCAGTCAAAGCTGCCACCACAGTGACATATAGTCAAGCTAAAAACCACTAGTCCGACCTTGGTACAGGTCACGACACTAGAAACTAGGGTATTCAAACCCAATCACTAATGTACAACCGCAGTTTTCCTCTAATAACATCATGTTATAATCACTGAGACATGACCGCAGCTGTTCACAATCACATCAGATGTATGAGGCATGACCATAGCCAACCTCCACAATCTGTATTGTGGATGACAAGGATATATCCTCAACCTGCCACCCCCATATACTCAACAGTACGCACTCCGAGTTTCCCTTAGGAATACTCATTTCACCATCCAACAAGTTCTGACACTGAAGATGGCTCTACGGCACATGGCACTACATGATTAGAGTTGTACTTGATTAGTTATGCCAATTGGGTGAATTAAGGCTACATCAAACAAGTGGACATACAAACCCTAATTCACTTATAGAAAGCATATAAATATAAAAACTTGAAAAGATATAAAATGTATGAAACATAATTTCTCATCTCATCATCACATGGTACTATTCACTTGCCATTCATGAGACTACACTAGTCATCATATTATCACAAGATATAAATTCTTTTCACAATATCACAGGGTATCAACCCTTATCAACATAAGAGGATTACACCTCATTCAAGGATCAACCATGCCCAAAGGTCATTAAGACCATCATACTATACCTTGCATGATCATCATTATCTTTCCATGCCTTACAACAAGGCTCAACAACATCACTTACATATAATAAACCAGATCAGCACAATCTTGCATTAATGAGGTAGGAGATATTCATAAACAATCATAGTAGCGTTATATTAACATTAAGAAGATTCCTTTATTACATCAACATCCAAGGAATCTAGATATGATTAACACTCATCATATTCACAATGCACATGTTAAAGCCATCCATTGTCAACAAGTAAGATCCTTAAGTTGATCATATAAAGGAAACCATCTAAATCACATTATTAGGAACAACATATTACATTATCCATCATTCCACTTTATTGGAGGAATAAACATTAGATCTTTACCATTGGGTCAAGTGCATATGTTAAAACCATCAATTAGAGTATAAGTTTCAACCATTGCATCAATTGAGCCAAGAAACCATTGGTTTAAGGCTTAATTGATTAAAAAACTACAATGATTAACTCAAAATAGGTTATAGAGACCTGATCCACCATAATTAGTGATCATGAAATCACCATAGGTTGTTAGATCAACACCCTATATTCATTAATCAACATCAAATATTAAGCTAATGTCAACATTGATTGATAGCATCGGTAATGTGTTTAATGGTTGATCATTAAACTTCTAACTGATCCAAAACCTAACCTAAGGGGGTTACCATAGGTTGTCACCATAATTTGAAACCCTTGATCATGACCATGAGTTGTTATGAAGACAACACCATAGGGTTGTTGCAATGGTACCATCACCGGGCCATCATTTATAGAAGAAATCAACTTTAAACCCTAAAATTGACCATCGTTTGATAGGTGCTTAGCACCATAGGTTGTCAAACCAACCTGATCCAAGTCATATTGTACATTAGGAATAACATAGAAATGAACACAGGTTCATATATAACTGAAATAAGAACAGGGAACAACATAAAAATCGAAATCTAAGTCAAGCATAGCTTTTTAGTGCATGGATCATCATTTCCAAGCAAGAACATGATCTAGAAAGCTTATGGTAAGCAATAAACGTGGAGCAAGTTATAAAACTTGCCTATAATGAGAATATGGAACCACAAGTAGAAGAAATCTCAAGCAGGTAGGGTAGAAAATCCAAGAATAAGCTATGAATTCGTCCATCTAGCACCACTCTTCATCAAATGAGCAAACGCTAAGCATAAGGAACAAGAAAGGTAGGGTTTTAGGGCTTTAGAGAAATTTCTACCATGGAACACCAAGGTTCCAACCTGGAGAAAGCAAGGAGGAAGGATAAAAAAAAATAGACGGAGGAAAGAAGGAAATTCTTACACTTTTAGGTCAAGATCACTAGAAGGAAGCTTTTTCAACCCTAAAATGAAGTCAATTTCAACCTTAGAGCCTTTCTCCAAGAAGATCCCCACTTTCTTCTTCCTTGGGCAGAAAAAATCGCAGCTTAACAGAGGGAGAACGAGGTTAGGATAAGTAAATAGGTGGTGGAGAGGAAATGGCTAGTTTTGGTGCTTGTGGATAAGCATATGACACTTTAATATAAAGAAAAGAAAAAGTTGAAATTCTAGTATATATCCAAGTGTCCATGGCTTTAAATTATTAATAATATATAAGCACACAAACAAGAAGCTCTCCCACCGTCCCTATAGACCTTCTTAGCTTTCCTTTTTCGAAATTCTAAGCCAATCACATAATTCCTTAGTTGATAGCTACTAAAGGTAGCTCATCCATGAAGGGGAAAACCCTAAAATACCCTTCATGAAAACACCTTCAAACCATGGCTCAACTAGGAACCCCATGGCTCAAAAATATCAATAATGATAATATAACATCTAAGGAACATAATGTATGTGACAAATTGCAAAGAAAACCCCTAATTGGGTAAATTGTAGAAAAGTCCAAAATGTACAGAAAATTGCATAACTTGTTCAAACACTGTCCAAATTGGACCAAATTTGAAACTTAAGCTTGTCTTATGATTTCAAAAAATATCACAAGGTTATATTAGTGTTATAAGCATTAAATGATGATAATTAAGCTTATTCAACTCATTAAACAAGTTTACATGCCTTATAGATACTAGAGGGTTAACATCATTGCCTTGAAGCGAAGTGGTTGCTAACATTCAGTGACACATTGAGTGTACTGATGGAGAAACTAAATGTCAGTGACTCATTGAGTGTATTGATAGAGAAACTATATTGGCTGATAAGAGAATGCCAACAACTTTGGTTTGAAGAAAAGTAGCAGTTGGCAGTTACAAACACAATGTTTCCATAGCGGTAATGGTCTGACCCAGTTAGTAGTCATAGTCACATCAAGTAGTCCCCACCAGTGACAATGGCCTTGTGAAGAGATCAAGTAAAGAGGGAGGTTTTGTATACACTGGGTGTGATCCTCTTCTTCCTCATATTTGTTCTTGTATGGGGAGGGCTATCTGGATTTTAGGGCGACAAAATCTAGGCAGTGTGAGTTGTAATATTAATTACATAATGCTTGTTGGCCAGGATTGCGCTATGGTTTTTCTCTATTTTTCTAGGGGAGAGTCTTTCATGTTAAATATATTATTTCTTCTTTTGGATGATACAATTGTCGATAATGCTTCCCTAATAAGTTTTCTTTACATCCAGGACCGTATCAGTACAACATCCTCAACAAGTGGTGTTTGTGCTTGGGTCTGAACGGGGAACTTTGTAATTTCCAAGACAACATTCCTCATGTTTATCCACATCCATATTCACATTGACAACATTGGACTCCCACACTACTTCATATATTGTAATTAACATGATAATTGTGATATGCAAAACCCAATAAACAAGAAAAAATTTAAGCAAACAAAAAAATAGGAAAATTACAAAAAAGTAAATACGCACCCAATAATTTCTTAGGAATGGATTGAAATTATTCAACATCATGTAATATTCATATCTACACATCAATAGACTTTTCCAACATAAAATCCCAAAATAATTGCCAAGGAAAGTAAAATTTTGGCATGTATGAGATTGTATAAAATGTATAACATGTATGAGATTGTATAACATGATTCATGTTCCACTAACGATTTGCATTTTATTCTGCTTATATCATTCTGAAAAGATCATTGAAACCCTAAACTTTGACATCATACATGTTCAAAATATTATAAGTTATTCCCAAGGGTACACTATTTATTTATAAATCATACACATTAATTTCATTCTTGATTTCATACATATATGTAGACAAAGGATATAGATTAATATAATTTGTATAGATAAGCATAGTTATATGCATATAAATACATAAATGTGTGTATTTTACATCAAATTTTACACTCAAGCAAAGAGTAGCTCTTCCAAATCACCTATTTTGGCATTCATTTTTCAAATTTCAATGTTGGATTCAGGTCAACACATGATTAAATGCATTCAACACAATATATGAAGTTGATGATTATATATGTTCAGGATTGCATTTTATTTATTGTTTCATTATTTCAATAATAAATTTAAGCATAGGTCATTGCTACTTTATTTAGTGTTTTCATAATTGTGGGTATAGAACCATAATTGATATCAGATTATTATATGAATATAATTAACCTATACCATAAGATAAAGCATGTGATTATAATTTAGATGATTTATCTAGGGTCGTTCATCAGTTACTATTAGCTAATGAATCATTACAAATTTGGTTTCAAAACTATGTAGAAAGCGTCGTCAATGGCTTATCAGGGTGAGTGTTAAAATAAATTGTATACTTGTACTGGAGTTATTTTCCTAATAATTTCTCATTAGTGTAACAATTTAATGCACACAAAATGCGATTAGGATTTAGTTCAAAAAATAATGTTACCTATTTTCAGTATTTGGATGAGACATATACATTCTAATTTTTTTTCTAGATTTTAACATAGAAATTAGATTTGTCAAAGATATAACTTTCATTGCATAAATATTGTTCCAGAATACTAAAACTCCCAAACCATATCCATACAACCTTGAAATCAAGCTAAGATCGAATAAAAATCAAAACATTTTGTAACAAGGAAATCAAGCTCTTGTTGTAAGAGATTGACACAACTTGAATCCATGTTGAGGCCCTATTGATGGATGGTGACTAAAATGTAGAAACATCTACACTTACCAAATGAGAAAGAAATAAAGAAATATACATGAAATGAAAATAGTAAATGAAGGAAACAAAAAGTTAGAGGAGGACCCCATAATGAGGAAGAAGAGAAGATAAATGGATACCTTTGTACTCATGAATCATTACAACTATTAGGGAGAGTGTTAGACGGTCCTTCTTGGTATTTATTCCTAGAAAGCCAATCATATGATGACGGTTGTGGGCATCATGTACTTGATTTGATAATAATAAAAGTCCTTCTATTATGTTTCTCTCAGTCATGAGATGATGACACATACATAATAAATGTCCAAAGAATGATGTTACTTGATGACATATGTGTTCAGATTGAGAACCTAAACAGTGAGATCATATGCATGATAAGAGTATATACATTATTGTTATGTCCCCAGTCAGATATTATTGTGAAAGAAAAATAGATGATAGTAATACATAACAGTAGAATGTATATTAAATGATGACAATGTCTCATTAGTCATGATACGGAATATAAAGTCAAATACATAGGTACTTGTTAAAGAATAGTGTATTGGATAGACCCACCTTGAGAGATACATGGAGATCATAGAATGGTAGTCACAATTAACTCTCAAAGTGATAGTGGTTCTTAGAACTGAATTCATAACACTGACACCATTCAACATAACCTTGCATAAGGGTTTCCATAAAGGTGCCTCTCAGGCACAATGTAACACATGGGGGTATACTATAAGAGATGTAGATGGGATTTTAAACGATCGTTAAATTTTTGTAAGTTTGAATTATGCAAATGTAAGACTTGTTTTGATAAAAAAAGTTCCCTGATTGTAATAATGTTATCCACAATGTGGCATGGACGCAACCTAAGTCCCAAGTAAGGCCCATTAAACTATTTACTTTGCAAATAGGTCCTTGTGGAACAAGTTAAAGAAATAAAATGAACTTGTGCACAATTAAATGATAGTGGCTTTATGATTTGTTAGAAAATTAAAATATGAAATAATGGGCAAGTGTCTAAGAGATCCTAAGATAATATTTAATTATATAATCAATGGATTAATTATCTAACCATGAATAGTAACACAAGATTTGATGAATCAAATAAGAGTATCTCGGTTTGACATTTGATATACTTTAAGATAATGACAAAACTAACATAATTCTAGAATTTGAGAGAAAAAGGATTTTCTATGTAATGTGGGTAATTGTTTTAAAGAATTATTTAAATTGAAAGTTTTTTATATGAATGATATCCCAATGAATCCCATGAACTAAATATAAGTTGATAAAGATATTGATTGATTTCCATTTGACATCAAATGTTGCCAAATCTAAGTTTTAAGGGAAGGAGGAGGTTTCATTGTTGTGACATTGGGATTTTTAGAATTAAAATAAAGAGTTTTGTATAAAGGAATGTAGGAGGAATATAATTAATTCTCCCCTAGAATTATTCCTTGGCTTTATCCTAATTTTAGTTGGTGTTTAGTTGTTGAATAAAAAGAGGTATATTTTTAATACTTATGAAAAGGTGGTAATTATATGTTTATAGAATGTCATAATGTGAAAAGGTGCCTTCTGCCCCATTAGGGATCTTCCTTGTATGCCAAGGAAAAGGGGAAGAGGGATTCAAGAAAGGAAAATATGAGAAGGTGTTTGTATATATATTATGGTTTCATACACATTCGTCCTACCCTTCTTTCCCTCTCCTACAACACCCCTCGTCAGACCATCTTCTTTCCCCCTCATCTTCTTTTTTCTATATGTATGCAATATATAACTCGTTGATGGTGGTGGTACAATGCATCTATGTGTAGATGATCACTTTCATCATTGATTTCAAACATATCTACTCATTTCTCTCAGTTTAACCATGACATAAGCATGAATAGACCTCCATAGGATCTTAGTCATAATATGAAGACCACGCTTTATGGATTCTCTAGAAACTACTCATTATGAGGGGTAGTAAATCTCCTGCATAGATTTTTTGAGTCGCCTACTTCATGCACTTAGTTCACATGTAGCCATGGTGCTGCACTGACCAGGGAGCCTGACAGTCTTGCCATTACCCATTTCTAGATGTGGAAGGAAGCTTGGATGTGGTGGGTCATTTCCTCCCTAATTCTTCTTGTAAGGAACACCACATAATGACGATAGGATGATAATACTAGGTCCTAGTGTGTGAGCATAGGATCCAGTGGAGGGAGATTGTGACCCAGCTTTTCGGAATCATTGGTGATTGTTAAGGTGAAGGAGGCCGAGAAAACTACTAGACCAAGCTACAACAATGAAGTATGGAATCCAACCCTAGAGGTCAACACCCTTGAAAACTAAAGTCTTGGTGTAGGATAGGGCACTGATTGTGGCGCTACAGAAGGTGATGGCCTAACAACTATTTCTAGCTGATGAGCTCAATGTCATATACATGGCCTTCTATGGTATTGTAGGGGACATTATTGTAAAAATGGTATTAGGAGAGATCCAAAGAATGACAAAGTACTTTAGATCCAATTTCCCACATATATTTTTGTACTAATCCACTATGATGGCCATTGGACACTTCTTTTGATATACAAAAAAGGCCAACACAATGATCTTATGCAACAATTCTAACGTTATGTTTAGTATGAAAAGAACTACTTACCACAAAACATCTAACATCATAACTTAATAGAAAGAACCATAGGTGGCTACACATATCATTGAGCTTATCAAAATGTATGGCATAGCCTTTGTTGACACAAAATAGAAATTTTACCAAAAAATCCCAAAGCAAGCACCTGTCTCAGATGGTTTTAGTTTCTCTGTCTTATTTTGGATGCATATGACAAAAACATTAGTTAAAAAGGTGGAGTTTTATCAAGAAGAAGACTTTTATCATCACCTATTAGGAACTTATTCTTTGGAAATCCTATCCTACGAGTGGGCATCGACCAGTTCAAATATTTAAATCACATGTTCTCACCCAACTTCACTTTTTGACACACTGGGTAGAGGGTGTATGATAAGGTTTTTTTTTTGGGGGGGGGGTTCTCTGAAAAAGAGAGCTAGATATGCTTACAACATGGAATCTCTAAACTCTTTTTGAAAGTCTTGATAAAATCAAATTATATACCCTACTATTTGTAAATATCTTAGCCATGATTAGCCTAAGGAGGAAAATTTGATATATAGGAAAATTTTGAATCCAAATTTCTTGAATGTTGTCATCACTATTACCTTAAGCCTTCTTGTCTTCATGCTACCTCTTAGAATAGTCATTCCAAGAGTTATGTTTTATAATTCATCTAATAAAAATCTACTTTACCATATTTTTGCATCATTGTTATATCAAGACACTACAAGTATCCCATCTGTTGCACTCCTGATCAATCACCTAGCTTCCCAATATAGGTTTGAAAGGGAAAACACTAGCAATAGAGGAATCAAATGCCCATTCTAGTGCTCACTCCCCGCTATGGGAACAAAAAGAGGCTTGGAAACCCACTTTTCCCTAAAAACCTATCGCCTTAGTCTTATGAGAAATAATAAAAATTGAGTGTGAATAAAAACATGTAAGTCATGCCTAGCAAGATGTCAGAATGCTCTACCCAACTAATGTATAGTTGCACTCAAGAATGGAGATATGTCGTGTCTGGTAGTAGAACCTAGAAGCCAAACAAAGCCTGACCTTTCTTTTGACAAAAATTTAAGGAAAAGTGAGTGACATTATTTTACAACAATGCTCATGGTTATATGAAGCCCATGAAAGATAGGAACCCATGAAACCTTGGACCACCTCTACACCACTAGCTAGGATAATATAAAATATAAAAATTGAGTGTGAAAGATACCGTTGATGGTATTTTTCATTAGTACAGCTTGGAAATGAGGTTTTGTGCAATTCGTCAAGGGGACATTCCTCTTAAGAATTGGATATATTGGAAAATTGAGGTCATGCAACTCAAGATTAAAGAGAAAGAATCCTGGTGGTATAGTAACCAGACGAAGCCACCATTCATGAGTCTTAACCCAATGATGGTGTAAGGACATGGTCAACAATTCAAAAACACTAAACAAATAAAGCCCTTAACATTTTATGGATGCCTTGATTCTATTTATTATCTTGAGGAAAAGATATATTCTATGTTTTAGGGAGTTGATAACATCTACTTTTTTGTATGTACCTTGATTAACTTTCCCCTTACTTTCTTCCAATTATACAATTTTTATTTAACTTTCTTACATTCTATTCATGTTTACCATTTTTATATTTATCTGTGACTAACTACTCATTTCCATGTAGGGAAATTATCAAATGATAGTTTTATTGTTTTAACCTTGAATAGATTCATTTTATTGTTTTAACCTTGAACATATTCCCCATCGGTTCCCACAATTGATGATCTTCATCTTCTTTTAACACACCAAAAAAAGCATTGAGTTATCCACTAAGTTGCCCATCTATTGGCCATCAAGATTGATAGCCTCGAGGAAGTATGAAACTACCTAAGCATTAGAAGGCGATGGATAGAGTGCCCATCGCTTTACATGACATATGGATATCTTGAAGAGAACCCTTCCAATGGCTATCCTGAAGAGGACCATCTACTTGTCATATACATGTTGAATGTTGAGATTGTTTATGGTGTATGCATTATAGTGTTTGTTCATGTATGTGTATATTGTTGCTGCAATGAACTCTGATACAATTGCCTAACATTTTCATATTTCATCCTCTGGGCCCCATAGGGTTTTAGAAATGAGGAATTTGGGGACGTTACATGTCGGCCCAACTGAAAGGAGATATGTAGAGATTGCAGTGCACCTCAACAAATGCCAGATTTTGAGGACAATGCATTCATAGTGTTACGAACATTTCCCTATCCAAAAAAATGTTAAACCAACAAATGAAACTGCATGGGCCATTTCCCCACCTTAAAATGATGTCAAAGAACCAAAGGCAGAAGAGGAAGTGGTCACTAATGAAGATGACACTACCAACAAGGAAGATGCAACTCATGTTGCAGAAAAGGTTGCAACGGAAGTTACAACCTACTAATACTTATGGAACACGTCCCAGGTGGCATCCCCAATAATAGAATGCGATCACCCTTGCCCAAGGAAATTTACTTTTATTAAGTATTTTTTCCAAAAATTGTAGAAAGTGCAAGGATGATGAAAATATAGTAAAACTATATATTAAACCAATCAGGAAAATGAGTAGAATCTAAACAAAATGGTTCCAAAGATTAATTGTGCTTCATATTCCAAAGTATGGCTAATATACATCTAATTAGTGACTAATACATGAAGACCCTAGAATTGGTAATTATAATGTTGAATACATTAATTGCTATTAGTTCAGGTTATAATACAATATTGTTGAACATAATGGGAATCTAAAATGATGATGCTAATGATGATGTATAAATAGGGTTTCTAAAGTGAATAATCACATACATGTGTAATTAGGGTTTTGAAACCAAAAATGATAACTTGACATGTTATTCATACAAGGTGTTCATAATGCAAGTATATGGTAGATATGATAATTAGGTTTTTAGCGAATGTGTAATACATGATGGAATTAGAGTTTGTATTCATATACGCTGGATATGGTAAGTGTGGGTAGATTTTTTTTTGTTTCCATCTTTGTCTCCCTATTTCCCTATAGTGGTATTAGAGCCATGTCAATATACTATATTTAGGAATTTAATCAATATGATTTATTTTTATTTTATCATCTATTTTGTTACACTCAATGTAAATATTTAAAATGATTTTTCTACATATCTAATTAAATGCAGGCATCAAGAATGTCCCATAGATCATTTATATATTTGATATATATATATATATATATATATATATATATATATATATATATATATATATATATATATATCTGTGTGTGTGTGTGTGTGTGTGCAATTATACAGGTGAATTGGAATGTTTTCCTTATCACAAACATATTAGATATCAATGCACAACACAATGTCATCATCAATCCTTGATCCAATCATAGTGATCATCTAGTCGATCGACTGGAATTCTCAATGAGTTGACTGGACACTCCAGTCAGTGGATTTACATTCCCAATTGGTGACTGGACACTCCAATCAGCCAAATGGAAGTTAATGTTGTTTAAGTTGATTATCCAAGTACATTAGTAATCAAGTTAAACCATTATTCATTAGTAAACTCCTACTTAAGGTACATCCTATGTGTGTGACCCTATAGGTCTGAAATAACATTTATAGTGAATGTCCATAACTAGATTATGACATAACAACCAATGAACATTATCTAGTAGCCCATCAACTCTACCCGAGTAATTGGAAAGTTGGAGAACAACTTCAACCAACAATCTGTGATCAATGTTATAGTGATCATAAAGTTCTTTTGTCTCTTATATCCAAAATAAACTCGAGATATGGAATCGTCATCCTCTTAATATGCAATCCATGTTGCTCTGACTAGAGCGTATTGTATGAGATGCATGTGAGCTCACATATCACATATTGAGTCATAAGAGTATGGCCATGCATTTCTTAGTTTCTCTTATCAAGTGTCCAGTATATCAACTCCTGTCAGAGGGACAAATCTGCAATGACCTCAGTTTTTAGCACCCCCACCCAATTAAGAAAGGACCTTAAAGACAAGATTCAATACCTAAAACTACCATGATCTTGATCTTACCAAATAACAAATAGTAGAAAATAGTTTCCATAATTTCACAATTATGATTTACAAGATATATTACGACACTCCTCTAAGAATATAAAGTAGTTTCCAACTCGAGAATTATACATATGAGAAGAAGTGTCTAACTAATCCTTCTTTACTTAGCTTTAATTTCTTCAGTCCATTTCATCTGATTTATCATGTCTTGATATCTCCATATATTACATTTGCCCACAACAACATAAAACAAAATGTGGAATAGTATATTACTATACTGTGTATGTAGGGTGCATGCAAAAGTGTGCAAGTAACACAACACCATAAAATAAATAAATTACTTGCAAATAAGAACTAGCGCTTATATTATATATTCTAACTCATACTTGGTATGATATCTTGGGCGTAATCATTGCCCCTTCCTGGTTCTATATGCATGCCAACCTAGGGACAACATGTGATATCTTCATCTATGTGATACTCATAGTAGAATTATAATTGAAAATAATGTAACTAAACATTCAATAGTTTATTTCATCCATCTTTGAGAATCCTCGACAAACAATCACCGTCGATTATTGAGATTATTCATAATTGTAATCATGTATATCAATGTAGAACCATGTGGATCATGCAATCATACTTCAAGTACTTCAAGCATATCTTCTAGCCAAGCAAGCAAAGATAAATCCATACAATCATCACAGAGTTGTGCTTCTCTTTCAAGCAACACACAAAGAGTCCTCGATGCCAGCCTTTTGGTGTAGCACCTCGGACGACGGTTTACAATGTTTTCCTAGTGTGATGTAAATAACCTCCACACCTCTACGTAGTCCATAGAGACCACTGGGAACTCCTTTTATTTTACTAGAACTGACAGAAAGGAGTTGTTCCTCATGTTGTCAACATTTTTTGATCAGCATCACTTCTTGTACACACATTTCAATAACATGTGGGGTAATCAAAACCAGATCCTCCACCTGATCATGCACAGTCAGCATTACAAGTTCTATCAACCCGACACCCACCAACATCCCCCGATATGAATTTATCACCAACACTTTTTATTTTGTTGATGGAAGATATGTGGATCCTATTGGCGGGACTACAAGGTTTAAGGTAGTATGAAAGCCCCTTCCAACTTCCACAACCATCCGACCATTTTGTGTACAATGAAGCTCCAGTTATCAAGGTTCCAACCCTCATACACATTCAATTCAGTTGGACATTCTTCAAGCTACAAGGACCCCTTGGTTATATCCGCACCCTTTTCCCCTCTATTCTAGATTTAAGGTTTACTCGAGATGAATAAAATTATATGTTCGGGGTGGAGGTGGGTGGTACGTACCAACAACTCTATCTTGAATTTCTTTCAATTTCTATTATGTTATGTAGTTTAGCTTTAAATTTTGCAAAAAATTTCCTTTAGTTTTGGCCATTATCTAGTCGACTAGGCCTATATCTAGTTGGCCATGATGATATGCATGTTTATCAATATACCTCTTTAAATGATGCAACGTATTTTGTTACATACATTCTAAAATCTACAATTGATGGAAATTATCCTGTCACCTAGAATCTGAATTAACTCCATTCCTTAGAAAAGATGTCAAGCCATAGAGGATTGATAGGATTAAAAAATAATTCTTCCTTATCTAGTGTTAAAGATTGAATTGAAAAATTTCTTGATTGCATAACTAAGAATTACTTGACCCGATTCATGGTACTCCCAATGAGATTAAATTCAAAAAAATGAGTTGCACAAATAATAGTCTTCTGAAACTTCTTCCATCACCTTCTTATATATACATCTACAAAAGAAAAATAAATAAAAATCCAATGTGTCAAACACTAAATTTGAGGTCACACACCCCCTTCTCTCATCTCTTTCATTTCTTCCATACCACTCGTAAATTTAATAGGGTTGTACCATAAAGCAAAGAGGCCAAAAGAGCATACCATAATATACAGTCAATGTAAATGTAAACAAAGAAATAAAAATATCTCAAGTCGAATAGAGGAGAGACTTCTTCCTTAGATACCTCATTTTACTCTACTTTTATGCCCAGGGGAATGTATATAACCCCATCAAATCCTTGAGTCATGTCCATGTGCAAAGATTCATAAAAATATGTGGGAGTACCAAACACAAGGTTATATCTAATACATGTTTTAGTACATGTAGTGAAATGGAACCAAGTTGTGAAATAATCTTGAAGTAGAGAACATGAAAATTGTTTTATGTGGATCTAATAAGTTAAGGTTGCTTGGCCATATATGGTGGAAGGACTCAAGTGGAGTTATCAAGTGTCAATGAGGGGTCAAAAGCATCATGTGATAGTGTTTTAAATTTAGTGTTTCTCGAGGAGGAGCAAAGTTTTATGTTCTGGGTATTTTGATGAGTCCAAATTCATCATTTTTATTTGCATATTTTAATATTTATTTGACAATAATTTGTTTTCTATTGAATAATTTTAATTTTATCAATTGGAGTTTTTACTTGATTTATCGTTCCTTTTTAGGAAAATAGATAATTTATTTCAAAGCTTAAAAATTTCCAAAATTACTTTTGGAAGATGTTTCCACGATTTCTCACATTGGTGAGATACATATATACCCCACACAAAAAGTAGCATATGTTTTTCTTATGAACTCCTAATTGAGTGTGCAAATATCTGTAAGAAAGAATGATCGGAGATGTCTATCTTTTTTTACCAGGGAAACACAGGCATACATCCTTGACACGTGGAGTGCACGGGCAACACCACAGGGATAGCAGCAGCTGCAGAGTACCCGTGTTGTTAAGTGATGGAAGAGGTCAGGGATGGGATAGTGAAGATTAACACTGACGTAGCGGTGAAGACCGGCATGAGGACGGGCGTGGGCACCGTGGGACGAGATCACTAGGGACGGGAAGTAGCTATTCATGGGTGCCAGTAGTGGGGAGAGTGGAGTGTGGACATCTGTGAGGCGGTAGCTGTCTTGGACGACGTCCAACTTGCTCTTCAGCAAGGGTGGATGGCGGTGGAGATTGAGTCTGATTCGATCACTGTGATTGAGGAACTGACTACACTGACGGAGAGGAGGGACCATCTTGGTCTGATTGTTGAGGATATTAGAGCCCTTGCTGCTGAATTTATTTCCATTTCCTTTATGCATGTTTGCCGATCATGTAATATGGTGGCACATGAGGTAGACAAGCTTGTGAAAGTCGAAAACTTCATGTACACTGATGAGGCATGGGACATCCCTCAATCTCTTCTGAACTGTGTTGTTTCTGACTATGTGGAGTAATGAATAGGATCACCCCTTTATCCAAAAAAAAAATTAATCTCATACAAGAAAATAGTATTTTTGGACTAATTTGAAACCCTTTATGGGAGCAAAATCCACTCGAAACATCTGTTGTGGAAATTTGCAGCACAAAGAGTAAAATGGTTAAAATGTTAAAATAAGAAAACTCATAAAATCTCTTCATTTGTGACAAGCAATTATTTATTATTGTAAAAGTTTACTCTTGGACAATTCCATATGCTTTTGTATGGAAGAAACAATAGAAGTAAGGACTCAATCAAATGTCAAAATGAAAAAGTCATCAGTGCAGTCAAAGTTTGACCAATGTGACTTCAGGCTGAAGAAAGTAGTACCTCTTAGGTATTCCCCCCTCCTATCTCCCTATAAAAAGAGGAGGACTCCAATCAATTTTTCCATCACTTCTTATCTCACTTTTTCTGCTTCTTCTTATAACATTAATTGTAATCATCTTCTGATGTCTGAGTATTTTTCTTCTGGGGCATGGAGAATAACTCCATAGCCTATTTTCTACATTAGTTGTACTATCTCCATTTTCTTAATGAAATGATATTTTCCAATCTATTTCCACATCAATCAGAATAATGGATATATACTTGTGAGGAAACTAAGATATCAGACCCCAACTCGGATGAATTGCATAAATTATTGACAAACTTTTATGATCTTCTATCATCTGATCCATGCATGTTCTCTAGTCAAATAGGATTATATTGTTGTGAATATGTCGAGATCTCAAATTTCAACAAACAAAAAATGTAGAATCTTTTGACATGATCAACTAATTTAGGTTGTGATCCTTTTTATCTAATTTCTTTATCTGTTATAACCTATGGTGACACAATCACCTAATCCATGGATTTGAACATCAGAATGAGATTTACATGTTCTTGATGTGATTACCTAAAAGAATTTTGTTGGATGGTTGGACGAGGATCATCAAAGGTCCTGACCTCGAGTTTAAGAGAATTTTGTCTTTTGTGTGGTTTGGAATCAAATCCACATAATCTTAATTTGGTCATTAAGAAATGGAGTTCGGTCAGCTAACATAAGAACATGGATCCTCCGGACCCCTAGTTCCATCTATCTTTGATTAGTTAAATTTATTTTAGCAATTCACACTTTCTCTTAGCATAGTGAAACTCTCACAAATTGGATCTTTCTTTCTTGTTTTGTGATTGGATTTGGATCTCAACCATCTTTTCACTGTCCCTTGGATCAATACCTTATTACCAGAAAGACAATTTGTTGCTTGCAACAAATCCACTGTCTCTTGAAAAGGTTAAACTCTACAACTATTCCTAGTAATTTGGTGTGCGAATGACACACATCAACATTCCAACTCTATTGAGATGATTCACATGATTTCCTAGTTGACTGAATTAATTCATTTTTAATTTTCATATTTTGAATATATTTTTCTTTTCTGAATAGAAAAGAATTGGGTTTTGAGAAACCCTAACCCACGACTGTCCTCTATGTAGGGGTAGATGTCCAACAGATGAGACCCCCAAGTGGATCACATGTTTTCCTCTTTGAGTGAGAGAAAATCATCCCAAGTAAGGAAAGCCATGATAATTGGATAATAGGAGTGAGTAACAAGAAAATTGACAAACCCAATTATACTTCCTCTTGGAAGCTAAGGTGGTGCACCAAGATATCCTACGTCTGCATAGACAAAGTATTGAATGTGGCACTTGAGTGGAGGCTTCAAGATGCATTTCAAATCCAAGTAGATAATAAGTTCTGAAAGGTTCTAATGTGAAGGTATTCACACCCCATTTTTGCTCACATAGAAGAAATTCAAAATTCAAAATTTAATGAAAATTCTCTAGCTATTGATGGAGTCCATTCCACATCCCACGCATTATTTACATATATACTTTTACACCTTTTAAAAAAATGTTTAACATGATTATCCATTCCTTTTTTCCAAATTTAACCCAATTTGGGGCTTCTATAATGAAACCTTCTTTCAGACCAAAAGTGTAATTGTCCTTCAACTATTCTTTAAGTAAGATATTTTTAGATATCATCTAGTTGAATTATTGAAATCAAATAATTGTTTTTTTCAATAGCCTTTTCCATGAAAATTCGAGAGGTAATCCCAATCTATATTTTGTGTAAGTTTTCTTTGATTTTTGCCAAAACATTCCTAAAATTACTAGGAAAAATTAAAAATGATCTTTTTCACCTAGGGACACCCGACATATCACAGTCGTCCACTACATGTCGTGTGGCAGATGGCCTCCATCCGCACACCCTCTTCTTGGCACATTATGTTGATCGACAACCTCTCCAGAAGATTTTTCATAGAATCTAGAACCCTAAAATCCACCTATAAAAATACTCCCATACCCAAAGTATTTGAAGACGGTCTTGTCTCTCCTAAAGACAAAGAAACAAATGCATACCTCTTTATTTTTCATATCATTTGTGATTATAGGATTGATTCTCTTACACCTCCTTCTCTCTTTAATCTATAGTATGGTAAACTACTCTCACTGTTGCACATAAGTGCTACATCTATCTTGTTAACTGTTCCAGATATTGCATCTGACCTGAACTATTATTGCATTTGCATCTGTTAGCTATTTTTTTATCTATGTCTACTGTAGTTGTCTCTGTTATTTACATCTTAAAACTCAGATCTAGTTTCTTATGCCATAAACCTTCTAGTCATCCTCTAAATTCCTATGCATCAGTCCTAATCACCAATGAAGGATTCCTTCATGGGAGGTCTTGAAGTGATTGGGACCATAATACACCTAAAAATTAGGACATTTAGGGTGTTGTCCAGAAAGAAGACGGTCATCTCCATCTCTAAATCCCACACACAAATATAAATTGCTTTTCTACCTGAACTACTCAATTTTCCATAATAATATAAGGGTTTTCATAATGATTTACTGAGTGAGGTGGGAATGCTAATCCATTCCCACTCCTAACCTAATCTCCTAAATTGATCAATGGTTTTGCATTTTAATTTTCTATTTTTAAGAAGTATGGATAGTTTCTCTAGTCGATAGTGTGACTTCAACAAATCATCCCTTTTCCTCATTTTTCACACAAGATGTGGTGGCAAATCCGAACACACATTTTCTAACATTTTACTACTAAAAAGATTAGAGTTATTCACTGAATATCTCCTTTTCCCCCTTTCTGGTAGTGTACAACACACTAAAAACTCAACCGGGGAGTATTTCCAAGACGGTTTGAATCAAACGCTTGTTGTCCTATTTCGAAAAATTGAGCATCTTCAAGATCATTTGTTTTCTTTTCAAATTTTTTTCATTTTTCATGTTCTATAGTTTTTTGTTTGGGAGTAGAGTGGCACAACACCTTGATTCGTGAGCCCTGGTCATGCAGATTGAGCGATCCACCAACCTTGTTTCCCCTTAGTTTCCTTTTCTTTTTCCTAATTTTGATCATGCTTTTTTGTTTCCCATTTTTGGGTATCTGAACACCTAATGATTTAGGGTTTTTCCACACTTCCAGTCCATAGTTTCATTTTTTCTTTAATCATTAAAAAAACAAAATGAAATAAAACAAAATAAAAAATAAAGGATGAACGACATGTGTGGGTTAGAAAATAAATCTAATCTTTATTGAAAACATGTTGATGATATTTCATTATTTACACATATTTAATTATCTTTTATGAGTTTTCTCTCGAAGATATTAGAACCCATCACATACACTTCACAGGACTATAAACCCAGAAGACATGGAATGGGTTCAAACCTCACGTTGGATCCCTAGAAATGGTATTGGATGCCAATAAAGATATTCACATGATGAAAATCTAGACGTCCAAAGGACTTGAAAACTTCCCACTCTCCTAGGACTCACGACTAATTATGACCGCCATAGTCATGCGGTTTATTAGGAGAAGTACCCTTATCTTCTAAAACAAGGATACCCCTCGACGAGTGTCGTCCATTCATAGAGAAGATAAATACCAACCCACATGTCACACTTGAGTGATGATATAACTTGGATCTAAACTCATGGGCTAAAAGGGGAGGGTTTTTTCATTCATTTTCTTATGTCTTTTCTTTACTACTGAAACTTATTGAGATTTTTTGTAACCCTTTGCATGTGCAAATTTGAACCATTCTTTTCATAGATTAACAATCTCAAATTTAAGCCATATTTTCAAAGAGTATCAATATCAAATTTGAGCAATGTATTTCAAATACTAATAATAACAAACTCAAAACAACCTTTTTTACAGATTAACAATCTCAAATTAAAACATTCATTTTCAAAGAATAACAATTTCAAATTTAAGCAATCTTTTTCAATGATTAACAATCACAAGTTAGACCTCCTATCCAAAAGGGTCATATTCAATCGATTAACTCAAAGAGGGAGCATCATTTAAAATATGGGGTTCTCATATCAAACAACACTCAAAAGGAAAACAAACCTTTCTCTAAAGAGAGGTCTATCCTATAAACTTGGTCAAGACAACACATTATTTAAACATTGTCTGCCACTGTCGGGTCCTCCTCATGATGTCCTAGACTACGACCTTAAACTAATCCCACTTCAATTTTCAAATTCTTTTTAGGTTATGACTAGGACCTAAAACTAGACAAATAACATTTCATCTTCTTAAGATAGGATCATGGGCTATGACCTAGAACCGAACCATAACCTCTCGTTAGTTTTGTACATAAGGGGAAGCCAATATTAAGCTTACTCCTTTCCAATAGTTCCTTCCATATGAAGAGAAAGAACTCCCTGAATGAACCCCTCAAAACAAGAGGGAAGTAGGATGTCATGAATGTGGCAAAGAGTTTTAGTTTGGCAACCGTACTAGACAAGGACACCCTAGGGAATAAAACCAAATGATTAAGCATAATCACGATCCCAATGTGGGCCACCTTAATATTTGTCAACCACACAAACCCACACCTTCGACCCCATTGTGAATGGTCCTTTTGGAGTACTTCCGAAAGGAACATCACATCCACCATTTTTTTCTTTTTTCCATGGAATTGGCAAGCAAATCTCAAATAAAGTGGTTAAGCACCCTCATTTAGCCCAAGCCAGGGTTAGGAGCAACCACCGAAACATAAACACAAAAAACAAGACTACAAGTGTTTTCCATGGTGAGAATGTCACAAGAAATTTAGGTGTACTAATCTTCATACACTTCCCTGTCTGAAGGGGAAGTCACTTTTGATTTATTTTCTGACAAAATGCATGTATCGCGACCAGTCCCAAAACATAGAGTATTTTCTCATAATGTTACACTCTAATTTTGAATCCGCTTAATGTGCATTTGAGGACATCATGGGAAATGCAAGAATCACAAATTTCACCCGATCTCACCAATGATAAGCTTAGATGGTCAGGAACAACAATACTGATCGTCAGTCTAATGGTAGCTCCAATGAGGATGACATCTACAACAAGAAAGACAAATTAAATGAGGTGGGAGAATGCAAGGAAGTTTATGCCATGCTAAGGTGACTTTTGTGTCAAGATGGACCTTCGCAAGAGCCATCTATCAACATCTCCTTCCGATCTCCACCATGTTCAACATATGTAGGGGGGTGTTACAATCTCGGATTCATGGGGAAAGGAACTACACATGTCCTATCATCCATTCCATTCTTCCCATACAACGTGTGGGGTTCCATTTTCCTTAGATGAAAACATTCTATTAAGGGATCTACTAGAGACAACCATCATAAAACATTGAGGCAATCCCAATGTTTCAAGAGCCAACAATTCCTTCTTGAATCCTAAAGAAGAAGGTAGAAGGAAAAAGAAAAAAGAATAAGCTTCACATAAATAGGGAGACCTGTAAAGGGACGAGAAGGCTGTCATCATCAGAAAAGTTCAAATGCATTATATAAATGAATGAGGATCATCCCCCATCCTGCACCTCTACATATCCACCACCCCAATACTTGTAAAACCAATACATAGGGGGATATGGATTCATAGAACCTGTATACATGTCTCCAAAACTGAAAATAAAACTACATATAATACTAGTGGTGGCCACATACCTCAGACATATTTCACAAGAATCTACTTTCATTGATTCCCTATTTCTCAATATCATACAAAAAATCCAACAACTAGAAGGATAGAAGGACACCGGGAAGACATCCAATGATTTTTTCCACCTTTTAGATGTGAAACTTCCTGACAATTTCAACATGCTAAAGTTCCATGAGTACTTTAGAAAGGGGGACACTATGGTCCACATCAGGCGTGTTTCATAGATATGGTGGAAGTACAAAATGACAACATGGTACTAGTGTCATTTCACATAGACCTCGACTAGTCCTATGTTGTCCTACTACAATAACCATGGCACGATTGCCATTACCACATGGGAAAAGATGGCCAAGAAGTTAATCAATCAATATGCCTCAAATCTGGACCGAGTCCTGATCAAAGAAGACATGGAATTATTGCATGAAAATATTTTTTTAAAGCTTCTTCAAGTTCACAGTACACTAGAGTGAGCTGACCACTCAGCAAGAATTCAAGTCGATAGAAAAGGAGGCCTTACACATGATGATCGGAGCCGCCACACCAGCTCTCACTGAACACTTATCCTTTTTAATGTACAACACCTTCCTAAAGCTCACACAAGAAGGTGTACAGATAAAAAATTCTAGCAAGAGAGGAGTCTTCCAATACATAAGCCTTGCTTCTCAGCCAACATCCATCTCTTCAACACCTAGTCAAAAGATGAAGTGGAAGAAAGCACATTCAGCAAATGCCAAGGTAGGGGTAGTACTCATCCCCTCCAGGATGGGTAAGCGACAACTACCAACCATAAAAATCTCACTGGTGCATCCATCGATGGAACATACATTCATGCCCTGGCACCCCAGCAACAACAAACTCAAGGGACGCTGCTAGCGATTAGCCTCAATACCTATTCCCATAGTATGCACAGATGTCAAGGAACTACTATGGGTATGTAACACTTTCCAGTAATCAATGCAACTGAGAGCCACATATGCTCCTCTGACAGTGAGTAGCACGACACCTCATGCTGAGACAACAACCTCCACTCCATTTACTGAGGAACCATCTTAACTGAAAAGTATGTTCACCCCCTTAGGAGCTTCTCTCATAACTATCATGTCGGATATCAATCATCTATTCAAGTTTCTAGCAATAAGAGATCCACCAAATTCTTTGCCAAATAGATACAACACAAATGCCCCTTAAGGCTTCCACCAAAAAAAGGGCCATTAGATAAATTCATGCATCATGCTAAAGCACACCTTACAAGACTTTATAGATGTTGGAGAAGTCCACACAATCACATCAAAGGAGGCCCCATCAAGCATCTTCAAACATGGGGGCCATGATTTCATCACCTGAATCCTCACCCTGTAGACTTGTCCTCCCCTTGGATCATGTAGCCAAGAATTTCTTACAAGGTATTCAGATCATCACCTTAGTCTGAGAACATAAGCCAATAATGACAATACACAACAAAAGATCAACTAGCATACCAAAATCATTATAGGGGTATAAAATGCAGGCAGTCAGAATATCTAGAGCTCTCTAGAGGCATAGGGCACAAGAAATCAACATACCAAAGCCCATTCCATGGACAAAAGTACAAAAGGTTCGGGTCCTCAAGACATTAATCACTCCCATCCCTCGCCTAATGGTTTTTTTGTTAGCACTGGAATCCTCTCCAACCATGATGATGGAAGATCAATGTCCTATCATGTCAGAGTTTGCATTGCCTATCAGTGAGGGAAAAGAAAATGAGACTATATACATAGGAGTCCCTATAAGAACTATGGAAGAAGGGGTCAACAAAATACTCATTCGATTCATTGATACAAAGAAGGTATTATCAACACATGAACATTGCTAGGAGACTGATCCAGAAGGATCAAACATAGTCCCAAAATATCGTTGGTCAAAGTGATGAAAAATTTGCCAACACATCTAGAAGAAGTCATGATGACTCAATAAGGGGCATACAAATTATAAGATGCACGTCCAGAATCTCTTATAGTCAGAATCAAGTTAATTACCACCCCACACTTGGTATCATTCTCTGAAGATGATATTCCACTGAGAGGAGGTCACAACATGTCATAATTGATCATTGTAATTTAAAATTGCCTCAAGATACCTTCATGCTTTGTCGACAATGACACCTTCCTCAATGGGTGTTCCTTAAACAAACTAGTCACCCTGAGGAAGGATCCATCTGATCTCTAATATATGATAAAGATATCAACCTCCTTTGATGGAGTAATCAAAGAAGCTCAGGGAGAAATCATTCTCCTCTAGAAAATTGGTTCTCAAATGTTCAATGTATTATTCAATGTCATGGATTTGATTCCCTTCTTCAACCTCCTCCATGGGAGGCCATGGATTTGTCAAATCTAGGCGGTTCGTCCTCACTACACCAAAAACTAAAGTACCCAAGTTAGACCATGCTATCATCACCATTTAGGAAGACAACCCCAACACTATTTCTTGCATTGAATAAGATGATCTCTTGCTTTGATCCAATATTCTACACATTATAGTTGTCAACTAGGTACCCACACGCATAAGGAGACGTCATATTTCCTACAACCCTACACTATTTGCACATAGTTGCGGGAATGAACATTCATCTGGGATAGAGGACCGTGAGCCCGATGGAAAGGACACACAAAGATCATCTAGATACCTCCCAAATATAAATGGTTGTGTCTAGGGTTCTATGGCCCATCCTACACATGACCTCACATCACCAGGTGGACACATATTGGAAGCCCAAAATATCATGACCCAATACCAGGGACATTACCTGAAGAGGTTAGCTTTATAGTCTACCATTGACTCAAGATTTTATAAATGAAGTGTGACACATTCATCTAGAAGAAGAGTTTCTACTTAGGGCACTATATTGGTAGGACCTGAACCTGAGCGTTAGGGTCCCCAAACATATTTTCCATATAATGTGGCTACCACTAAAGAATATCCATACTCATATAGGGAAATTGTTCCCATGACACTGTCGTACGACATAGATGAGGTCGATAAAAGAAACAAAGAGAACTAACCCATAATAGCATCAGAGAGATCGCCTGCATCACTGATGAAGACCAGGGCATCCTGATCGCCTAAAAAAATCAATTGTCTGAGAACAAAGTCATCTATGCATATGAGGACATGATCCAAATGGTTGCATGCAATTGATGTCAATGATCTGTGCACTAAGCATTCTGACATCAAGAAGAGCATCACATATCACCAAGATGACCATGTTTGTATAAAAAAGGTTGTTGATCCAACAAAAAAAGGTGTGGATATGCCATGAAAAGTAGTTGGCTATGATCCTCTATAGAATTGCCTCGGCTGGCCCAGTCAAGATGACACTAAGAAGGTTACACTTTGTGGTCCCAGAAGAAGACTATAGAATCACATGGGATGACTACGAAGATGCCAAAACATGATTGAAGGATGGGATGCCAACACCATCTTTAATATTAAGGATGTGGAAGACCCAAAGACTCTCATTTATCCTATCCATAAAGGATCCAAATTACAAAACTGGTGTGTGGAAAATGCCCTAAGGACTTGGTCTCCCCACATACCTAAAAAAAGCATGTTAGAAGAACATCACCAAGATATGGTAGAGATACTTGAGTGCATATTTTATCACACTCTACCAAATCCTCATCCCCAAAAAATATAAGAAGTTACAAAATGAACAAATATCTACACAATTACAAAAACAAAAAATCCCAAAATAATCTCAAGATGATCACAGATCTACAACAATGATGAACCCAAGTTTTAGGACATCCCTATCCTTGAGTATATGACAAAGGAGCATCAATATTTATATATCAAAGATGAGATAGAGATAGTGAACCTCAGATCAACCCTCGAGCAGTGCATAGTCAATGTTGGGGCACATCCACTGTGAAACATCAAAGATCAACTTATAGAGCTTCTATGCCAGTACATCGACGTGTTTTCATGGAGAAACACCGACATAAATGTGTTAGATGAGGCAATCACCATCCATCAACTACCTATCAAGACATTGTCTTTGACCAATCAAACATAAGGCTTGAAAACTGCATCCAAAATAAAGCCTCAATATTATAGAGGAAGATCAAAATCAATATAGTGTTGGTTTTAGAGCCAGACAACAAGCCTGCATGGCTTGCTAACATTGTATCAGTTGGATAGAAAGATATAAACGCACAGATTTGTGTGTTTATCATGACCTCAACAAGGCATCACCATAAGATGATTTCCTGATTCCTTACATAGATGTACTCATTAACAACACAACCGTCCATGCACTGCTCAATTTCATGGACATATTCTCCATCTAGAATCAGACCAAAATGGAAAATGCAGATGAAGAAAAGACTACCTTCATCACATAATTTGGAGTGTTCTACTATAGGTTCATGTCATTCAGTCTCTATAGCGTCAGAGCTACATAGAGGAGAGCCATGGTTCCACTCTATCATGACATGAAGCACAAAGAGGTGGAGGAATACATAGACAACATGATTGCTAAATCTAAAGTATTAAAGATCACATTGGTAACCTTGATATGTTACTTCAATGACTAAGACGATTCTCCCTACATCGAAATCTCGCCAAATGCACAATTGGGGACAGGTCTCGTACCCTATGGGGATAAATCATCATCCAGAGAGGGATCAAAGTAGATCCCAGGAAAGAACTGGCCATCCACGAAATGGCTTCCCCAAAAACTGAGATCAATGATTGCCTCTCCAATTCCCTAATGTTGATACCAGATGTTCATGGTTATAAGTTCATCCTACACTAATCTATTTGTGAGACATTATTGAATGGAGCCCTTAATCAACAAAAATTGATCGAAAGAACACTATCTATTAACTATCCAAGAAATTCAATGACACAGAGGATCACTAAAACTATAGTTGAATTATAATGCTTTCTCTAATTCATGCAATAAGGAAGTTGCACCATATCTAATGGTGCATCCTTAATAGTTGATCTCCAAGTGTGATCCACTCTACTATTTATGTGAACACCCAACTCTAACCAGCTAATGCACTAAATTGTAGGTCATTGTGATATAATTTAACATTATGTACCTTCTGATGAAGGATTTCAAAGCACAAGAGCTCGTAGATCAACTAGTTGACTCCCCATTTCTATAAGAGGCTACTCATAAGTACAATTTTGCAGACAAAGGTATATGGATGATCCACCCATTTTACATGGGGATCCCTCTAGATATTGACATGTGGACAATCTTCTTCAAAGGAACTGTGAATTAAAAGCTGGAATTGATGTGGTCCTAAAATTTCCAAGAAAAGAGAAACTACCATAGCAAGACAACTAGATTTTGACGCCATTAAAAGCATGGCCTAATATGAAGCATGCATTTTAGGACTCCATTCTACCAAACAACAAGGAGAACGATGCTTATAGTCTACAATGACTCCCTCCTTTTCATCTCTTATGTCTAACACAACTAGAGAGGATGCCTTTAAAATCTGGTACCCCACTAGGAGCATTTATGTTCTTTAGCTTGAGGCTTTGAGTAATTTCCTTCCACTTCATCAGAAGAGAGCACAATCCTTCAGTTATGCTCTAGAAACCCTTGCTTCATGGGTCAACATCCAGGAAGGCCGGACCTTCCCTCTAGAAGTTGAGGCACTTTCTGAAATAGCTTACTGCATGGTCATCAAAAATGCACCCAAGGAATAATAAAAGGCTTGTTTTTGTGACATTTTAATGTATCCATTAAGCCAAGTAATTCCCAAGAACCTCTCTTAGAGAGGGAAAATGGAACTCAAGAGATGAGTCCTACAGTATGTTCTTGGGGGAGAAAACTATATTGTAGGTCTGACAATCATATTGTTCTATGATGTGTCGATAATATAAAAGTTGAAGCTCACATGAAGGAGGTCCATGTAGAGTCATGTGGCACACACATGAATGGAGTTATGCTATCCAAGAAAATACAACTCTTTGGTACTAATGAAACAACATGGAATTAGATATCTGACAAGTTATCTACAAATGTCGACTCTATCAAATCCATGAGGACTACATTCATTTGCCTGAAAATCAACTTTACAACATGGCCATGCCTTGGCCATTCTTATCTTGGAGTATCAACATGATAGGCAAGATCAACCCGAAGGAATCAAATAAAAATTTCTTCATCCTCGTCGCCATTGATTACTTCACTAAGTGAGTAGAAGAAGTGTCCATCACAAACACAATGACCCATCAAATGTAGCCGTAGAACCTACCACAAAAAACTAATCAAGATTCTAAAGAAGACTAGCAACTCTCTATCAACTAGCATGAACATCTTCCAATAGCTCTGTGAGCCCACTACACTTCCATTAGAACTTCCACAGGGGCTACAACATATTACCTAGTATATGGGATGGAAGCAATCCTACCAATTTAATACAAATCCTTCACTCAATATATAATGTGAAGCATATATTCTAGAGACAAATTGGCTTTAAGATCGAGTCTACTACCTCAACGCTCTTCAAGAATTTCCTATAAGATCCTTGCACCATGCACAATGTTACCAAGAAAGAATGACTCAAGCATTTAACAAGAAGGTTCTACCACATGGCTTCTAGAAGGGAAACTTGGCATTATGAGTCATCCATAATGTTGATTCTAGGGGCAAAGTGCAACCCTAAATGAAAAGGATCCTATATCATACATGACATCTATGATTGGGGCAGTCTATTATTGAAAGGCATGGACATAGATATTCAACTTTATCTCACAAACTCTAGCCTCGTCAAAATGTAGATCTGACTGTAAAAGACAAATAGAAGATGATGTGATGGAACTAAATGCTCCACCCTTCAAAAAAACATAAAAATCTACTTAAACACTTCAGGACCCAATAGTTTTCTAGCCTAAAAATAACTCCTTAAAATAGGTCAACCCTAGTAAACACATTTAAAATTTTCATGATTGTGGCTAAAGCTAGGTGAAGCCCCATGATTAACATTATTGGAGGAAGGAAAATTCTATGAGTCCTTAGAGGTAAGTCCTATCGGATCCTCACAATCAACATTATAACATTCGTACCCAAGGAGATGCATATCAATTTCATATTGAGAGAAGGACATAGGTAAAAAATCCTTACATTTGATCTAACATTGATACTCATGTCCTTACTATGAGACCCATGGTTTCTATGGGGAATGAATAGGATATTCCAAGTGAGAAATTCCCATCTCATTAATCTAGGTGAGCTCGTATAGAATTTGGTCCCACCTATCTTTGAGACGACATGAGAGTATGTGTGATAATTCCTACTTGTCAAATCATTTAAACAAAATAGTAAAGTTGTACTTTCTATGAGACAAAAATTATCGTTCATTTTGATCAAGATATGTTATGCATCCACCCGTTAAACGTATATTATAAAAACCATCATTTTTATCATTTCAGATACCATGTTATATTTGTATTTTTTACAGAATGCACAAGAAAGTTAGTTTCTTTTTATATTTTCAATAATATTAAAATATTTGCACTGGCTATCTAGAGAGAGGAAATTATTAAATCATGATAGACATATGTACTCTGCCATTTTAGTTAGCTTTCTTCAATCTGGGGAAAAATCATGTTTGATCTTTCCAATTAGACGTATATGTCTGATATATCTTTTGTTCATCACATCCTAGTCATACTTGTTGACTCAAATATGGTTGCCATTGTGGTTTCACAAAATCCAGTATGTTTGCCATTTTTGACTAGGATAAAGGTTAGACATTTACTACATGGGACTTTCAGTGTAACATAATGCATGGTTAAAGACTAAATTGACATGTAAAATCATTAGCATTTGATGTAGTTGAACTTGTAGGAGTTAGTATTTCTAGCATATCAACTTCGTTGTGGAATATTAAGGAATATAACCACGTATGAAAATTTGTGAAGCATATTTAAACTAGAGATCATATATGTATCTTATTACTTAACTCCAATTTTAATTGATTTATTTGTTGCAGTATTAAAAATAATTTTCTACTACACGTTATGTTTTAGTTTCATAGATGCATTTTGCAATTAAATCAAGATGCTATTTCAACTTTGAAGTCTCGATTAAAATCTGGTTGACGAGGAAGGGACTTATATTGTTATGTATCACGTATATTAGTTAGAGCCCACAAACATATTTTTCAATTTGTAACTTTGGTTATTTATTGAGCCCATACATGTAATTTGCAATTTGTAAGCTTTTCAATTCCAACTTTTTAGTTTTTCTTTTCTTTCAGATATTATTCTTGTAAGGAATATGCTTACAAACGTAAGTTTTTGCCTTATCGTCTCTGTAATTTAATTTGAATTTGGATTTATGAAAAATAATAATTTTTTTGGCATTCTTAATGCAAACATGATTCCCCTACCTCTTAGTCTTGATGGACATTATGTTAATAAGGAACGGAATTATGAGATTTATGAATAAGTGGATTATATATGCAAGTAAGAGTATGTTTCACAATATCCAAGTACTGTTTGATTTCTTGGTTCCGTTCATTCATGGGACATGAAATTGGTCAAACCTACGTAGATGCCATTTAATTTGAATTGCAAAACGATGTCAACTATTATTCTTTCACTAAATTAAGTTGGAATTTTCTTTTTGATACCCCTAGGAACTCATAATCAAAATCTAGTGGGAGTAGAATTGCAATACTCATGACAAAAATTTCATCTAGAGAGTATTTGTACCTGAGTCTCTTGAGAAGATCCTAGGTAATTCTATTCGGTTACTCTCTTAGGAATGACGGGAAGTAAATTGTAAACTAATATTCTAAAATGATGCACACTTGAGATTCTTAGATCTAATAAAATTATTTATTTATCTATTTACTGTTGTGCATCAGTATACATTCATTTTTTAACACTACATGCAACACAATGCAAAGGACGGGGTATAGTAAATTACAAATGGACGAGCTTTACGACTGCAAGCTATCATGTTGTGGAAAAAGCCATGAAAGAAAAGATTTTCAGAAGTACATTAGATGAAGAGGTATGAGGGTAGATATTGATTTATTATTATATATAATAGGAATTTCTTCAGTGGTATCTATAATATTTTGTGCATGATTGTGTAATACTAACAAAAACCAATAGTTATTGCTGTAGATACGAAGCCATATTCCTTTCTGTAAACACAATGAACTAAATGTGAAAATGAAATATGCGTCAAAAAGCCACATAATCCTATGAATAAGTTTTTTCCCAATCGGAAACATCCAAAATTGATCCTTTTACTTAACTTGGTTCCTATAAAATGTAAAACTAATATGACATGACGTCATACGTACCAAGGGAAAGTATTTTAGATTGCTACGAAATATAAAAAATGTTATGAGAAAATGTGTACAAAAAAGAAAACTATGATTTATTCCATTTTCTTTATAAAGTGAACACTTACAGAAAAATACAACACAAGTAATAATTGCAAATACTGTAAAACAAGTTCACAAGAATTTATTAATAGGATATGGTGGGTTATAGAAATAACATATGACATTAAAAATATATAATATTTTGGTTGAATCTGAATCATTCAATCCATGATATCTTTTCGATGGTGGTGTATTCAATTAATTTATGACATCTATGTTTCTACTGTCCAACCCATTTCAGCTCGAAAATTTCCCATCATTATTAAAAATTTAGCCAGGGTTATGCATTCATCACCATCTGAGTCCGCCGCCTTTAGCTGATCAAATAACCTATCAAAAGATGTCTCGCCTCGGATATCTAGGAACATGTCCACCAAGTCGTCAATAGACAACTTATTTGACCCATCTCCGTCATACAACTGGAACAAGCGCTCTAACTTTCCAGAGGAGAAGTGAGACCCTGGTGGACAATATGCACGATCAGGGTCATTCACGGTGACTGGGTGCACGGGTGCAGAACGCCTACTACGGAATAAGGACTTTATGCTTTTCATCCCTAGCAGATTTCCTAAGTGATAGTAGTAGACGATGTCTGGCCATGTTACTTATACTATGTAATCCTGGATAGGCTCGGAAAGAACGAAGAGAATCAGAAGTTTAATAAATATAATTTAGAAGTAAAATAGAATTAAATTGAATGTGTGGTTTGCAGACTACATAGTAGATCAATTATCATTTTTTGTAGCAATCCCGTATACAAGTAACTGCATACTTTTGACTTTCCGCCATTAGTACAACCATTATATTTTGTGAAAAGGAATGCATAACTAGAGTGTTGGAAGTTGATCTATCTGTTGGTTTTGCATCATGAAACTTGGGAGGAAGGTTGATCATCAATTTTTTTTATTACTATAATTTGTAGTGGGAGATATAGACCGTTATTTGTAATGGGGAATGGATTTCATTTTTTTTTTAAAACTCTGCCTATATATAATAATCAAGGAGGAAAAAATACATCATTCTCAGCGGCACCACACCAGTCAACAGGCAACGCGCCATGTCTAATAGTGCGTCCACCAGAGTCCAGAGCATCATGACAAATAAAGTGGGCCAGAGAGTTCTGGTCTCATTTTACATGGAAGAAACAAAAATGGCTAAAAGAAGATGCTAGGCTTTAAATATTTTCATCTATAAGACCCAAGTAATCCCTTCTTTTTCCTGGATCCTTCAGTACTTTTACCAAGGAGAGAGAGTCTGAAATGAGAACCACCTTCGAGGTTGGTTGAAGCAATTTCTTAGCCCATGCAAGCCGCAACCGAGCTGCCAAGCCTTCCGGAATGTCAGTGTGCCAACCAGCCAAAACACATTCCTATACAGCGCCTAAGAACGGCCAACACCATCCCTAACAACAGCTCCCAGACCCCTTTCCCCCCTTCACACACAGCAGCATTCGCATGAATGAAGGACCAACTGTGGTCTGTGCCATTCCACCCCGAACTCCACGAGTCCTCCGCCCGTCCAACACCAATTGCAGTCCTTGATTGTGCCTGCATGCTCCCACTTGCACCCTTCTATACTCATGTATCAGTGCCCGATAGGAGTGAAGAATGGGTCGCGGTGAAGGTGCTACATCCTCAAACACTTTGTTATTCCTACACGTCCAGATCATCTACCAAATAGTAGCTACTTCATCTCTCTCATCTTCCGTGCAGTTTTCCAAAAGCGCCAACAAGTCCTCATGCAGGTTCCCAGAATCTCCTAGTAATTTGGAGTCCCCAACCCAGATCTCACGCCTAACAATAGCAGCCCCTGGGTACTGACAAAGCATATGCTGGATGGTTTCCACTTGGACACACCCCATCCATGGAGACCTGTCTGTCCATAAGGCGGCCTCTTGTGGCCACGCAACCCGTCGCTAAACGCCATAGGATGTGAGCAAGCTTTAGAGGCCATCTTTTACCCCATACTAGATGCCAAAGCTCATATGGGACACCTCCCTGCCTTTCCCTGAAGACTGAGCTACCCAACTTACCCAGCTAGTACGCTGAACGGACTGAGAAGATACAATCCTTCTGTGACCACCAAAATACCATATCCGGGGTATCCCGTATAGATAAAGGAATCTCTTTGACTTTCATAGCTACTTCCTGGGGGAAAACCTCAATAACCATATCAACATTCCATTTCTTTAACGGCCCCCATATCAAATCACAAACTGAGAATGGCTCGGCTGAAGTGTCATTTGTGTACTGGCTAAGAGGTTCATCACAATCCACCAACAACCTATCCGACCATATGTTAGTGTCTCTGTCACCAATCTTCCATCTAAGCCCCTGCATGAAGAGAGCCTTTGCACCCCAAAGGCTGCGCCAAGTGTAACTGGGTACAAGACCCAACCGTGCGTCTAACAAGTTGTGATTTGGGAAATATTTAGCTTTCAAACCCTCGGAAACATGTGCATCAGGCTTTGTAAAAATCCTCCCTAGTTGTCGTGTTAAAAGGGCCTGGTTGAAAACAGATAGATCTCTTAACCCCATGCCTCCGTCTTTCTTTGCCTTGCACAAAATTTCCCAACTCATCCATGAATTTTCCTATCTCCCGCTTTGGTACCCCACCAGAACCTTGCCACCATAGAATTAAGATCCTCTATCAATCCCACCAGTAGATGAAAGACACTCATCACGTAGGTTGGAATAGCCTGCACCACTGCCTTGATAAGGACCTCTTTACCTGGTTTGGACAGGAGTTGTTCCTTCCAACCCATTAGCTTGTTGCCCACTCTTTTCTTGATATATGCAAATGCCATCTTTTTTGGATCTCTCAATAGCCGTTGGAAGTCCAAAATAGGCTGCCTGCCTGTCCACCTCCATGACCCCCAGAAGGCACTTGATCTCATCTCTCTTGCTCTGAGGAAACTTCTTGCTAAAGACAATTTCAGACTTGGATAGATTGACCTTTTGACCTGACGTTTGCTCGTATTGGCTGATAATTTCAGCTGTCATCAAACATTCATTCCTAGTCCCTCTAGCAAAAAGTATACTATCATCTGTAAAGAAAAGACGTGAGATCCGTGGATCCCCCTGACTATTGCACATACCATGTATGGTATTTACATCAGCCATGATGTTAAGGGGAGAGGAGAAAGCATCAACACAAAGAATAAAGAGGTAGGGAGAAAGCGGCTCACCCTGGCGAAGTATGCGAGTCGGCTGGAAGGCGTCAGATCTTTCCCCATTGGCTGAAAACGTGTGAGAAATTGAAGAAATATATCATATCTTTTTATGCATAAATAGTAATATTTGCAACAACTATAACAAATATATCATTACATATATATTTACTGTGTATTCTGTCCGAATTTACTTTTTTAATTGTATAGTTACTTTTTTATTCAGCGACTTACTTTTCTAAACATATAGTTACTTTTTGGAGTAACGAGTGGCAAAAACCCAGACTATCCACCGTTGGACTAACGAGTGGCAAAAATCCAGACT